>CM074742.1:55219098-55231598 GCA_037367245.1 Phrynocephalus guinanensis
CAAGCCATCCCTTTCACCTCCTTGAGGGATGGCTCTTTCAGGAGGGCTCCCGGACTAGATCTTAATATTAATATTAATTAATATTAATTATTATTAATAATATTAATTATTATCATTAATAATAATTGATATTTAATATTAATTTTAATATTAAAATATTAATTAATATTTTAAAATATTAAATATTAAATAACTGAAGTGGACTGGGGACAGGTTGATGCTCATGATGCCATCACCCCTGTAACTGCACAAAAACTCATAATTCTTGCTCACCTGATCTCCTCTGCCACGCCGGCAAAGGGAGTCCTGGAGCTGCCTCCCCTGCCACAGAGTGTTTGTGGCTTTGTGTCTTGCTGGGAACCTGCTCTACTCTCCTAGTCCATGGGACACAAGCTTGCAGCCTCCCTCAGTTCGTTGGACTTCCAAGTAGTTGGAGAAAGCCAGCTTCCATGAGATCACATGCACTAATACAAAAATCACATGACATTTTATCACTTTGCAAAACTCCAAACCAGCTTCTGATTTAACTCAACAATACAGCCATGCCCTCACTGGGGCAGGGAAGTGGTAAAACCATTCCTTTATCATCACAGTTAACCTTGAAAACCCTATTTAGATTGCTATAAGGCGGCTCAGCCTTGACAGCATATAACTATATCATCATCATCATCATCATCAATCATCATCATCATCATCATCATCATCATCATTTAAAATTGTATTTATGATATGCTCATGTAATAAGGCTTGATTCATGTGTTGTCTATTGGAATGCATATTTGATCGTTCTTATTTGTATGATTTTTTTGGTTTTTGGTTGTTGACCATAAATAGATCATCATCACCATCATCATCATCACCATCATCATCATCATCATCATCATCATTAGAGATGGGCACGACTCAAAAAATGGTGTTTCATTTGTCGTTTGTCGTTTAGGGGGTCCGTTTCGGTTCGTTTTCATTTATTGTGATTTTTTTGCAAAAAAATTTGTTTTCGTTTCGTTATGTAATGAAACGAAAAACGAAAACAAAAATGAAAAATTGTTGTTTCGTTAGCATTCATTAGAGTTCAATGTATTTGCCGCAACGAAAACGAAACGCACGACAAAATTTCTGTTGTTTCGTTTCGTTTTGTTTCATTTTGGAGACAAAATTCGTTTTTCGATTCGTTAGGTAACGAAACGAAAAAACAAAAACGAAAATGAAAAATTGCTCATTTCGTGCCAATCTCTAATCATCATCATCATGTGCTATCAAGTCAGTTCTGACTTATGGTGACCTCTTTCAGGGTTTTGTAGGTAGATAATACTCAGAAGTACATTAGCATTCCCTTTTTCTGGAGATGCCCTGGGGCCGTTGAGCTGACCCAAGGCCACACAGGCTGGATCTTCTCCCTAGAGGCACAGTGGAGAATCAAACTCCCAACCTCTGGTTCCACAGCCAGCTATGAGAGGTAAAATTATGCAGGTCAAATTGAACAGTTTCCTTTACAGTCTTGTTATAAGCCAAAGCTACTTACCACAGCCTGAGACGCAAGTTGATTCAGGAGAAAATAAGGTGTTTCCTGAATCAACAATTGTGTACATAAAAAAACCTATCATATACTAACCAAGGAGACAAATAATCACTTTAGTCAGGAATCGGAATTTCTGGCACTCAACACCACTGAAGTTCATTACCTGTGTAAATAATTCTTTTGTCACTGTGAAATTGTGTTTTCTGTATTTATTCCCTTTACTCTGCATTTTTACCCTGCCACATGTGCTCGTATGCCAGCCTATAGCTTAATACTATGTGTGTACAGCATGTGTCTGATGATAATCAATGAAAGCTCACACGGATATAAATGGTTTAGTGTTTAAAGTGCCACAATACTTTTGACTGTGATTTTGTTTTATTATTGATGTGCAGGAAAAAGGAAAGCAGGCAGGCGAAGCAATAAAAATCTCTCTGCCTGGTTACTTTTTCACTCCTTTCAAATCATTTAGCTTGGCTGTTAGTAGCAGAAGCTGTATTTAGTAACAGTGGTGTGTGTGTGCGTGTTTTTTTTTTTATAAAAAAAAATCTGTATTTCTAAGCAAAACTGCTCCTGCTAGGGGAATTACCTTATTTGGCGAAACCCTGAGTTTATGAGTTCGGTGACATTTACAGATAAGAGGAACAGTTTACACAGCTCAGAGGAGGGGTAATGTTCCTGTTGGTTTTAGACACACATAGGCATTAGGCAAAACTTGCCTTCACTTCCCTACATTCATCGGCATTCTAGATTTGCAAAGGCAAATTTGTAGCACATGTCTCCAACAAGCAGGAGCTGCAGGCACAACATTCAGTAGCTAGCTAGCTACAAGCCAGGCATTTTGCTCGCCTTCACTGGAACGCACATCTCCTCTCCTGATTGGGGAGACGAGTCTTATTTTTATCCTGAGGAACATACAAAGGTTGGAAAATCAGGTGACAGAACTGTAGGTGGGTCCACTTTCAGCCCCCCACCCCCACCCCCGGTGAGAAACGGCATCTTTCAATGCCTTGCCATATCTTTTAACAGAGAAAACGTGACGTTGAATTAAAAGTAGCAAAATGCTAACTCAACGGGGAGAAAAGTGCTATCAGATCACCCCTCAGCATTCTTTTCTCTAGACTAAACAATTAGTTTAGTCTTTCCTCATATGGCTTGGTTTCCACTCCCTTGATCATCCTTGCCACCCTCCTTTGGACGAGTTCCAGTTTGTCAGCATCTTTCTGGAAGTGCAGTGTCCAGAATTGGATACAGTACTCAAGGTGAGGCCTGACCAGTACCAAATAGAGCAGGACAAGCACCTCAAGAGATTTGGAATGTATGCTTCTGTTAATGCAGCCTAAAATAACATTTGCCTTTTTTGTGGCCACATCACACTGTTGGCTCATGTTATCTCTGCAATAACTCCAAGAGCCTTCTCACTCATCCCTGTTAAATTTCATTCTGTTGGTTTCAGCCCAGTGTGAGGCTAGTGCTCAAGACAACTGGGTTCAAATCCTGCTCAGGCAGACAAACCTATAGAGATGGGGTAGAAATTTAGTCCTTTAGCTCCTTGTGTATCTTAAAAACCCCATCAGTTTTGAAGTGTGCTAGGAGCAGCTAAATAGCACATTAACAACAGGTAACAGACTGATGTGAGATGCTTAGGTTTCCCATCTGTTGAATCAGTCCCTTACTTCATTTAAAATTCAGTACTGACATTCATTTTTTAGAAGTCTCATTAAGTAACCCCAACCTAGTAGGTTCAGCACTCAATACCTCCAGGACTTTGCTGGAGCAAGCATTGCAATGAGTAAGGAATTTGTATTTCTAATAATGGTACAGTTGAAGGATCTGCAAATTGCTAAGCAGGAATGTAAGGGACTCAATAGCTGACCAGATGCTATTATTCTGTCACTTTAATCCAACACACACCTGTGAGTGCCACCGTACCTTTAAAATAATACGCTCCTCAACTTTCACACAACTGTGAGAAAACCCAGACAGAAGAAATAAGAGGGATGCAGGAGAGGGGATGCCTCCTAACGAATCAAAGATTTCTTTAACATGAAATGGAAGGTGACTGAAAGGGCACACCAAAGTCAAGGACAAACAGACGGACTTATGAAATATCCCCCAGAAAACACAGCATCTTGTGTGCTGCTTCAGAATGGGATCAAGGAAATTAGCTGCAGTGCCTCAACAGAATGGAATTTAGCTGCATGCCATGATGCTTAGGACACATCCCAGTTGCAACCATTGACCCGCCCCAACTCACCACACACAGGGACACACAGAGAGACACAAAGAGTCACAGAGACACACAGACACACACAGAGAGTGATACACACACACACACACACAGAGAGAGAGAGAGAGAGAGAGAGAGAGAGAGAGAGAGGCCGTTACTTCACGAACCTCTCGCTGCGCGGCGAGCCGTGATTTCTGCGCGAATCGGTCGGTTTTGTCCGCACGATCCTCCATTTTGGAAGCGGCGCCACCCCGACCACGCCCCGACCACGCCCCTAAACCGTGCTCCAAGCGGGGCGAGAGATTCCCCTGCCGGAGGCCGGGAATCTCCCTCGCTTCGCATCCCGCTTCGTATCCAAATTCACGTGTGGCCAGTTAAAAAGTATATTTATTTATTTTTAACTTACTTTTTCTCCGAAATGCCGATGCATAGATATTTCGGTTAACCCGTTCTTTTGATCTTGCCTTCTGTACACGGGGCAGGGGCAACAGAGGGGGGGCAAGCGTCCCCGGGTGACGTGAGCAGAGCCCCTCCGCTGGCAAGGGATGGCGAAGGGCTGCGCAGAGGGAGGGGGGATGGGGTGTCGGTGCCGCCGCCGCAAGACACCCCCGCGCGCGCCCACCCAGAGAGCGGCGGCGGGGCACACAGGGCGATGAAGCTGAGAGAAGCCTCTCCCCGCCCCGCCCCCCCAAAAAAAACCAACCCAGCAGCTCTGCTTCAGGGAAACACGATGGCCGCCCACAAGTCCTCTGACCGCAAATGACAGCCGGGTATTGATGCATCGATACGCCGTGGTAATTTTTTGAAAAAAATAAAAGAAAGCAGAAACCGGACGTTGCAAGTAAGCTTCCGAATGCGAAGGGAGCACGTGAAGTACTACTGGATTCGACCCTAAAACCTCGCCCGGTGAGGACACGGAAAGAGGGGTGGGGGCGAATGGAGACCACGTGACTACCACGTGACCGCCTTCGAATTCATAGCGAAGGCAATCACGCTGCGAAGAGAAGTTCTTCGTGAAGTGACGGCCAGAGAGAGAGAGAGAGAGAGAGAGAGAGAGAGAGAACAAAATGAGACAAGGAGAATGAAGGGGTCAAGGATAATTTGGGGAGGACACACACACAAACCCAGGAAGGGGAGGAGGGAAGTTGCCAATCTTAAATTCTCTGTTCAGCATAAAGGAAATTCAGGAACAGTGATCCTCGCTCTCTGGCAGAGAATAATGGTGGTGGTTCTAAAGCAGGCCCTATCCTTCAAGGCCAGACAAGCCTCTTTTTGTGTTCTTCCAGAACTCAGACTGTAATAACCTTTTTCAAACACAGCAGCCATGCATGCCTTTCCATTCCATTCAGTTGCCTCTTTGAGTTGTGGTTCTTCAGATAGTACGCATGGGCATGTAGGCACACATACACACATGTAAATGGACACAGATTAAGTAGGTAGGTAGGCAGGTGAGCAGACAGACTGATCCTTTGGTTAGTTGATATATGCATCTATTCTCTGTAGATATATGAATTATTTTTTGTGATATTATCACTCCCCTTTAATCTCTCTGATAGCAAACCCAAGTGCCATGTTACAGTGCTGGTGGGGGTCCCATGACCTGCAAGTGAAAATAACACAGTACAAAGTAGACGCTAAACAAATATAGCTGTGCTTGTTTGTGTATCATGTAATGCCTGATTCATGTGTCCATTGTAAAGTTTTCAGGGTTTTAAAAAACTTTTATTTATTTCAGGGAGCCTTTCCCCCCTGCATCTCCTGTAGCATCTTGATGACTCTGTGTAGCCAAATTAAATCTATTGATACATATCAATTAGGGATGAGCATTTCATTTCGGAACCAGTAGGTTACAAAATGAACCATATGAGCCCAGGTGGTCCTCAGAACCAGCTGATACACAGAGAACCAATTGCTTTACCTTCCTCTGTCTTTTGCAGGGTTAAAATCCAATGAGGAAGCACACTGTGATGTCATGTTTCCTACTTCGTGCATCTGGCCAATCAGAGAGGGAGGTGGAATGATGCCTGTCCCTGCACAGCTCCTGATTGGCCAGCATCACAGATCTAGCACAGATGACGTTGCAGCATGCTTCCTTGTTGGATTTTAACCCTGCACGAGACAGAGAAAGGTAAAGCAATTAGATCTGCATGTATCAGCCGGTTCCAAGGACCACCTGGGCTCGCATGGTTCATTTCATAACTTACTGGTTCCGAAACGAAATGTCCATTCCTAATATCAATTATGGTGGTGTTTGGGTTTGTTTTTAAAGGACCAAAGATGTTCTACCTTCCATTTTATTGCCTGTAACTGTTGCAATCTGTCATGTTGTCAGCAGTTGTGATGCACCTTTCCAGCTGGTCACCCCGTTTAACACCAAGAAGTCAATTTAATGCTTGTCATGTTCTCCTTGACTTTTATATGGTTGTTAAATGTGTTCCTTTGCATGTGTAGTTTCACGCACTGGTGTAGTTTCATTGTTCAGTATGTGCAGGAGCACATCATGGAAATGTTTTACTGTGCCTGGTGTGAATGAGAAGAACAATAACAGGAATTCATCCTTGAACTATAGCTTGTATTGAGCTACAATGCCATGCATCAGATATATGTCAAGTTACATCCCATATTCTGTGTGTCATTTTGCAAAGCTTTATGAGACAGTTATTTAAAAAAAAAAATAAAACTTCATTATAATGTCCATATTAAAAATTGTAAAACTATCATTTTCAATGGCACCTTTTAAATATTCTTAGGTATTATGATGGTGCTGATGATTAAAAATATTATTAGGGGTTGTTTTTTCTATTAATGCAAGCCTGTTTCTCCATTGTTCAACTGAATGTTAACATTATTTTTCTAGGCCAACTCGGTTTCCAGTATTACATTAACCAGAAAATGGGCAGCAGCCTTTTATACTGGAGATCACACAATTGGTCAAATAAAGGCAATAAAGGTACTTCTTGAGCCATTTATGTGTCTTATTTTGTCATATGTTCTGTTTCTTGAATAATTTTTAACCATGACAGCAATGCCATTTCAAACCACCACCGAATATGCACATGAGTTCCTAATGGCCCAAATCCTCTTCACTTCATCAGTAAAAGATGTAATCCACTAGTGAGGCACTGCAGTGTTCCTTCCAGACATACCCTTGTCATTTCCTCACTGTTCAATCCTCAACACAAATGATATTCTGCCTGGAATAAGACAAACCACCACTGGTGTCCTTACCAGGGATCTGCTCCTATGTGCAAAACTGCCCCCTGCTGAAACTAAACAATGCTCTGACTAGACTGGAAGAAAAGTCGGCAATAGAGATGGGCACGACTCAAAAAAATGGTGTTTCGTTTGTCGTTTGGTCGTTTAGGGGTCCGTTTCGGTTCGTTTTCGTTTTTGTGATGTTTTTTCCAAAAAGTTCATTTTCGTTTCGTTAGGTAACGAAACAAAAAACGAAAACGAAAATGAAAAATTGCTGTTTCGTTAGCATTCTTTTTAGTTCAATGCATCTGCTGCAACGAAAACGAAAAGCACGGCAAATTTGGTCATTTTGTTTTTGTTTTCGTTTTGTTTTTTAAAAACATTGTTTCGTTTTTGTTGCATAACAAAACAAAAAAACGAAAATGAAAACGAAAAATGGCTCGTTTCGTGCCCATCTCTAGTCGACAACTGCCAATCCCTCATCCCCTGTAACAACCCACAAATAGCCTCTTGATCCCATTCTTTATATCAAGGAGAGTGTGTGGGCAAAGGGGCTCAACAGACAATCAGAGCGGCAACCAAGCCTCTCCTTGTATGCCTACGTGGTGTGGACGTTTTTCCCTTTCTAGGCCTTTGGGGGTGGCTCCATCCTTTGACTCCTGGCCAGCCTTTCCCTCATTGGCTGTCCCATCCTGCATCTCTGACACTGCTTTCCAAGGTGCAAGGTCACCTGAGAAGGAGGTGAACATGGAAAGAAACATGGTGTTTGGCTGTCCGTGCCGTGGGACTCACCGGGCAGCAATACTACGCTCCGGAATGAGTTGGACTCAACATTCCAAGCCATCCTGGAAGCTTGCACGGTTTTGGTACCTTTCCTAGGTTCACAATAAATATATCATCGCAACACAACTACTGGACTGTTTCTTCTGGCCAGCGAGGCCTCATCACAGGACTCAACATATTTGTTCTGTTTCCCCTACTGTTCATCTTCTTCTTCTTTTTTCTTCTTTTTTTTGTATTCTGCATATTGCCTTGGTTGGCACACTGTATTGCAGCCAAAGCTGTGCGCTCATAACCTGGGGTTCAATCCCAGGCAGCAGCCTCAAGGTTGACTCAGCCTTTTACCATTTAAAGGTCAGTAAAACGAGCACCCAGAAAAGAGGGAGTGGGGCAATGTGTAGCCTACATAATTAAACTGGAAACCACCAGAGTGTGCTTTAAGTGCTATGGGGTGGTATACAAGCAGCACATTTTCATGCTTTTTTTATTTGACCCACAACGCCTTGGCATGCACCCTCATGCAAACAAGCAAGGAGAAAATAGGTTTCTTCAAGGCCCATTTGTAATCTCTTTATGAACTATTGTGCCTGCACTGGGATTTCTATTTTGCACTGTTTGCATTTTTGTTTTTGTTTTAAATGAATTTTATTATGAGCTTCCTCAAGGGCCTCCTAGAGCCAGAAGTACGGGATACAAATTTTAGAAATAACTTCCATAAATAAAAGGCAGTTCCTTAACTATGGAAATCAGGATTAGATTAAGCTCCAGTGCATCAAATTTGAGCTGTTTCACTGGTATAATTAAAATGCTAAATTAAAACATGCTGCGGCACACTCTACACACACACACACCAGTTGTTTAATGATTTGAATCAACTTTTAAGTCATCTCTTCTCTGTCAACTCCAAGGAAGCCGGGACAGGATGTCCCTGGAGCCCCCTTCAGTTTATTAGCACCGGAGCATACGAATGAAATGGAAGTAGGGGAAAGACTTTTGTAGACTTGGCACTTTGGGCTACCTTCTGTCCCTTTTCCCACAGGAGGCATTTGTTCTGTGTGGTCTCTCCAAGACATCATCTGCAAGCCTGTTTCCTACGGTAGGCTCTCCTGGTTGAAAGTACCTCCATAATTAAAGTCTCTTGTTTCATTCCACACCATGTCTGATCATCATCATGTTTTAAAAGTATGCATTGGCTTTTGCAGTAGCAAAGAAACATAGAATGTCCCCACAATAAACAGTGGAACCAAAGGCAGGTTGTGGACTGGGATAAGGGTATGCCTCACCCCAGCATTTGGGGGTTGGCACCCCCTCTGCCCAACTCATAAGCCACCCTTGAGTGAGAAACTCTAAAAATGTCCTCAAGTTAATAGAACTGCCTGGGATCCGTTTGACCCCGAAGTAGGAGCTTGGAACCTGGTCTATCAAGCTAGCAGAAAGAGATGCCATCAAAGCCACATTTCCTTGGAATGCAAATTGCAGCAAACTATTGCTTATTGTGAGTTTATACCAAGTGATCTATCAGCATGGCATCCTTCCATTAAATATTCAGGAACTCATGACACAGGGTGTTAATCGAGGTTCAGACAAATCTCGAAATAAATCAGGCTGATGTGTGAATTGAAGCAAGACTTTGCAGCCTGAAGAGCACCATGTCTAATCTGAACATTCTTGAAGAGCCATTAGCAATGATGGTTCGGAAGGAGACAAAGATAGAGACATCTACAGAAACGGATGTATTTGTCTTCTTCCCCTGGTCTCTATATAAGGAAGTGCTGAGAGAGATTGAGAGAGAGAGAGAGAGAGAGAGAGAGAGAGAGAGAGAGAGAGAGAGAGAGAGAGAGGAGAGTGAGTATAAATTTGTGACTGGCAGCTCTAGCTTCTAATCCAAGTCATCTTCTGTCTCACCACTGGGGGCAGGTGGGAAGGCAGTAGAATATATGACAGGGCCAATCCAGCATTCAGTGCTTTTCTCTGAAGAGAAGGCATCTGTCAAGTATGTTTTAGTGTAGCCTGTCAGAACTGGGAGGGTGTACCCTCAGATGCATGCCTGGTATATACGCCTTGCACTGTATATACCGCATCTACGTTCAGAGAGGTGTGTATGTTGTTTTGATGCCAACAAATCCAAAATGAATGAAGTATTAAATGTCCACCCCACCCCACCCGCTCCACCGTAATAGTCTAGTTCTTGCTTGTAGCTTTTCAAAATTTGTATTTGATTCATATTTTCAGTTACTGTATATACTCGAGTATAAGCCTAATTTTTCAGCCCTTATATCTGCCTGAAATAAATGCCCTAAGCTTAAACTCGAGTCAATAAATTTTCCCAGTTTTTTTGGGGGGGGGGGTAAAATTAGGTTCTCAGATGGCTTGGGGAGGGCAGTGAAAGGCAAGTCCTGATTGGGTGAGCGATAGTGGTGCCTCCACTTCCCATATGATTCCAATGAGAAGGTTTAGGGGCACCCTCTTTGGAGCTTCATAACTCAGCTCCCTTACCCCCAAATATTTCCAAATTTCAGGGGATTCCCTAAAATCATTTTCTGAAGGTACCCCTACTACTTTGGTTTCCCCAATGTAAGTAATTTTTGAGTGCATATTTTTTTTAAAAAAAAACACTTGAAATTATTTTTAAAATATGCAATCAAAATGTACTTACCTTGGGACTCCAAAGAAGCAGGGGTACCTTCAGAAAGCGATTTTAGGGAACCCCCTGAAATTTGGAAACATTCAGGGGTCAGGGTGCTGAGCTATGAAGCTCTAAAGGGGCTGAGGGTAGTATTGGCAACTGTGCAGGGATTGTGGAGACAATCAGGGAGTCTACTCTATAGTATTAACTCCATTATTGCCTCCACACTCCCAGCACAGTTGTCACTTACTACCCCCAGCCCCTTTAGAGCTCAGCCAGTATACTGTATATACTTGAGTGTAACTTAAAAAAATGCCCTTGGCTTATACTTGAGTCAAAAAGTTTTCCCAGTTGGGTGTGTGTGTGTGTAAAATCGGCTTATTCTCAGGATGGCTTATACTCGAGTATATACAGTAGGTCTTCCTTTCCTAAATGCAGTGTAATTAAAAGATACACCCTATAATTCCCCCCAATGACAGGCAACACTGGGTGAATTGGGGGCAGTTAATAAGAAGTCTTCATAGTACATGATGACTCAGTTAGGTGAAAAACTGAGGGGATAAGTACATGTTATTTTGGAAATATCCAACCTGTAAATCTTGCTCTGGCACAAAATCCTCTCCATCTGTTTTTCTGAACCTGTGAAAGTGTCCAAATCCCCAGCGAAGCTTATTGGGCACTCTTGAACCTCTCACTGCCCCCCTCCCATTTTTATTATCGCTCTCATGATTTTTGTGAATATATAATACAACACTATGTTTTCTTGAGCTCCCTAGAGTCAGCATTGGATGATTAAATAAAACCGGTTGGAATGTCTCTCCTGTGGAACAGCTACCTGTCCAAACCCACTCCTAGAATCAGAGAATCAGAGAATCAGAGAGTTGGAAGACACCTCAAGGGCCATCCTGTCCAGTTCCCTGCCGTGCAGAAATCCCCATCACAGTACTCCCGACAGATGGCCATCCAGCCTTTGCACTCTTTACTGCTAAAAACTGTAGCACTGAAGGAGGCCAAGAAAGTCATCAAAAGGAACTAAACATTTTCCATTGTGGCCTCTCATTTATGGGATAAATTACCTCTTGAGGCTCACCAGGTTCCCACTCTCCCAGCTTTTAAAAATCTCCTAAAATGGAAGTATATAAGTTACCTTGGTCCTCAATTGGATGACCTATGTTTTAAATTCAGTGTATATTGGCTTTAGTGGGCCATGTTTCATTGCATTGTATTGTATCATTTATTTATGTTAATTCTTTTTAATTTATTCAATTATTGGTATTTATTTATAGTCTGTTAAAGACCCAGAGAGTATTACAAATATACCACGGAATATATAGCTAACTGAATTCTGCAGACAGGAATGCCAGGTTTATTAGTGACTATATTTTTCTTTCTTTGTTTCTTTCTTTCTTTGTTTCTTTCTTTCTTTGTTTCTTTCTTTCTTTGTTTCTTTCTTTCTTTTTTGGTAGATGCACCCCATTCCTTTCTCAATAGCCCTCTGAGGGTCTGCAATGTACTTCTGGGACAGACTCCTACTATTTTTCTTGTGAGGGAAAAGAATTGTAGCAATTCATGCAATTAAGCCCATTAGGACCTGAACAGCCAAAAGCTTCAGAAATATTATTCTGGGGAAGAAACTGCCTGATATTAATCTTAATGAATTTATTTAGAAGATTACCTTCTAAAACTTGAATCGTATATAATGCTTTATCATCTGCTCACACACCCTCATGATGATCCTGTGGTCACCCTCAGGTAAGTGTCCCCTTTTCCCCTCACAATGTTCAGAAGACATCTTGCGTATCCTTGTATGTTTAAATGCATCCAGTGGAGTTTTTTTTCAGAGAGTTCCCACATCTTTTTTTATACCATCCAAATCTCTCGACTTATTCTGTGCTACATATTGGTGCTCTCCTTTCTGTTTAAATTCTTCCCTTAAAAAAAAAAACACCTGTATTGAAAGGCAAGGGTTTTTATGATGTCTCCCTCACCTGATTCTGCAGAGACTGAATGCTGAAGGATAGGCTGACAAAACAGGAAGGCGGCACTTGTGAAATAGGCAGCATGCCCTGAAAGACCTGTGGGAAGAAGAAATGGGATTGAACTGATTTGGCTGAAGAAAGCAAGATTTGAGGAGGAAGAGGAGCAACTAT
>CM074742.1:55234098-55699098 GCA_037367245.1 Phrynocephalus guinanensis
GCATAATAAATTCCCAGAAAAATTAAATTACTGTAAGCTATTAGAAATTAAAAACCTATATAAATCACAATGGTACAATAAATGGTATTTGGATAATAGTATTTCACTGATTAAATTATATTTTAGTTTGTGGAAAGATTCTGGAAGGGGAAAAAAGGAGGGTAGCACTAAATACATTTCTATACCCACATCCTCCTCCTGTGATTAATAACAATTAGTGCAGAGAGAAATCATGCATAATTTTAGGAAGTCACTTGCATGTATGATGATATTTCTTTATTGTGTCACTTCTACTTTCCTTTGCAAAGATGATCAAAGCCTGAGACAGGTTAAAGAGAAACAGCATAGGCTCAGATTATACTACTTTGGGCTGTGGGAGCACTCCTATTTGGAAAACAAAAATAAAGTCGACACATAGATATTTAGCAATACCCCAAGTAAACCTCTTGTTTTCTTAAAGATTCTGGGTAGAGATGGGTACGAATAAAAAAAATGACATTTTGGTTTTTCATTTTTCGTTGCGGGTCCGTTTCGGTTTGTTTTTGTTTTTTTGTGAATTTTTTGAAAAAAAAATTGTTTCGTTTTTTTCATTTTTCATTTTTACCCGCTTTTTGCGTGACTTAAAGCATTCCCACGCACAGACGTCCCCCAACGCCCCAGATCAGAGGGAAAACACTAAAAAAAATGATGCTGGCAGAGACACAGTATAGAATAGGTATGCAGGGAGGCTGCAAAGGCAGTGGCGGGCGTTGCCCAGGGCGTAAGGCAGCCTCAGAGTGACTGCACTGCGGGGCAGAGGAGAGTACTCACAGAGAGGTACACACACACACAGGGAGGCTGCAAGAGAAATCTCTTCTTTCTCTCCCCTAAGAGCCAGGCTGCAGCCAGCAGGAACACAGAGACACACACCTGCCTGGCTGGCCTAAAGTATCGAGTTGCAGAGAGAGCAATCCCACCCTAACTCCCACCGCAGACTGCTAGGAGGACGGGGGCTGCCAAAGCTTTTTATGCCCTCTGTGGCTGCCACACCTACCCAGTCTGCAGCCTGGGCATGCTATTGGTTGAAATTGTCCAAGAATTTACATGATCCCATCACATGGCTTGCAACCATCTTGTGGCTGGAATCCATTGTGTCATCCTTAAATGGAAAAGAAAAAATACATCGTGATGGGAGAAAGACAAAAACAAACGTTTTAAGGACCGCAACCCCCTGGTAGGTAATAATTTCAAATGTCAGGTATCAGCCCAAAGGTGGATGCAATGTGTTTTGTCTTCAGTTTGGATAGTAGTGCATATAAAGTCAAATATTATACAGCATTTCATCAGAGTTTGAATAAGATACTTATGAGACCCAGCAGCTATGTGACATGGGGTTCTAACAGTTGTACTCCAAAATGTAGTGGTTTTCCAAGTTATCATTTTGTTGTGTGATGACCACCATTTTGTTTCTTTCCATGTGCCGGAGTGAGCAGATCTATTGTAGTGGAAAAACAAAATGGTGGATCCTAGGTACAAGTCTCCTGTCAGACAAACCAGGTACACTGCCATGGTTCAAGACAAGGCCGTAACTAGTAAATTTGCTCCCCAGATCCTTGTTTTCCCATTGGATAAGCTAGAATCATATCCAGAGAGAGGACAGGAGAACAGGGGGAAATAGTTGTGTCTGACTGCAGTATGGTCTGGTTCTGGTCTTTCCAGCAGTAAATGCCAACAAGCAGGTTCATAGGTATCTGATAGCAAATTTGTCAAATTTCAGCACTCAGGGTCTGTTAGAATTATTCTCCTCTCTTACAACTTTTAAGAGGCTTTGGATGGGGTTGCTATCAATCAATCCTGTAACAGCCAATTGTTTCAGAATTCTTTCTTCTTCTTTTCTTCTTTTTCTTACCATCTGTCCTACTTGGTAGTAGGGTCCACTATTCTGTTTTTTGTCTTCCACTTGGCACAGTCACAGGCTAGGTCCAGGGACAACTTCATGTCATTGTCAAGGATCTTCATCCAGCACTGTTTTGATTGCCCCCTCGATTGGAATCCGCTAGAAGTTGGCGTGGGGCATTAACTTAATCAGGTAAGCATTGCTAATAGCCAGTTAATATTTGCCTACACAATGCACTTTCTTTTGATCTATGAAAAACTGTAAGTGGAACATTCTTATTTTCTCTTACTCAGTTGAGGAGAACTATACAAAAAAAGAGGTGGTCTATTGAGGGGAGACTTGAAGCTAATTCTGCTTTGCAGGTTCCTGAAGTTTTTCCACTCCATAATTAAATGTTTCTTAGCCTGTAATTTCCAGATTCTACCAACAGGGTCAAACCCTGGTCCTTGCCCCCCACCAACTTCTAGTGATGCCTATAGTTCAAGATAAGTGTCTCACTGCTGGCATCAAGGGATGCACCCATAGCAAAGGGAACCCTCCTTGTGGTCCCACTCTCACCCAAAACGTAAGACATTTTAAATCAATTTCCTACATGTGTGTCAGAAAGTTGTGCAAGTCTTAATTGTCCCATATAGGCCATTAGACTGAAAATGTGTCTGGTCCACAACATCGGCAACGAAACGTTAACAAATTATTTAGAGATAATCCCCCAAGGAAGATTTAAGCCATATGTGAAAAAAGACCCACAGACATTTCCTTCAACGGAATGTGTGTGTGTGTGTGTGTGACAATAATACGACAGAACACACTTTTTTCATGGAACATTTTATTTATTTATTTATTTATTTATTTATTTATTTATTTATTTATTATTTTGTATTTGTTTATTTATTTGTTTGTTTATTTAATTTTTATGCTGCTTCATTAGTGCAAGGTACTACCCAGGGCAGTTAATCAAATCTATGCAAGCAATATAATACACAAAACAAAACAACCATGTAAAAGAGTCAATCAAACGAAAGACAGCATAAAGCTAGCAAATCAGTCAACCTCGAAACTAGAAGATGGGCGAGCAAACACATATTGTCAGCCATTCATGAGACGATCAGTTATCTCTAGAAAGTGGGAAGAGAGGGGCCCCACAATTAGCTTCTGTTAATCTGCCTCTCTGCCTCCCCCATGAAATATATATGTCTTTACTAGTCATCTCCTTAAGTCCCACGAAGAGCTTTCTCAGGTTGTTATGGCAACTGGAATTTTTGACGGAAATTAAATTTTGCTATAAAGTGTCATTAAGACTAGGTGTGGATGGCCTTCTTACATAATAAAAGGGCCTTATTGTTCAGAGAGGATATTTTTTCTCTTTTCTCTCTCTCCCCCCCCCTCCACCCCTGCATCTGTGTGACATCCATTTGTTGCCTGAAAATGTCATTTCATGTCTTTGGTATATGTCAGTGATTCTCATAAGGGGTTTGCTGATCAAACTGAGGTGATTTTGTAGGCAAGCCAATGTTTGTGGCCAACCTCAGATGTATTCTTTCTGGTGACACCAGGCCCAGGAGATCTTCTGGGAAGACAGGTCTTCTTAGCAGCTCTGATGATATGGAGGTGGGTAGAGCAATGTTTATGAGCAGGTGTTCCCATATGGGAGAAGGGCACTTGCACTGATAGGCAGCTGTCAGTCACGGTGGCTGGTCTAGGTAACTAAGGAATGAAAAAAAGTCCAAGTGTTAGGATAGGGGAGGGGTAGGTTTGCCATTCTGGGCCAGCATTCCTTCTTGAAATGAAAACAGGAGTCTACATTTCTCATGCTTTGAGAATTCTGCCCTCAGTGACATTATGTCATTCAGGGATGGGGAACTCACTTTCCAGATGTTTTGTAATGTAACTTCCAGAATGTCCTGTTGTGGAGAGCTAACTGCTATTAGGATTACCAGATTCGGTTAATCATGAGGGGGGAAATGGCTGCCCTAACACAGTGCTTCCCAATCTTGGATCCCTAGATATTCTTAGACTACACCTCCCAGAAATCCTGGCCAACATGAGTAGTGGTGAAGTCTTCTGGGAATTTTAGTCTGAAGAACAGCTGAGGAACGAAAGTTGAGAACCATACATCAAGAAGGAAACCAATACAGTAAAGCTATTTAGGACAGCCCTAGAAGAAAGTGCATGACTTCCTTGCCTGTAAATACTGTATTTCCAAAGAGAAACCCTGGAACCCATAGAACCAGGCCAAGAAAGGACAATTATGAAACAGCAACAGCAGCAGCATTAATGTTTTCCGACAATTCTGTTTTGTCAGATATTATTTTAAAACTTGATGTAGGCACAGCCTGAAAAAAAGGTGGGAGAGCTGGAGAGACCCACACCCAAGAATGAACCAACCCTCAAGGCAGTTCATCTTAGGACTTTCAACAGTCTCCCTGTTGATATTACATTATTACAATGAGATTTTAAAAGAATATTGTCACTTAATAGCAATAGAAATGGAGAGGCCTGTTTGAACAAGCACACAAACCACATCAGGAGAATGATGATATATATATATATTTGCCGGCAACCCCTTCACAACTTCTTTTGACCCCCAAAATGACACGGCCCGTTGAGAAATTATGCTACCAAAACTGACACTTCTAATCCAGAGAGAGGTGTCAAAATGCCAAGACTGTCACATCGTAAAGTTCACTGTCCTTGGTATCTTGGGCTGTAAACTCTTGAAGATTAGAAGAAGGAAGATGTCATTTCTTCATGAATTCAGAAAGATCTGTTGGGGGAAGAATTGAAGCTGATGGCTCATGCAATGGGGCACTACCATACAGACCTATGCAAAGAGGTAATGCTTCCCATCATTAAATACTGAGCTAATTAAGTGGCTCAGCAACATGTTATGATACCCCCAATACCTCTTCTCATAAACCTGCCCAGCACGGTGACACATATCATTTTGATATTTTGAAATTGTAATTAATGCACACAGGGCTACAAAGTGAACCAAACCCCCTCTTAAGCAACTGATTTAGGGTACCATGTGATGGCATCAATTTGTTACTTAATTAATTGGTTTCCAAGACCAGCAAGGAATCCCGTGACACTCTTAAAATGAACATATTCTCTTTGGCATAACCAGCCTACTTCTTTGGAGGGATTGCAGGCTTTGTCCTGTCCTAACCAGATAAAGAGTCTCCTTGGATTATTGTGTTTCCATGTGCATTTACTCCTTTAGGAACCACAGCCTTGAGTTTCTAATAACTGTGCAGGGCTTTTAATGGTAGGAGCATTTAGAAGTCGCACATTCACAGGTTCAACATAAGTTGCAGACAAATTAATACCATGTAATAATAGGCAGGCAGGCAGGCAGGCAAATAGATAGATAGATAGATAGATAGATAGATAGATAGATAGATCTCCGAGCAATCTCCCTTTCAGGGCATTGAGAAGTCACTCCATGCCATCTCTAAGGGCCTTTTTACATGACCCCTAAGATCCACTGGCCAGTTAAATTCGGACCAGAGATCTTACGGGTTCGTCGCTCTTCGGGCGTTCCCACCCCCCTCCGCACTTCCTGGTTGCTGGCTGCGTGAGGGGAGGGAGAAAAAGAGAAAGAAAAGCATGCCGCTTACCTCGTTCTGCCTCTCGTCTCTGTAAAAGTAGCTCTTAAAGGGGCGGGAGCCAAAAAAAAAAACACAGAAGCAAGGAGAGCCCGCACTCACTATCCTTACACCGGATCAAATAATATTCACCTCCAAAAAGTAGGTACCTGAAAGCTGCGCTGGGATGTGCTAAAGTGGGCGGGGTCGCACTTAATTTCCTGTTAACTCCGGAGCTGGTGGGTAAACATTTTTAAGCTCCGGAGCTGGGAGCCATTTGCCCCAGAGTTTAGGGGCCGTGTATAAACACCCTAAAAAAGACCAATCCTACTGCTGGACGTGGTGGCTCAGTGGACTAAGGCTTCCAAAAACTGTCAGCTGCAAAGTCGGCAGCTCCACGGTTCGAATCCCGGGTGTCATGCAGTGGAGCAAGCTCCCGCTGATAAACCCAGATCCTCGCTAACCTAGCAGTTTGAAAGCATGTAAATAGGTACCGCTGTAAAAAGCGGGAAGGTAAAAAAAAAAAAGAGTGTCTCCTTGCAACCATGCCGGCCACATGGCCATGGACTTGCACAACACTGGCTCTTCGGCTTGAATACCGAGATGAGCACTACCCCTAGAGTCGGATACGACTAGCATGAATGTGAGGGTGGAACCTTTACTGCTGGACCAAAAAGGTCTACCTTGAGCATGGAACATGGCCAGGCTGGTTCATGATCTCCTATGCAACGTATGATCAATGGAAAATAACTTGTACCAGTCTGTGCCATAATTGGTCTGAAATATTTCTCCATCCGATTGCACCCTAGAGCTACTGCAGGTTTCCCCTGTGTGGTATATAGCAACATACACACACTGGGAGGGAGATTCTCTCCCCCCCCCCCCCGGAGATAAATATGCACTTGCAGTAGGCTGAGAGCCTTCCAATCTCAGGTGAAACAAATTTTCAGCAGCATTAATTTCTGTTCCTTTGTTCGCTTATGTGTTTAACCACCGGAGTTAGACCAAAAGGATTTAAAAAAAAACACTCTGGCACACGTAATTGATGCACTCCTAATAAACTGTGGCTGTTCCTGGCGGTTATGTTCTAGAGCTAAGATGAGCATTCGATAAATGGAGCAACAGAATGCTATTAGTATGAAGTGGCTAATAAAGACTGAGTTATGGAAGCATGTTAATAATATCAGTGCTTGGCAAGGGGGTGGGCAGGGAACAATGAAAGCTCCTTATTAACAATCAGGGGAAGATGTGACTTCTAAGAATATTGGATTGTTTCAAAGGAAGTAACGACCTAACTGTGGTCGGCATTTTACTGGGAAATGGATAGAGTGATCAGTAGCTTAATTGCCCTGAACATCATCTCTCCAAACTGCTTAAAATTACAGGAGAGACCAAAGACCATTGCAGAAAAGACTCAAAAAGGATCGGTGCTAGATTTTAATGGCAGCAAAAAAAAAAAAAAATAGTTATAGCCTGTTCTTCCCAGCGAAGTGCCAGTAAAACGTTGGTTTATCAGACAGGAGCTGTGAGTTCATTCCTGGATGACAGCATTGACTGGAGGACCAAGAAATAGAAGTTGAATCTCAGCAAGACATTCCAAAGCATTGACTCCCAGCTTAGGATACATGTACCCCCAGAAGTATAGACTAGAACATTTAGGGGTATGTAGGAAAAAATTGAGCAGCATCTTAAAAAACAGACATCCCTTTGCCAGCAAAGGTCTGGATAGTCAAAGCTATGGTTTTTCCAGTGGTACCTCTGCTTACGAATTTAATCCATTCCAAATGCATGCTCATAAGTCAAACAACTCGTAAGTAGAGCAGCCAAATCTAAAAAATAAAAAATGAAAAAATTATTAGTATACTGCATCGAAAATTTGTAAGGCAGCAGTTTAAACGCCAATGGTTTTCTGCTCTTAAGTCAAATTGCTCATAAGTAGAGCCACTCGTAAGTAGAGGTACCACTGTAGTGATGTATGGAAGTGAGAGCTGGACCATAAAGAAGGCTGATTGGCGCAGAATTGACGCTTTTGAGCTGTGGTGCTGGAGGAGACTCTTGAGAGTCCCCTGGATTGCAAGGAGATCAAACCTATCTGTCCTGAAAGAAATCAACCCTGAATGTTCACTGGGAAGACATAAGAACATAAGAATATAAGAAGACCATGCTGGATCAGGCCAAAGGCCCATCTAGTCCAGCTTCCTGTATCTCACAGTGGCCCCACCAGATGCGTTTGGGAGCGCATGAGACTAGATATCTGTCTCCTGATCCCACTCCCCTGCATCTGGCCCTTGAAGTACCCTGGTTTTAAGCCTGGAGATTACACATCTCCATCATGGTTTGTAACCTGTGATGGACTTTTCCTCCAGGAATCTGTCCAATCCCCTTTTGAAGGCATCCAGGCCAGATGCCATCACCACATCCTGTGGCAGGGAGTTCCACAGACTAACAATGCGCTGGGTGAAAAACATATTTTCTTTTGTCTGTTCTTACTCTCCCAGCCCTCAATTTGAGTGGATGTCCCCTAGTTCTGGTATTTTGTGAGAGGGAGAAGAGCTTCCCTCTATCCACTTTACTCATGCCCTGCATTATTTTGTACGTCTCAATCATATCCCCCCCTCAGGCGCCTTTTTTCCAGACTAAAGAGCCCCAAATGTTTTAGCCTTTCCTCATAAGGGAGGTGCTCCAGCCCCGTAATCATTTTAGTTGCTCTCTCCTGCACCTTTTCCAGTTCCACTATGTCTTTCTTGAGATGAGGTTACCTGAATTGTACACAATACTCCAGGTGCGGCCTTACTATTGTTTTGTATAATGGCATTATAATGTTGGCTGTTTTATTTTCAATCCCCTTTTTGATAATCGCTAGCATGGAATTGACCTTCTTCACCACTGCCACACATTGGGGAGACACCTTCATGGAGCTGTCCCACCAACACACCAAGATCTCTTTCCTGATCTGTCACGGATAAATTCAGAGCCCATGAGTTGATAGATAATGTTTTGATTTTTTGCCCCAATATGCATTACTTTACATTTGGCTACATTAAAACACATTTGCCATTTTGTAGCCCATTCCCCCAGTTTGGAGAGATCCTTCTGGAGCTCTTCACAATCTTCTCTGGTTTTTACCACACGGAAAAGTTTTGTGTCATCTGCAAACTTGGCCACCTCACTGCTTATCCCTGTCTCCAGTTCATTTATGAACAGATTGAAAAGCACTGGTCCCAGGACAGATCCCTGGGGCACACCGCTTTTCACCTCTCTCCATTGTGAAAATTTCCCATTGACACCTACTCTTTGTTTCCTGGATTTCAACCAGTTCTCACTCCATAAGAGGACCTGTCCTCTTATCCCCTGACTGTGCAATTTTCTCAGCAGCCTCTGGTGAGGGACTGTGTCAAAAGCCTTTTGAAAATCCAGATAGACTATATCCACCAGTTCACCCAAATCTACATGCCTGTTGACCTTTTCAAAAAATTCTAAAAGATTTGTCAGACAAGACTTACCCTTGCAGAAGCCATGCTGATTTTTCTCTCAGCAAGGTTTGTTCTTCTATGTGCTTTAAGATTTTCTCTTGGATGAGGCTTTCCACCATCTTCCCTGGGACAGATGTAAGGCTAACTGGCCTGTAGTTTCCCGGGTCCCCCCTCCTTCCTTTTTTTAAAAATTGGTGTGACATCTGCTATCCTCCAGTCCCCCGGCACTGTGGCCGTTTTAAGAGACAAGTTGCATATTACCGTTAAGAGATCTGCAATTTCATTTCTCAGTTCCCTAATAACCCTTGGGTGGATGCCATCTGGGCCCGGTGACTTGTTAATCTTCAATTTATCAATTAGTCCTAAACATCCTCTCTTTTAACTTGTATTTGATTTAATTCTTTAGTCAAGAGGGGCCGTTCAGGCAGCGGAATCTGCTCAAGGTCTTCTGTCGTGAAGACAGATGCAAAGAACTCATTTAATTTCTCTGCAATTTCCAAGTCCTCCTTAATCTCCCCTTTTCCTCCCTCACCATCCAGAGGGCCAACTGGTTCTCTGGCAGGTTTTCTACTTCTAACATATTTAAAGAAGCTTTTATTATTACCCTTTATATTGTTAACCATGTGTTCCTCAAAATCTTTCTTTGCCCCTCTTATCATCTTCTTACATTTCTTTTGCCAGAGTTTGTGTTCCTTTTTATTTTCCTCATTTGGGGAGGATTTCCATTTACAGAAAGACCTCTCCTTGCACTTTAGAGCCTCTCTAACTCCACTCGTTAACCATGCCAGTGCCCTCTTGGACTTAAATGAGCTCTTCTTTTTTTGTGGTATGCACTTGTGCTGGGCCTCTGTTACCATTGTTTTAAACAGGTTTCATGCACTCTGAAAAGATTGGATTCTTCCAACCTTCCCCTTCAATTTCTTTCTAACTAGTTTCCTCATCTGAGGAAAGTTTGCTGGGGCTCCAGTACTTTGGCCACCTCATGAGGAGAGAGGACTCCTTGGAAAAGTCCCTGATTTGGGAAAGACTGAAGGCAAAAGGAAAAGGGGGTGGCAGAGAATAAGATGGTTGGATGGTGTCATCAATGCAACCCACATGGATGTGACCAATCTCTGGGAGGCAGTGGAAGACAGGAGGGCCTGGCATGCTTTGGTCCATGGGGTCACAAAGAGCCGAACATGACTTAACGACTGAACAACAACAGCAACAAAGGGAAAATAAATGATGGTAGGGAAAGGCATGTAATAACATACGACGGTGATGCATCCACTCTGGGTTTCAGATGAACTTTTCAGAAGTTATCAAGGGACTGAATTTATTCTGAAATCAGCATTCAGCATGTAGGAGAGTCCCAGTACTGCAGAACTGAAAGGGGAAAACAACTTCCATACCCTGGAAAACTTAATTTGGGGGTTACCATTCCCAGAATTCCCTAGCCAGTATGGTTGATTGAAGTCCAAAAAAGCATATCAGAACAGATCACTTGTCAAGAGGAAGGCTTGCATTTAAAATCAAAAGGTTCTTTCTGCAGCCAAGCTTCTGTAAGATGTGAGAATTATCATTTGCACCCAGAGAGATATTTTTAAGGCTGTTTAAAAAAAAAGAAAAGAAGAAAAGAAAAGAAAAAGAGTTATGTGATTTTTGTCATTTTTGACAAAACAAAAATATCTGTTTTGATGTGACACCTCTAACATTTCCATTTGCGGGAAATTGTCAACAATGCCAAACAAAGTAGAGCATCTGAAGCACAACGTTTGAAGAGTGACAGAATTTCACAGGCTTTTTCCTTTGCTTATTTTTTTTTTTTGAAGAGGCAAAATGTTCCCATATAGGACCCAACCCACCAATAAAATCTGACACAGAGGATGGGAGTAAACAAAACATACAATGTAATATAGTTTATTGGCTTTATGAAACTCTTCTTTCGATCTGGAAAATGTTAGCCTTGTCCTAAGACAAATACAAAAAGCTCCTCAGCAGTTCTTATATAGAATCCTCTTGTGCCCTGTACACTTTGAAAAATTAAGGCAATCTATCAAAGAAACTGATAGCAGTGTGCTGTAGGATATCTGTATGGCAGCTCTCTCTGTGGAACCAAGTTGCTATTGCATTGCTAAACTAGCAAAGTTGGGGAAGTGCATCAGGGTGCATCCTCCAGGGTCTATGATCAGATAAATCCATGAAAGATGGTTTTAACCATCTAATAAACAATGAGACTTTAATGCACCCCTGGGCAACTGGCAACCATGGAGCCCCTAGGATGCCAATCAGCCATTCCTTGACATTCTGATTTCTCAAGTAAAGGAGAAGATGGCACTTCCTATCATTCTAGATAGAGAAGCCAACTTGACCTCAACACCACCAATGGGTAAGTGCCTCCAATGCACCTGAGTCAGAAGACAGAGAATTATAGGAAGTGCCATCTTCTCCTTTACTTGAGATATCAGAATGTTGTGGTCCAAAACATCAGGAGGGCTGAAGTTTGGACATGCCTGCTTAGCCATTTATGAGGATGAGGTGGTCACCACAGGTGCTACAATATTAGAAGGCAGCAGTAGAGCATCCACAGTCTCTCAGTCCCAGATACCTGCGCTGGCCACCACCAGCAGCAGCTTCTTGCTCTATCTGGTGGCACCATCAGGTTATTATTTTACCACTCCTCTCCATAACCCGCCCCTAGCCCGTAAAAAACAGTACTAACTGAGGAGGTGGGGAGCGGGCTGGAAGCTGCTGTTGCCATGACCCACCAGCAGCCTTGTCATCAACATCATAGTTGTCCAGGTGGCATCATGCCAACAAATAGGGTCACCCTTCACTCCCCTATTTAGACCAGTGGTTTCCATCCTGGGGGTCCCCAGATATTCTTGGACTACAAATCCCAGAAGCCTTCAGTGCTAGTTGTGCTGACCAGAGTTCTGAGAGTTGTAGAACAAGAACTTCTGAGGACACAAGGTTCGGACCCTCTGCTTTAGCTAATCAGAAGACTTCTATTTATCAAATGCAAATGGTCCTGTATAGTGCCTCCCACCCCACCTTCCTATGCTGTATTTTAGCATGTGTTGCCCACTCATATATCCACCTCCATTCCAAACCATTTATGCGAAGAAAGTGGTGGAGAAAGACGACAGGAAGAGAAGAAAATGGTGGAGGAGGGTCTTCTTTTCACTTTCAAAATTTAGTAATAAAACTGAAGAATGCAACAATTGATCATGATACCATTAATGTGATTTGAATAATAATTTAGCAAGAACATGCTCATTGGAATTTGATATTACACAAGGTGTACCTCTCTATAATAACATTATCTGTTTGAAGAGCTTCTGACCCAAACTTTTATTTCCAGCTCTGCTGGATTGGGGGGGGGATTCTAGTGGTTGTAGTCCAAAATATAACTTTTATGTTGTAGTTGCTGCTGCTGCTGCTGTTATGTGCCATCAAGTTGCCTCTGACTCATGATGATCCTAAGGATGAGTGAGCTCTAAAATGTCCTGTTTTCCACTGGCCTGCTTAGCTCACAGTGTAGGCAATCTTGTTCTTGGGCTCCCATGACATATAGTTGCACTTGATGATCTGTTCTAATTCCGTCATAGCTGCCCTCCTGAGATACTCTCCCATAATAACTATTCTGGCCTCTGGTATCAGTGGGTGGAAACAGGTTGTCTGGGAGATAGGTAACTGAATGGAAAATCCAGGTAACCTTATTCACTATGAAGGCATTGTACCCAAGGAAATTCTGCAAAGACTGACGACAATTAAAAGTAAGTCAGGATGTGATTGACACCTTCGGTAGTTGCTTCAGTTTCATCTATCATGCAGATGTCCTTAGGATATGTATTCGCTAGGCTTTTTACCTCCACTTAATTGACTGCCAAATAAGTCAGACACTCCTCAAATATTTAAGCCAGGATACAAAACATTTTATGTTCTACCCTAGAGATCAGCCTGGAGCAAACATTTGAGTAATAACCACGCTCACCTTTACAAAGGGCAAAAACTACTTAGCAACCAGTTAACCTGGGGCCAAACTGACTCGCAGACAAACTTAGATTTATGCAATGCACAGACAGAGAATTTGAGAACAAACATCAGAAATATGAATAGCAGCCAATGCATTTGGCTTTCATGTATTTTATTTGCACCTTTGCCTGGTTCCAATATGTAATAAGGTGATATTGACATCTGCATACATGGGCTCTTATTGCACTCATAAATTATAGAAGTTTTCTAGCATTGATATTTACCACTGCTCCCATGATAGTACCAATTAACAAATGATAAGCACTGGACAGCAATCTATGGAACACAGGGAGGATTTCATTCTATAGGGAAAATAAATTCTTACCTTTACTACCATGTAGATTGGATATGGACCCTAATAAATCATGGTAGCATATACTGATAAATCAAATAACATGTTTATTGGCCACTTTGAGATGGCTCAATTTATGATAGACAATTAATTGATACAACAATAGCAGTTCTATTTATATTGGATCCAAGTTATTTGTCTTAGAAATGGCTATCAATTCATTTTGATTTATTCAAATATAGTCAAAGGCACCATTTCCTTCCTTCCTTCCTTCCTTCCTTCCTTCCTTCCTTCCTTCCTTCCTTCCTTCCATCCTTCCTTCCTTCCTCCCCCCTCCCTCCTTCCTTCCTTCTCCTGTCACCCCCAGGAATCATGCAATTTACTTAAATTTGGTCAATAAAAACATATGTATGAGTGATGAAGGAACACCCCTGATCAGTAGCTTCGCTGCCTTAGTGGATAGGGTACCTGATATCTGGCTTGTGTGCAATGTTTGCCACCAACTCCATCTGAAATGCACACAGGCATCGTGTAAAAAGGAAAACACTGATGCTGGGAAAATAAAACCCAGCAACAGACACAATGATATTGAAATACTGTACAAAAAGTTCAGCAGCGGTGTAGCAAGGTTTTGGGGCGCCTGGGGCCAAAGTTGTTTTTTTGCGCCCCTCTGGCCCTCCACAACTCCATCCCATCCACCCAGCAATCCTGCGTGTAGGGGGCATGCGTGGGGTGCACAGGCCTCTGTGTGCGCGCGTGTGTGCGTGGCATGAAGAGTTGGAGGAGGAGGAGGAGGAGGAGGAGGGGGAGGGCACTGCAGCCACCGCTCTTGCATGCCTGCCTGCAGCCGGACTCGAAGATGGCAGGGGGGTGTGGGGTGGTAGGCAATTTGGTGCCCATAACTGCTGCACCCGGGGCACCCTGCCCCCTTGCCCTCCCCACGCCATGCCCTTGAAGTTCAGGGAGAGATAGCTTAGGTCTAATTCTATATTAATTTGAACTACTATACTTAAATCTCACATGAGATTCCAGAGATCCATAGTGTATTTATATACACTGGCACTCAAGCCATTGGATGCTCCACTGTAACATCCGCTGGCAAGGCAGGGGCCATTGGCCTTGATGAGCCACATTGACGAGAGGAGTGAATGTGTGTACGTGAGCCATGGCTTTGGAAGCACTGGGACAATGAAACACCTCCCTCCCTTCATTTCGGATGCAGCCTAAGAACATCAACCAAGCTTGAAGCCTCAACCAAAAAATCTGCCTGGCTTTTTTCCATCTTGCCAAGGACCTTACACGGAAGAAATAACTCCTGGCAAATCCATCTTTTGCCATGTTATAAACTATTGGTACAGCTCTGAGGAAGAGGGTTTTACCCTCAAAATATCAGCAATGTTTTTGTTAATTTTTAGTAGCTTAAAGGTATCACCTGTTACTCTTTTGTATTTGGTGTAATGCAGAGAATTTCCATTAGAGATGGGCACGAAACGAACATTTTTTCGTTTCCGTTATTCATTATTTGTTTCATTACGTAATGAAATGACAAACAAAAATGAAACGAAACGAACAGAACCACGAAAATTGTGTTCGTTACGTTTCGTTTTCATTAACAGCGACGCACAATGAAATGAGCTGTTTTAAATGTTAAAAAACGCCCTGGACATCCATAAAAACGCAGCGATAATTATTTATACTGTCTGATAATACCTACCGGGGGGTCCTTAAAACGTGCATTTATGTCTTTTCTCAGATTGCTGTATTTTTTTCCTTTAAGGGGAGTTAGGGGACATTGACCCAAAATGGCTCCCAGATGCCTAATATTGATTTCTTGGGTATTAAAATGCCCTGGACATCCATAAAAATGCAGCGATGATGTGATAATTATTTGAAATTATTACCTACCAGGGGGTTGGGGTCCTTAAAACGTTTGTTTTTGTCTTCTCCCATTGCGATGTATTTTTCTTTTCCCTTTAAGGATGACAAAATGGATGTCGCCACTCCAGCCACAACATGGAGGCAAGCCATGTGATGGGATCATGTAAATTCTTGGACAACTTCAACCAATAGCATGCCCAGGTTGCAGACTGGGCAGGTCTGGCAGCCACAGAGGGCTTAAAAAGCTCTGGCAGCCCCTGTCCTCCTTGCAGTCCCTGGTGGGAGTTAGGGTGGGATTGCTGTCTCTGCAGCTCTAGCTTCAGTCCTGCAGCCTCCCTGTGTGTGTGTGTGCATACCTCTCGGTGAGTACCCTCCCCTGCCCCGCAGTGCAGTCACTCTGCGGCTGCCTTGCACCCTGGGCAACGCCCTCCACGGCCTTTGCAGCCTCCCTGCGTACCTAGTCTATACTGTGTCTCTGCCTGCATCATTTTTTTTAGTGTTTTCCCTCTGGTCTGGGGCGTTGGGGGACGCCCCCGCACGGAAATGCTTTAAACATCACGCAAAAAGCGGGTAGAAATGAAAAACAAAAAAAAAATGAAAATGAAATTTTTCCAAAAAATCACAAAAACGGAAACGAAACGAAACGGACCTCTCAAGGACAAATGAAAAACCGAAACACCATTTTTTTATTCGTGCCTATCTCTAATTTCCATTACACACTTGTGTGCGTTCTGTGCTGTCAAGACGAACAAGGAAATTTATCTGGTTGTTCTGAATCCTACCACAGGCTTCATGATAGGGGTTTCTTGGACAGCTTGGTCTTTTCATTGACGCTGGAGCTGTCAATTTCCCTTAATTCTGGCTTTCTTATTCTGCTGAACTATTACTTTTGTATTTCAAGAGAGGCCCAGTGGTGCCAAGAGTTGTCCTGCCATCACTGGCATGCTCTTCAAACCTAACTGCATTTTTATCAGGATCACATTCCACAAATAATTTAGCTTAGGTTGGTGCGTTTGCATTGGTGGCTCAAAATGGCAATTTTTGCCCTTCTGGCATGAAGCAGTGGCTTCTCTGTGGAGCAGCTTTGATTAAAGGTTATTTGGAATGTTCTAGTTATGACTTTATTACCTCAGTTGTCAAGTTCCTAGCAAATGTCTGCTTTTTAGTGGCTTGTGCATTTTACGGCATGTGAAAGAATCATCTTCGATCTTTCACAGTTTCCAGTTTTATTATCATGGCAAAGCCTTTTTATTGCCTTTTAGCATATTTCTAGAAAGTGGGAGTAGAGCAGGCGTTTCTCCTTGCATTCCCGCCCATCCATGTTTTTTTGCTCTCTTTTCATACAGCCTACAGCTCTAATTAGTCTTTAAGTCAAGTTTATTATTTCTGAAATGCTAAGGTTACATTCTTAGCAGGCCACAAAACAATTAGGACAACAATTTCAGAATCAATACCTGGATGTGAATGAACAGGCCATCGAAAAAAAAAGAAAAGAAGAGAAAGAAAGAAAGAAAAAGAAATGCAATTGAATTTCAAGGAAAGGAAATTGTTAATTGCAGAGGTTACCTGTGTTGGATTACTAATCCTTGATTCCTGTGCAGTACAGAAAACAATATGCAATACAATCTCAGTGGGAAATAAATTGAAACATTAATCCTATATAATCCTAGATTTGATCAAACTAAAAGAAATATAGCTGTTAATGCAACCAAGTAATAATAATAATGCCAACATGTTTAAATGATACCATTAGAGATGGGCACATAATGCATTTTTATTCATTTTGTTATTTCTTATTTGCTATTCATTTTGTTACAGAATGAAACAAATAATGAATGGACCCATCAAAGAAAAAGGAAACAAAATGAAACAGAAATTTCCGTTTAGTTCGCTTGGTTTTTCGCTTTCCCAAGGAATGCATTGAAGTAATGCATTCCTATGGGGAAAAGCTGGCGGTTCCTCCTCCCCCGCCCAACATGCCTGTTCAGCGCAGGAAAACCACAGGCTTTTTGCCCCTGCCCAAAGCACCGCTGATCAGCTGGCGCATGGGGCTTTGGCAGGAAAAAAGTTTTAAAAGCCCACTCTTTACCCCACAACTTTTAGCTCCATAACTTTTCTGGAGGTGCATGTTGCCCAATAAGCCTTAGAACTATGGTGCATATTCACATTTCTGTGCAAATACTTGATGTGGTCTGCAACATACAGCAGTTGCTGTTGCAAAATAATGAACTCCACAACTCAAGGAAAGGCGCCCTCAGAGTATCACTATCATGTGCATCAGTACCGATCTTCTTCCAAAGAGGCATTTCCGCTTTCTCCTCTAATAAAGTGCTTAAAAGGATGATTAATGCAGTTGTGAAATGAGCTAGATTAATTAAGTCACTTATGTCAAGATAATACAGCATTTTTCAGGGCATTTGACAGCATAATTTAAACTCTCTTCGTTTCCAGATGAAAGGAAGACTGTGAGATATATATTTCTGACAGTGAATTAATATACATTTTAAGAAAATTAACAACGACAGAAATGGATGGAAATTTTGCAGCAGAAATTGCATCAACTGAAACAGATTCCATACTATTGGCTTTGGGTGAGAAATGCTTTGGTTTTATGGCCCCTGCTCATGGAAATCAATGAACTGGTCTTCTCAGAGGTTGGATTATTTAAAAAAAAACTAGATCACCCAAAGTTTCTCAGCAAACAGAACTAATGGGAGTTGGAGCTGTAAAAAGGAACTTTTCCCAAACTCCAGTGCTCATCTTCATGATGCTTTTGAAAGGTTGTTCTCCCCTAAATATTGTGAGCATATTTTCCCTTTGTGAAGTCCCTGGAAAGTGAGCAAGTTAATCACACACACACACACACACACACACACACACACACACACACACACACACACACACACACACACACACACACACACACACACACACAGTGATAACACCCAGACCTCAAGGAAAATATACGTGGTCGCAGTGGCTAAATTATAGATTTGATTCATAGGATTTGGATTGGCTTTTCACAAGCTTGTGTTAACATTAATGACCTTTAATGGAGACTCACAGCAGAATTCCCTAGTAAACCTGAACACTCCCATGTTCTGTGTAGTAACAGCTGTAACATATAGCCCAGCTGCCCAACTTTCTTTCCATCTTCTGTAATAGTTCTGTAATATGGAATAGTTTACAGATGTCGCTTTAATGTGGTGTGTATATGGAGTTTATATGTGTGGATCAGAGCAGGTGAATGGCGGTGACTATAATGAACTGAGCGGAGCAGCTGCTGTAATACCCTAGCCAAGCACACCTACATGTATGATTCTTGCCTCCCTGTGCTCTGTATAACCATACATATCAAAAAAAAAGAAGAAGAAGAAGAAGAAGAAGAAAGAAAGAAAAGAAAAGAAAATCTGCAAACTTTCTTGGCTTTAGAAAAGAGTATCAAGTGAGTTATTGGCTATTTCTGCAGAGTGTAAGCATGTGTGAGAACTTTGTTTGAATTTATATATTCTTACACACACACACACACAGAGAGAGAGAGAGAGAGAGAGAGAGAGGGGGGGGGCTCCACTGACATAATACAGTGGTAACTCGACTTATGGATTTAATCCATTCCGAATGCACGCTCTTTGGTCGAACTACTCTTAAGTCGGAGTGCCTATCTTAAAAAATTGAAAAAATAAGTTAAAAATGAACAAAATATTTGTAAGTTGAACAGACCATATCTAAAATTTGTAAGGTGGCTCTTAAAATGTCAACAGTTTTCTGCTCTTAAGTTGAATTGCTCTTAAGTTGAGCTGCTCTTAAGTCGGGGTACCACTGTATATCCCAAGCCCTACATTTCTGTATATTCAGGTTGGGAAGAACTAGAGCTGTTTTTTAATAAAAACTTCATGTAGGAAATACAGAACATGCTATATTTTGTGCATCCAGAACTAGAGGTTTGAATGTGCTCCTGTTTTAAAAGTTTGTATTTCGAATCTTATCTATTTGAACTGGAAACTAGAGATGGGCACGACTTAGCGGTATTCCCATTTCCGTTTCCGTTACTCGGTTCCGTTACTCTACGGAAACGGTAACGGGAATTACTCCCCCAGACTTCGAGCTCGAACCGACGAACGAACAATTTTGGTCTGATTTGTCGTGCTCGTTACTTGCATCGCGAGATCGCGCGATGCCACACGCGGCACAGAAAAAAAGTTTTTAAAAGTTAAAAAAACCCGGTTCCCGGCCGAAAAGCAGGCGGGAAAATGCCTGCCGTGCCTCAGGGCACCTACCAGAGGGGTTGTTTCTGGAGGTCCCTGGCCTCCCCCCTCATCCCCCGTCCTCGGCTGCTCTGGTGGGACTCGCCGCAGGCTCGCAGCCAGCAAAAAGCCCAGTCTCGCCGGCCGCCGGCCGCCGCAATTAAAGCGCAAGCAAGTGGCACGGACGGCACAGGAAAAAACTTTTAAACTCTCCCCCCACCCATTCCCGGGCCAAAAAAGCAGGCGGAAAAATGCCTGCTTGACTAAGGGCGCAGGGCACCTACCGGAGGGGTGGTTTCTGGAGGGGGGGTCCCGCCTCCCCCCCGTCCTGGGCAGTCGGACTCGCGAGTCGCCATCGCCATGCCATGCGGTGCGGGCGGGGGATCCAAAATGGGGCGGCGAACGCAATATTGTTTTTGAAATCGTGGTCCAAAAACACACAAAGCACAACAGAAACACGCGAAAATTTATAAACTGCCAGATTTTTCACAGTAGCAGTGGGTTTTTTCTTGCAACAAAATGTCTCTCCTCTCCTCCTCTGTCCTCCATTGATTTTATTTTATTTTATTTTATTTACACCTGTGCGCAGTGCGCAATGATGGGCTGGCCAAGTGGCCAGCCATGTGGGAGTGGACAACCATGCAAATTTTTGGAGCCATCCCACCAGTCGCAGCCATCCATGGAGACTTCGGGTGCCCCCAGGCCCTAGCCCTAACCCTAACTTTCCCGTACCCATTCATAGTGGGTCGGGGCCCCAGAGGTGCAACCCACTAGGCACCCGTAACCTTACCACTAGCCTAACCCTAGCTCTTGCACTAAGCCACCTCCAGATCTACTTGGCATTGCCCACGCAGCAAGTACAATTCCCTTCTGTGTGGGACCCCAGAGCCTTGTGAAGGGCGGGTAAAACTCTCAACTGGTCTCACTGTCTGCAGTTATGCAATATCCATATGGCTATTGCATAGCATTTTTGCAGCAGCAGCAGGTGAGGAAGGGAGACCCCCATGTAGAGGGGTGTCTCTTGGAGCCTGCGTGGCAAACCCAAGGAGCCCACTTTCCCTTTATAGCGGGCCCAAGGAAACCCACCCCACAGAGGTGCCTCCAGAGCCCGCTTTTTGCGAAAAAAAAACAGTACTAACGACAACGAAAAAACGAAAAAACGAACCGACTAATTTTTGTGAATTTTCGCGAAAACCGGAAACGACCCGAAATGGGACTGGCCCGACTAACGACAACTCGAAAAAATTTTTTTTCAAGTCGTGCCCATCTCTACTGGAAACTTCAGTACTAGTAGTTTGTGCTTGCACGTCACAAGGATTCAGGGAGATGGCATGTGCATTCCAGGTTTGCCAAACCTGTTGTGCGTCCCTTTTGGCTACGGAGGTTAACAGGGTCTGGAAACTCGGTTTTCTCCATGACCACTCATTCTACTGAATCCATCATTGCACGGAATCCATCAGGGGTTACCCTCTAGTAGAGATGGGCATGAACTAGGGGGGGAAATGATGAATCAGGGTAGTTCCTGGCTTCCGGATTGTGACCCAGTCCTTTCTAATTATAATAATAATCTTTGGACTGCAAAGCTAACGGTGGGCTCTTTGTTTTTAAGTGATACTTAAGTCCACACTGCCCCTTTAAGACGTCCAGGAAAGACACCTTCTCTGTGCTTCTCATTTACATATACTTGGAGTTACTACCAGAGCTATTTGGACAATTAACTCCTTCCCTGGTTTATTTTCTAGAGAGAAGAGGTTGAACAGAAACACCAGCCAAGGGTAACAAAGGCCATCTATGCTGCCAGTATTGTCTGCATCTGCTTTAGAAAAGTGGCTCAATTCTTGCTGCTAGCGTTTAAATGCTGGTTAAGGTGTAGCCTTTAATTGCCCATGAAATGCTTTTAAAAATGTGTCAGCTTGGTTGTAGCATGAATTACTGCTTCACAATCATCAAGCTGTTAATTAGGAAACCTCTGGGTGAGGTTAGGGGTTGGTAACAAAAACATTTTTTTTCCTTCAGGGCAAAAATCTGATTGTATCTGTCCACAGAGGAAGAAAGCTGTAATCAACAAAATGGCTTACATTTGGCCAAAAAGGGAAAGGGAAATAAATAAATACTATTCATACTTGCAGGAAACACAGTGAAGAATCAAACTCTGCACCTCTGGCTCTTCAGCCAGATAGCTAAGCCACTGAACTGGCTGGATCTCTTAGGGCGCTATCTCACGATGACCGAAAGATGTGGTTATTGAGAAACTCTGGATTTTGTTCTGCATTGGTTACGTGATTGCAAGATGAAGTTTCAGAGATCCCACGTGCATTCTATTATTTTCTGCATTTGAAATGTTCACAGGGCCATACCCCGCTTCAAACCTCCTCCAAGAAGAGTGGCCGTGAGAGGGAGGTGAGCAGGCGCAGAGGAAGGTTTGGCGTACACGCCTATTGCTCCCTTGCCAGGGTGAGTGGCGGGTGAGCTGAGATATGTATGGCACAGTTTTCACGCACTCCAGAGCTGAGCCCTCCCCTTCTCCTGTGTGAAGACCCCAGCATTTAAACAGACAACCCCAGCGGTGGGAAAGATGGACTCATCTGCCACACATACCCTCCTCGTCCTTTCCCCACGCTGTTTTGCAAACAGCTGAGGAAACGACATCTCCTTCCCTTCTCCAGTTTGCAGACCCCAGCATTTACAGAGACAGCCCTGGCAGTGGGAAAGGCTGGGGCTCCATTCTTTTGATTAGGAAGGCTTCTTGAAGGTTGAGCTCAACGATCAGTGCCATGGTGACAAAAGAGGGGAGAAAACCCAGGTTATATGCGCCCCCACAGACTTCTGCCACAGGTAAAAAATGTGCATTTCTAACCTGATCAAAAAATATCCACCATCACCCTTGGGTCTCAGAAACCTCTCTAGAACCCGGTTAAGTGGGCATTACCTGGTGTTTCTCCCCCCCTTAAAAAGCCGGCTGAATGTGGGGGAATTAATTTTGGAGACACATTTTTAGTAAGTGAGAACTAGATCAAAGAGGTCATGAGATACAGTCACCCCCTGTCATTTCGCGGTTCAGGTACTGCGGTCCCACTATATCGCAGGATGGCAGTACCTGCAGGGGGCAGCAGGGAGCGATAGCATCACTCCCCGCTGCCCCTGCCCACTCCAAGAGGGCTCGGAGCCGCGTGGGGGCATTGGGGAGTGATCCGATCACTCCCCGCCACCCCCCAGACCTGTCCGGGAGGCCTCAGAGCCTCACGGGGGCGGGGGCGGAGAGCGATCGCACCACTCCTTGCCACTCCAGACCCGTCCAGGCCTCACAGCTGCGCGGGGGGGGAGCGATCTGATCACTCCCTGCCACCCCCACCTGCCCCTCTGATCGTCCCCCGCCCCCACCCAACCCACTTCCGCATATTGCGGATTTTCATGTATTGTGGTTTGGGTGGGTCCCTAACCCCCACGATAGGTGGGGGGTTACTGTAGTGCCCTTAGTGGATGAGGCATATGGCTGTGAAGCCAGAGATGGGGAGTTCAATTCCTACTATTCCTTCAGGGAGAAGAGCCAGCCTGTATGACCTTGATAAATTGCACAGACCTGGTGTGGCTCCCGAAGAAGGGAATGGTAATCCACGTCTGAATGTTCTCTACCTGGAAAATCCTGAAGAGTCAGAATCGACTCGAGGGCACATGTTTGTTTATTATATTAGATCTCAGAACCAGGATTGTTCACTGCTGAATGCGTAACTAGGGTCTCTGCCAATCACTCCCGTAAATTGCCTTTGAAAGGGGAAGAGAGAATCCTTTTGTCTTTGTGATGACCCAGCAAACCGATCAAACAAAATAATTTGTACTGAAATCCCAGTGACACAACAGCAAGTTGAGAAAGCAAGGTTAACTATTTCCTAAGGAGAAACTAAGCAGAAGGTCAATGACAAAGGGCACCATTTCAAAGTAATTTAATCCTCTGCATTTTCCCTAGCTGGCTTCGTCTCAGAAAGAATTCTGGATCAAAATCAAGGTAGAAATTGCCAGGGTTGTTGGTTTTTCTTTTTTTCCGCCATACTAGATTGACTTCATGTGTCATTCTACAGTGCCCCTGGAGGTCACACTTTGTCAGGGAAACCTTTTTTAGTTCAGGTGTGGAGTACAAGCCTTGCATACAAATCATCCCAGGGTGAAAACTCGTGCAGTTCTGACATAAAATAGATTTCAAGCAGCTGGAATCAGCTTTCAGTTAGCTGGGAAAGAATGAAGTGAAAGACATCTCAGGAAGCTACTCCCAAAGATGGTAGACAATACTGGGCTGTATAACAATACAAACAGTCAGCAGAGTTGTTAAGGAAGGTGGATCACCTGGGGCTTTGCTCCAGGCCACCAGACTTTAGGGAACACCAAAATCTGGAGGGGAATCTACTAATAAACATTAGGAAATAAAAGGCAAGGCTTTCTATTCCCTATAATTTTCCTTTGTGTTTTGTTTTCTTTTGTAAGGTTAAACTTTTGTTTTCAGGTACATCACATTTTCCCCCTTTTTGGGGGGTGAGGCTCACAACTTGAGCATCTGGACACCACGTTTAAGAAACAGTGACAACTGGCCAAACTCCCAAAATTGCTAGTCATTTGTCCATAAACCAGTTTATCTGGTTTATGGACAGAAGCATCATTTGCTTTGATACTCATGATTCATTTTTAGTTCATAGTTTAGTTCAGTGGTGGCGAACCTTCAGCACTCCAAATGTTTTGGGCCACAGTTTCCAGAATTCGGAGCCTAGATTACCAATGACAAAGGAATGTGTGATTTGTGGTCCAAAACATCTGGAGTGCCAAAGGTTCACCACCACTGGGTTATCTTATTTAGGATTTATATACCACCAGCTTGCACAAGACAACTCAAGGCAGTGAACACAAGATATCAGATATACAATTTTTTTCATGACTATTCCTTCTACATATAAAGTATGGCTATTAGGAGCAAGTGCATATTAAATATCTTCCTGTTGGTGAAATTAAGATGCAAAAGAGAGAATGAGTCTCAAGATGTAGAAAATAAATGAGTAGAAGAAATCTATGCATTTATGTTCTGCACCCTGAGTCTCTCTCTCTCTCTCTCTCTCTCTCTCTCTCTCTCTCTCTCTCTCTGGTTTTTTTTTTTTTTTTTGCACCCTTGCCACTAATGAATGTTTTTTGGAGAAATTAAGTGCTGAAGGCTCCTGGAGTAGGAACTGGAAAACCACTCCAGTATTCCTGACAAAATAATAGCTCCACGGACATGGGGTCACAAAGAGTCAGTCATGACTCTAACAATGTAACACACAAGATACAAAAATGTACTTTAGGTGTAGAAATTGCTTGCACTAAAAATGTGCATGTTGGGGAAGGTTGTGTACAAAAATGAAACCCTCTTGCATAGCTACACAAATGGTGTAACTTCTGATGGACCAATTGCCTTTGGTGGACATTAGCGATTAAATACTGAGTCATACAACTTAATATACAGCTTATAATGTCTATGATCATTTCTTAACCAAATAAGTCCATCTTCTCTGCCTCCAAAAAATACGCGCTAAGAGGATTTTGGTCAAAGTTTTCAAATTTTGACATGGTTTTTTGTGCCGTGCCCTAATAAGGATGAACTCTGTTGAAAGATTTTTTAAAAAAAAAACCAATTTGATTAGCATTCTGTTCTGCAATTGATTAATTGACTGATTCATAGACTGCATTACATGAATCTGCATATTATTGCATCCTCGCTGGTTAACCTGTGATCTTACCAATTAAATCAATTAAAGCTTGCAGCCCCATTAATCAAAGACTTCATGGATGCTTTTTGCTAGCTGTTGGTCGCCATCTTGTCAGGAAAGAATCTTTTTGTAACCTGCAATGACCCCAAGAATAGCAGCTCTGGATTCTGCTTAGCAAAGCTGCTCTGTATGATGATGTGTAAGATCGCATCAGACGCCATAGCTACAAAGTGCATGTAATCATGTTCAGGTGGCTTTCGCCAGTCTCAACATGCTCTCTACGAAATTCTCATTTTAATCAAGCGAATTCCCCAAGACAGTTGCCATAAGCACTTTGCTCTCCTTAGAACTTCAATTAAAGCCCAACTAAACTGTTTTATGCGTAGGAGGTAGGGGGGATGGGGGGCAGGAGAGGGAGGGAGGAGAGCCATAAAACATCTAATGAGCATAATGAAGATGCATGGCTGTTCTTTGGGGGGTTTACATCAACAGTTTTCTACAATTTGTTGAGGCATGCGGAGCTGAAATGACAGCCGATTCCCTCAAGAGAAATTGTTAGAAAATATAAGGCAATCCTTCTGGGCAACAGATGAAGAGAAATGGGAAGCCAGCCAATTATCTGTAGATGTTCCCACAGCTCAGCCTGCTAGGTTCACATTAGGTTTGAAAAGCAGAGAAGCCTTCTTGGAGGAGTCATTTGGACTTGTGGGTGGAAAGATATTGGGGTGGGGAGTTGTCAAAGGCTCCGGAGCAGCTTTCCCCATCCAGGTGGCCTCCAGAGAGGTTAATGTATAGACCATTTCATTCTATAACCTGCATATCCCCAGGAACTGGCCTGTTAAGTTGATCCATGCCTGTTTTTTACTCCCACCAGAAGCTGGCAGGATAGGTTAATGAGAGAGGGAGGGCCCTCTTTTGACAACATTCTCCTATCTTTTTGCCAGAGATTGCATGGCACTACTACAGGGTGATGGAAAGACAGGAGGATTCAAATTGCTTATTTTGGGTAGATGGCACAGGAACATGAGATGTGTGAGAAAAATATTTAGTTACTGCCATGTTGCGGTTCCAACCAGCAAGCAGGCTGAAGTCATTTTAGAACGTGAGGTGGTCATTTGGGATAAAGGAAATCAAGGGTATGGGGTAAAGATTCATCCACATCACACTGGAATTCCAGAAGCAAATGTATGGCTTTGGGTACCTGGTACCTGGTAGAGATAAACAATCACCCACCTTGGTTCCATTGTTTATTTATTTGTTTATTTTGAATATTTTAACCCCACCTTTCTACTTTAAAAAGGACCCAAGGTGGCCTACAACAAAGAGGGACAATATACAGCCCAGAATATTTAAGACATATTCAAATTAAGAACAGGGAATTAGGAGAGGCATCTTAGAAGATAAAAATGTAACATTACAGCTACAGAGAGCACAAAAAAAGAAAAAATTATCCATTATGAGGGCTGGAAACTAACATGGAAACCACTGTTGTTCTTATGAAATCCGTCAATGCAATCACCTATGGTAATCAATATAAAAGTCACATAGTAAATAGACCCTCGTTCAGGGAACGCTTGCCTGAAGAGGAAGGTCTTTGCCTGCTTCCGGAAAGACAGCAGAGATGGGGCAGTCCTAGCCTCCAGCGGGAGGGAGTTCCAAAGTGTGGGAGCAGCAACAGAGAAGGCCCTTTCATGTGTTCTTCTGAGATGCACCTGTGAAGGTGACGGGATGGATTGAAATGCCTCTCCTGATGACCTTAGCACCCAAGACGGTTCATAATGTGAGATTCGATCTTTGACATGGCTTGGACCCAGACCATTTTGTGTTTTGTAAGTTATGATCAGCACCTTCAATTGTGCCCAATAGCAGATTGGCAGCCAGTGGACCTGCTTTAGTGGGGGTGTAATGTGATCTCTGTAACCCACCCGTCAGCAATCTGGCCGCTGCGTTCTGGACCTGCTCAAGTTTCCTGAGAGTTTCCATTGGTAGCCCGATGTAGAGCACATTACAGTAGTCCAGCTGGGATGTCACTATTGTTAATAACACAAGAGCAAGGCAAGATAGACTTTCTTTCTTTCTTTCTTTCTTTCTTTCTTTCTTTCTTTCTTTCTTTCTTTCTTTCTTTCTTTCTTTCTTTCATGTAAGTATTGAGGCTAAAGATCTAAGTGGCCAAAGCACAGCCACATGTGGCTTCTAGAGGTGGGCATGAAGCACTGGTTCGGTGGTTCGCTCCAGTTTGTTTCCCTCCCCTGTGGGTGCTTGTTGCTTCGAAGCCCTGCCCCCCTTTCTGGAGGGCGCCCAGGGGAGCATAGTGTTTCATTTCATTTCATAATGAAACTACTTTAAAAAATTTGTTACTAACAAAATGAAATGAAATTACAAAAGAAACAAAATGAAACAAAACAAAACACTATATTTCCATTTTGTGCCCATCTCTATTTGGCAGCCTAAGGTTCACTGTCTGTCAATGTTCAACCTCCACTTTTTACCTTTCCTTGTTTTACTTTTGGCTTTTATCATTTTAGTTTTATACTGCTTCAATTAGGTTTGTCTCCTCAAGGCACAGGCCGTATTAAAGGTATCTTAAAAGATATAAAATAAAGAACTCATTCAGCTTCAGAGAAGGAGTGGAGTATTGCTTTGCGTCCTCATGACCTTGTTCAGCACCTTCTCCTCCCTGTGCCTCAGCCTTCCCCCACCACAGTAAATGGAATTGGTGTGAAATGTGGAAGACTTCTTTTGTCAGAAGAAAAGCAGTGGGTGCTTTTCAAGAAAAAAAAGGGGTGTGTGACCAATTTGCAGCTGACAAAAGGAAACTTATGACGAAGCGAATCTGTTATCAGCGACCATTGATCCATGCTACAGGCAAGAACCTACTGCTAAGCCTAATAATTTTCAGAGCTATTGTGTCATGGTAGTGTAAGCAGACACTGCAGCTAGTGCTGAGTCAATATTTGCAGACTAAATGGAATTTAGAGCCACCAGAGGTACTAGTGTGCAGTGTCTGTAGACAAGCCTGTAGGGGCTTTGATAGTCTTTCAAATTCCCCCTCACCCCCCCAAGCTTCTGGTTTCTCCAGCCATCTCGTCAACATAGCAAACAAGTGAATAGAAGAAGAGAGCTAACCAGTTGTCTTGTGTCTTAGGACAACAAGGTGCCGAGTGTCTCACAGCATCACCCTCCAGACAGCTGTGACTGGTGGCTCACAGGAAATCGCTTTGTTTTAGAAAGCTGACTATCTCGTGGTCCTCCTTTGCTCGCCAGGCACACATTCTTCTCAGCTGATGTAATGTAGTTCATTCCCATTCATCTCTGTACAGTTCTGTGAGAGACTTTTCCTTAACCCCTTCCTAGCCCATCACTGATCAGGAGATTTTATCTCAAACAAAGCCAAGGCACTTTGCTGCCCAATCAGAAGAAGATAGGGGGTGGTGTGGATGGGCTCAGTTCCAAACAGAGGACTTGCTTGTGGGCATGTTGGTTCCAGTGGCAAAGTCATTGGTAGTCCAGAATCTAATCAGGCACAGGGATGGACAGCAAAGAGGGGAAAGGGGAAAAGGGGAACCTAGAAGCAGAGTCGGCAGGTAAAGCAGAGGTCAAGAAAAGAGAGTCCTACCACAATGTCAGCTAAACCAGGAGAGGGTGAGTCCAAGTCCAAGTCAAGTAGTTGTCAGGATCTAAGCAATCCAATTTGTCAGGATATTCTAAGATAGGAGGTTTCAGAGAGGGTAGCCATGTTAGTCTTTTCAAGAATTTCACGCAAAAATCAAATCAAATCAAAACAAAACAAAACAAAAGACACAAAACATGTGGCACCTTAAAGACTAACTTTCATATTTTAATGGGTGGATAGGCAAGCCATAAAACTATCCTTTATAGCTCTATAGACCTTGACCCAATCTTCCCACCAACTCTCCCTCCTCTTCTTCCCTCTCTTCCTCTCCCCCCTCCCCTATCCACCCCCATCTCTATATACTACAGCCAATGAATATCTGGTATGAAATGTATATCCCATCCCATATTATACTGAACACCTCAATCTGCTGCTATATGTCTGAAGAAGTTGATGTGTAGTCCACGAAATGTTACATTAAAATATGAAAGTGAGTCTTTAAGGTGCCACATGTTTTGTGTCTTTTGTTTTGTTTTGTTTTTCTTTGGTTTTTGCCTAAGATAGGAGGTGAAACGCAGCCTAAAGTGAAACAATAGTGGGTTCATCACAACAAGGAAAGAGGACTCCAGGACTGAGTAGCAAGGGACAACTTTGTTTCTATCAGCCTCGCTATGGCAAAACAGACATTGTCTCAGCCCTGCTGTCCTAGCACTGAGGCTTATATTGATGGATCCCAGAGCCCCACCCAGAGCTCAGATGCCAAAATTTCAGCAGCCTGTCTCCTTGGGATGAGGATCCTTCCTAAATGGAGATACCCTATTCCCACAAAAGCACAACGCCCAAAGAAATGTCTTCTAGGGCTGAGCGTGCCCTTGGCAGGCCAGCTGAGACCAAATGCTGGTGGACTTCAGCTTCCAGAATCTTCAACCAATATAGCCAGTGATCAGGGAAACTGGGAGTTGAGCACTGTGACAAAACCCTGGAAACAGGAGTAATGAATATACAAATCATCAGCCAATCCCAGCAGGAGGGCGGGGAATGGTATGATATAAAAAGGGTGGAGCCTAGTCGGTTGAGGCAGTTCAGTGAGTTGAGTTCAGTTGAGAGTGAGTGCTGGGAGAGAGCACTGCTCTGTGAGAGTTCTGTCAGGCAGTGAGGGCTATACTGTTTACTAGTTATTGAAGACAGGGAGGCTTGTAGAGCTGATTAAATCTATTATATGTTAAAGGCAACGCATACCATCCTCAGATATTGTTATATTTATTATCTTCTCAATACACTTCATCATTAATTTTATATTATATATCTCTGAGTCGGTCCCAATTCATGAGGCAACGATTTTAAAAGGTGGCAGCATTATTTAAGTGAATAAAAGGTGGCAGCATTACCATTTCCATCACAATTCAGTGATAAAAAGGGAGGTGTCACAATTTGGTGGCACAGCAGTGTGATGTCGAAATAAACCCAGTTGTCCCTTTGAAGACTCAGTCTCTGAAAGGGGTGACGTCACAAGCACCCACACCTGAGACCCAGCTTTGGAAATCATCATTACCTTAAAATTTAAGAAAGGGACAGGAAAACCCCAGCAATGACAGATATAGTCAGTAGCATATGTTATGGTTACCGTTTCTTCCCCTTAGGTGCTTGGGTCCCAAGCTCCCCTAAATCTTGAAGTTGAAGCTGGAAGGACTCAAAGTGGAGAATCATCCAGGGTGTTTTCCCCTGGTTTTGAACAATGTAGAAAGCCTTCAAATGTAATATCCACAATACTGAGTTAAGCTAGGCCAATGGTCCAACTCTGTAGAAGGCAGCTTCCCAGGTTCTTATGCACTCCAGGTAATTCACTGCCACCATAACTTGCAGTTTGATTCATTTTTCATGATGGCTGGATATGTATCTTTCTTTTACAAGTGAGCATAGCTATATCATAACCCTGCTGTGTTTGGAGTATACAGTGCTAAACACACCTATTCCAAATTCCGGATTACCTTTACGGAATTGTCGCTATTAAAATACATCACGGTAGTAATTCTAGTTGTATTGATTGCTTGGCAGAGGTATCCAATTGCTTAATGACTTCTTCAAGGGAGAAAGAAAACTCTTGAAAACTACAATACCAATTAATTTGAAATATTGCCCTCCATAGCAGAGCAGTGGCTAATATTCCACTAAGGTGCAATTATCCACTTAGAAATAGGAGTTAAGAAGTGTCTTTAAGGAGTGTTACTGTCAGCTGGTGATTTCCAGTGTGGTACGGTGAATAAAATGATGGACTAGGGCCGCTATCTCACCTGGGGGAAGATCCAGATATTGTGAAAGTTCGGCATTTCTTCTTTCTTGGTCACTTGACTGAAGATGTGGGATATCCGTTCCCACATACAAGGATTGTTTTTTAAAGTGCAGACCAGCCCCGGGGCCAGCAGGTGGCACTAGGGAAAAAATTTAAAAATAAAAAACAGCGTTGACAGACGGAAGCCCGTCTGATCAGTGCTGGGCGGGAGGGAAATTTTTTAAAAAATTAAAAAGTACCGACAAGCCCCAGGACAAGCTTGTTGGTGCTAGAATAAATAAATAAATAAATAAATAAATAAATAAATAAATAAATAAAACAGCACTGACAGCCCAAAGGCCAGCTGATCAGTGCTGGGGGTGGGGGGGTGGGAAATGAAAAAAAAAAAATTAAAAAGTGCTGACAAGCCCCAGGGTGAGCTGGTCGGGGCAAGGGAGGAAAACAGAAAACCAGATCATATGCAAGCTTCCACGCACTTCTGGCTCACATTTTTTTACCGGAGCAAAAAATTCCCAACTTCTCCAGTAGGTCTTGGAAAACTCGCTAAAGGGGGCATAACCGGGTTTGTTTGTTTGTTTTAAAGCCCAGTGGCCATGGGGACAAGATTTCTGGAAATGTTTTATCTTGAAATTTAATCAGCATTTTAAAAGACCTGTGATAGAGCTCTAGGACTCTGGAAAGCAGGCTTTGAATCCCCACTTAGCCATAGAAACTAACCAAGAGTGTGAAACTGGTAAAGCCAGTCCCTCAACATAAGAACATAAGAACAGCCTTGCTGGAACAGGCCACAGCCCATCCAGTCCAGCATTCTGTCTCACACAGCAGCTCACCATTTGCTTCAGGGTATTCCCAAGCAGATGTCTTCAACTACTTATGATTCCCTGCAAATAGCATTGAGATATATTCTGCTTATCTCTCCAACCCAGAGGTTGTGCTTAGGCATCCATAATGATAGCCGTTGATACCCTTGTTCTCCATGAACTTGTCTAATCCTTTCTTAAAACTGTCAAGGCTGGCAACTGTCACCACTTCTTCTGGCAGGGAGTTCCAGAGACCAGTGATCCTTTGGTTGAAAAAGTACTTTCTCCTATTTGTTTGAGATCTAGCACCCAAAAGTTTCATGGAGTGGCCCCTAGTTCTACTGTTGTGCGATTGGGAAAACAGTTTCTCCACACCATGTATGATTTTATAAAGCAGCCGCGTGGTGCAGTGGTTAAATGCCTGTACTGCAGGTAAAACTGTGCTCATAATTTGGGGTTCAATCCCAGGTAGCAGGCACATAGTTGACTCAGCCTTCCATCCTTCTGAGGTCAGTAAAATGAGTACCCAGCTTGCTGGGTGGGGGGCAATGTGTAACCGCATACTGTAATTAAAACTGTAAACCGCCCAGAGACTACTTGAAGTGGTATGGAGCAGTATATAAGCAGAACACTTTGTTTTGCTTTAAACTTCAATCAGATCACCTCTTAGGCACCTTTGTTCAACAGTTCAGCCAGCTGTTGCAGCCTCAGATTGTAAGGAAGGTGTTCCAGTCCCCTAACCATCTCACTTACCTTGAAAGCCTTATTCAAGTCACCAGAAGTCAGTTCCAACTTAATGGCACAGAATTCACAGATGCATACATCAGCTAGAGAGAGAGAGAGAGAGTAGATTAGTCTTTGGAAAATAGATGACTAGGGCTATTGTGAAGTATCTCAGATGACAGGTACCAGCAGCCCACATTGACCATCCAGGAAGTTTACACGGGTGACACAAGTTGATCACATTATCTTAGGGAGTCTCAAGTCTCATGGTGTCAGGTTGGCTTCCAAAGTGTTGGCATTCAGGCTTCATGAAAAGTGCTGAGGCCATTTTTTAAAGGTGTGTAAGGAAGCTAAGCAGGGTCGGCCCTGGTTAGTACTTGGATGGGCAACTACCAGGGAATACCAGGTGCTGTAGGCACCTGGAGTTGGAACTGGCAAACCACTCCAGTATTCCTACCAAGAAAACTCCATGGATATGGGGTCACAAAGTGTCGTTCATGACTGTAATGACACAACAACTACAACAAGGATGACAGAATACATAGAGATTCAAGGAGAAAACTCAGGGTAGATGCCTCAGCAGCACATTGACCAAGCAATGTGGGGTTTGAACCTCAAATAGTGCCAGAGAAGTAGGGCTAAGCTTTCTCCTACCTTGGTCCATTAGGTCCTCATGGAGGTAAGAGAAGCATCCTTCTCTGGTAGAGGAAAAAGATATCCAAGTGGCAGCAACATTCAGTGGGCTGCGGAATGGCAATGCCCTCTAAGATCTGTTTCAATGGAGCTCAACCTCTGGATTTTCAAACAACATTTTGAAATCAGGGGAGACAATAGGGCTAGTGGGAAGCAACAGCAAGCCCTATAATGAGATATTGATTGGCTCAGCCTCCTCCAACAATCACCTTTGCAATAAATCATAAGGTGCTTTGTATGTAGAAAATCCATAGAAGTAACAAAGTAAGACCAGCTTTATCACCTTCCTGAGGATGAAGCAACGTTCACTGACAAACAAGCCATTTCAGATGCCTTTTATGGATCACCTACCATACAACTCTTATGCCTGATTTATTCGGAAGTAACTTTTGTTATGTCCAGTAGAGAACACTTCCAGGTGAACAGATATCAGATTGGTTCATGTATTTCTTCCATAACTTTTTAGCATTCTTACACAACTTCTTAGACGTTTTCACAACCTTGCATGCTGCTTGTGGTTTGTTTGACTGGGAGGAACTTTTCCAGGCCTGGGGGGACTGTCAATCAATTGTTCCTTCCTGCCTCTGAATTCAAACAGGACCTTGGCTCTCAGCTGAGTGTTCCTTTTCTCTCTTTAGTCTGTTGGAAGCAGTGTTGTTCACTTGTGCTTCTGATCTGTTCACAACTGTAAGTAATGAAACATTTTTATTCTTTCTCCTACAAATGCCTTGGAGTGAATTTTTGAGACTTTAAGTGCCAGTTAATGAGAAAGAGGTGGCCTTTGTTTGGGAAAATTGTACCTATTCTCCTCTGTGAATCTCTGTGTTTCTGTTGTATACCAAAAGAACTTTTACCAGAAATTCAAAATTCTACAACAGACATTGCTTTTCCTTAAAATCTTTCAAAGCAGAAGAATATTTCAGAGAAATTCCTAAGGGCTAGAGATGAGGGTTTCCTGCTTGCCTATCTGAATTGATGATGCAATGTGCATATCCTCTGTTGTTTATTGTACAATCTGCTCATCCATATCCTGCTGCCCACAATTCAATGGTGTCCTATGGAATGACATCACGAGATAATTCCAATTCCAGGGACCTAAGATGGCTGCTCAGCGATAGAGAGGCATTCTGCTTCCAATGGTTGAAATTCTGCTGATTAGCATAGTTAAAATACAACTACAGGAGGCTCATTTGAATCAAGTGAATTTAAGGGAGAGTTGACTCAGCACATGATGCCACAAGATGTGGTGATGGCATCTGGCCTAGATGCCTTCAAAAGGGGATTAAACAGATTCCTGGAGAAAAAGTCCATCACAGATTACGAACCATGATGGAGATGTGTAAAATCCAGGCTTAAAAATGGGGTACTTCAAGGGCCAGATGCAGGGGAGTGGTATCAGGAGGCAGAGATCTAGTCTCGTGCTCTCCCAGAGGCATTTGGTGGGGCCACTGTGAGATACAGGAAGCTGGACTAGATGGGCCTTTGGCCTGATCCAGCATGGCTCTTCTTAAGTTCTTATGTTCTTACCCCCCTGATTCAGTGGGGCAACTCTGGTTGTGCTTTGGACTGTCTCTTCATAGGGATTTCCAAAATACCCGGGACTACCCGAGAGACAACCCATCAGGTACTAGAGCAAATCAAGCGTGTACTCTCTCTGGAGGCATAAATGACAAAATTGAGATTGTGACTAGAGATGGGCACGAATCAAAAAAATGGTGTTTCGTTTGTCGTTTGTCGTTTAGGGGGTCCGTTTCGGTTCATTTCCGGTTTTTGCGAATTTTTGCAAAAAAATTGTTTTTGTTTTCGTTTGTTTTGTTACTGTTTTGTTACCATTTATTTCAATTTTTGTGATTTTTTTAGCTTTTAAAGCAGTTCAATGCATTGCCATAATGAAAACGAAACAGACGACAAAATTTCTGGTGTTTCTCATTTTGGAGATAAAATTCGTTTGTCGTTTCGTTACGTAACGAAACGAAAAAACGGAAACGGAAACGGAAAATTGTTCGTTTCGTGCCCATCACTAATTGTGACAATTAGGCCACATCTCTAAACTTCTTGTGTGCATTTGTCTGCATGTAATTCAGAACAGGAAGCTACCCCCACATTTGATCCTATTAACTCAGATCATGAACTGGACAAATTCCTTTAAACCTTTTGGATAGTGTTACACATTTTTCTTCTTCTCTCTCTTGAGAAAAAAAAAAGGGGGGGGGATATTGCAATGTGTGATGTTTGTGCCACACATTATAAATGGAACCATTTCACGACACTCCACTTGCAAAACCAGGAGGAAACCAAATGGCTCCTTGTGTTGCTCATTAAATCTTTCATAGCCTTTCTTTCCTTTGCTGCTCTTCAGATGCATGCCACGAAAAATCTAAGTCCATGTCTCTTTTAAGTGGTCGGAAGTGGATCAATTTTCATGTCAGGTTCACTCAAGAGTAGCTGTAGGTTGAATGGCTTCCACCTTTTTCTGACAATGTGTGATCAGGATGAAAACTGATATAAAACAGAAAAGCAGTCAGCCATCCAGAATTGACATTGACACGGCTTCTAAGATTGGGCTGTTTCAAAAAGAAATTGTTGATGGGATCTGTAGGCATCGCCAGTTTGAAATCACCTTTTGGCACACGCAGAGAATGATCTGATGGATGGAAGATATAATATGATTCTTCTGAACTTTCAGGTTGTATTTCCTCTGAACCAAAAACACATCACCTGCTGAAGTGAAGTTTTGCTTTGTTTTGCTTCTCTACCACCGGAATTTTCTTTCAACTGCTGGGTGAGTCAAAATGCTAATTCCATCACCAATGACTCTAAGGGATGCTCTGATCCAAGCCCTGTGCTGGGAGGGGCAGCTTTGTCCACCTGACCTGGGGAGACAGGCTTGACCAGTCATCACGTGGTCCAGAATCGACCAACACAACCCTGGATAGTAGGTCATGGGGTTTGAAAAGGGTCGAGAGCATTTAAGCACTCAACACCAGGCAAACAACCTTGATGAGGGCTGCCCGGATCATTTAACACTAAGTTTAACTTTAAGCTCAGGTTCAAGTTGGGGGAGCCCTCCCAACAATAACTAGGTGAACACCACGTAGCCACTTGCACTTTCAGGCCCCCTTGTGAGAGAAAACAGCATCGGTGACATCCTGAATTTAAGACAATAAATTGTGGCCCAATTTAATCCCACAAACATGTCTTGACTCTTTATTTCCGGCATGGGTGGACAAGGCTTACTCAACTGCTTTGCCTTGAAATAGGATCTAACCATTGATTTGGGACTGGTGTGTGTCTGAAGATTATCAGCTGCCAGAATTTTTGTAAGAGTATTCTGTGAATTACAACATACAGTATATATAAACACAAGAGGGCTTTTTATAGTTCTATAATCAGTTCTATAATTAATAAGATGCGTTCTCCTTTTGGACAAAGCACATGACACACACATGCCCTCATTGATAATGTACACCGCATCTGAGTGGAACCAGATGGGCAAGGCTCCTGTTGGAAAGGGATACAAAAATACCCCAAAGGAATCTTATATTGGACAACTGTGCCACTACCCTACCAGAGGCTCAGAAACCTGGGAGGCACAGTAATTAAGAAAGTGCAACAGACAAATTCCCATTCTGAGAATCTGGCTTTTATTGTTACACATGTTCTTCAGAGCAGCATCTTCTCAGCGGTTCCTCGAGTCATAAATGTTTAATTTTTAATCTATTTTTTATCAGTCGTATGAAAGGCAGCGGTTTACAACCCACCCACCCCGAAGAATCTTTGTAAGTAGTGCTTTTTGTTTTGTTTTGTTTCGTTTTTAAGAAAACATCTCTGAAGTTTCAAAGTAAGAGTGGCTAGTAATAAATTCTGTTAATATACTTGTGATTTTTTTTAACAGAGGAAAACTCCTGTGTACGTACATAGTCGCTTTCTTCCTCTCCAGCTGGTGCTCACATTTAATCCCACTTTTAATGCCAAATACTGCTGCAAGATCTCACTGGTGTTTTCTGTCGCTTAGCTTTTGTTTTATTTATATACTGCCTCTTAGTGGATTCACACTATTTTGGGAAGGTTATAAACCTGAAAAGCCCCTCAAACCCAATATGTCTGTGAAGATTCTCAGTCATCCAGATGAGTTTATCCGGAAGTTGAGTCAAACCCAAGCCACTTCATTCCATTTAAAAACAAAATACCACAATCGAAATGGCAATATAACTGACTCAAATGCTGCACAGAAAGCTGAGGTTCAAACAGTAGAATTGGTATTCTTTGAGGCTACTTCAAGGCTGCCTTATATAGTTGTTGTTTTTAAGTGATTTCTTGAAGATTGGGAGGGATGGAATCCGGTGCCACCTCAGCTGATTGCTTACATCACACTTCAGAGTCTACTACTGAAAATACTGACTTCTTGGTGTTACCTTTTATGGCTTTTCTTTTGAGATAGAAATGTTTTGCTGCTCCATTTTTAACACTTTGGGATGAGAGGAGCAAGTGATGCAGGAGCAAATTTTGGGGAGAGATCTTTTGATAACCATCCAGCATGGAAAATGCAGGCAACGCACCCATGTCTTTAAGCACAAACCATCGAGGTACGTATCAAATCACTACTGCTTGGGAACCCCAAACATAATTAGGCCCACTGCTTCTTAAAATTATGCTTGCAGGGCTCTGATGTGACCCCAGCCCTGTGTGTACAAAAGACACACAGCAGGTCCTTGCTGCACTGGAGGCAATATCGAAAGCAAATGAAGACGGTATGTGTTGTTGGGCAGGACGCCAGGGGAACCTGGTTTTAAGCAGTGTTTGCCACTGGCCAGAATCCTGTCTGGTGTTTGCAGTAGGCAGACAGGTATGCTGGACAAGTCAGCAAGTTAGGCCACGGTCATACCTGGGTTTTCTGCGTATTTAAATTTCCTGCGTTTTTTCCCCCGGTGGTCATGTGGTTTTTAATGAGCAGTTGGTGTCCTCTCCTCTGCGTCGTACTTTCCTATTCTGGTTCGGTCCTAACCTGGATACTACACATTTTGTCCTACTTTCCGGCTCCAGTTTCCAAGCCTCTGTGGCAAAAAACGTTTTTACTGCGTATTTTCTGCATCCTGTCGTGGCGACAGAAGCAAATAAGTAAGCATTTTCGAGCAAAGTTTCTAAATCCAGCCCCTGGTGGTGGTTTAGGAAACTTTGCTGAAACTGCTGTTCGAGGGGCGTGGTCGGACAGGAGCAGAATTTGCTTCTCTTCCTGGTTAGCATGTGATCTTTTACTGCGCAGTTTGCCGACGGGAAACTTCGCAGGAAATGCAGGTCTGACCGCGGTCTTAGATACCATTTAGGAGATAAGTTCCCTACTGTGCCTCAGAGGAGAAAAGCTAGTGTATGTGGCCTTGAGTGAGCAATGCAGTCCTAAGAGCACTACAAAAAAAATGGGAATGGCAAGCCACTTCTGAAGATTTTATACCTAGAAAACTCAAGAAAGGGGTGCTGTGGCTTGATAGCATGTGATTATCATGTAGATATGCACAAAGTTTATAAGCTGCCTTTCTCCCCATTGGGGATGGGTCAAATTGGCTCCTTGCAGCTTACCTGTAACTGCCACTGTGGATACTAGCACTTAGGCCTGGACTTATAGCAGTTGTTTGGGAGAGAGTTTCCCCTTTTCCCAACTCCCAGTGGCTTCCTTAAAGAGCCCCCAACACTTTAAGGCAAGTAGGAAATATTTAATTCCTCCCCCACCCCCCAGTTACCGAGATTGACAATGACTGCTACCGCAGTTTAGACTTGAAACGCCTTTTCCTTAAAGACAAATTGCCTGTAAAAAATCACTGTCTGCTTTTCAAATCGCTTTTTCTGAAGAGCCCCCTTGGCCACGCCCATTTTTTACTGTTGTGTCGGTTTTTCTTACGACGACCACTGGGGGTGGTGTTTTCTTAAATCAGTTCCTGCAGCCCCCTTTGAAGCAATTTGGTTGTATTTGCGGACATACTGCGCCACCTTTTTTCAGCCCCCCCTTGTTTCTGCCGTTTCCGTGTTGTAGTTTAAAGTGGTTCAGCCAAGTGCGAACGGGGAAGCCGATTGCTAAGCAACTGCTGAAGTGCGGACTGCCGAACCGCCATAGCGACCACATGACCGTGGGAGGAGATAAGGTGATGCAAAATAAAAAGCGGCTGCTCAAGGAAGTGCAGTAGCGGCCTTAAAGTCATCTGAGTTATACAGCATAATGTTGTGCAGCAGGATTCCAGCCAAAGCCTTGTTCTCAAGAAGGGACACTTCCATAGAATGAGGCATCATGGGAATAAGTTGTAGGGGCACCACCACATGCAAAACCTACTGGCGGCATGTTCTCTCTGGGGTGATTAGCAGTATGGTGGAAGATATGCAGGATCAGTTTGTCACATACTGTTGAACGGTTGTGTTGTAGCAGATAGAGTGTCTAATCCGGACTGAGCGGGATCTGGGTTCAAATCCCAGCTCATCCATGAAAACATCCCATGCAGTATATACTCCCCAAGGAAGCTTGAACTTACAGAGGCAGTGAAGGAGCCTGCCAAAGAAAGCACAACTATATGCTTTTTCAACACAGAATGGAAGGGGAGGGAGATGTTGTTCTTTGCTTCAGGCAGCAGAATGTCTTGGGTGAACATTGGTTCAACTGGGGTGCACATGAATGCCTGTGTGTGTTCAGCATGCAACTCCCTGTTCAACTGCTCTTCACAATCAGTAGCCTGTTTGCAAATGTTAATATTGTCCTGGGATAAATATGTGTTTTATTTTTGCCAGCCTGTTATTGGAGTCACAAAACATGACATCGTTTTGCAGTAGCTGAGCCCTTTTATGGACCTCGGAAGCCCAAACAATACTATTTCAGAAGGTATTTGTTCTTGCGGGGGGGGGGAATCAAAGAGTGATCTTTTCATCTGTACCCCCTTGGCCACCACATGTGATATGCTGGTTACCTAATTCTGGCATAGATGCAAAGTCAACTCTTCTTAAAAGACAAAAAGTAGAAAGCCTATAATGTGGGTCATGGAAAATAAATATTTGGTGATTAGAGATGGGCACGACTCAAAAATGGTGTTTTGTTTGTCGTTTGTCGTTTAGGGGGTCTGTTTCGGTTTGTTTTTGTTTTTCATGAATTTTTTGCAAAAAAATTCATTTTCGTTTCGTTATGTAATGAAACAAAAAAATGAAAACAAAAAATTGCTGTTTCGTTAGCATTCATTACAGTTCAATGTATTTGGCGCAACAGAAACGAAACGCACGACAAAATTTCTGTTGTTTCGGTTCGTTTCGTTTCATTTTGGAGACAAAATTCGTTTTTCATTTCGTTACGTAATGAAACAAAAAAACAAAAACGAAAACGAAAAATTGCTCGTTTCGTGCCCATCTCTATTGGTGATCTAATATATTTGTACATGCCTGTCGCCATCTGCCTAAAACATACCGCATAGGGGGTGGGGTGAGGAATTGTCCTTTCCATGACAGTAAATTTTGCCAGTCTCACTCTATTCAGCTCCCTTAAGTTCAATACTGTAGTTGAGCCAAGACTCAGAACATGGAAACACCTTGGACATGGTGGCAAGCAGGGAGTACAACATCATAAGGCAACCTCTTGGGGCTTCCTCTGAACTCAGCTGATTCCCACCCAGTAGCTGGGAGATAAATGGATGTCCCCTAAAGCAGTCCATTGCTGCAAGCTGCCCGTATTGTACTGCAAAGCATGTTGTAGTAGGTTCTTAAATGGGCCATTAAGCAGGGATGGCGACTCATGACTTATGATTCTCTTTCAAGTCCAACTTGAGTCACACCAGGTCAAACTCAACTCATGACTTGGAACTTTTTTTCCAAGTCACATTTCAAGTCCCTATTAGGGTGGCCTCTCTGATGCCTCCAATGCCAGCGCAATCCTCAGGAGAGCACACCCAGCTTCCCTTCCAGGAGCCGGCTGTTGCCTGTATCCATGTCCCCCAGCTGATGGGATGGTGCATGCGTAGAAGCAGGGGCCAGATCTAGGACAGGAAACTTATCCTTGCCTCTGTGCATGTGCAGACCTGGCTTCCCTTCTAGCCCCACTGTCTCTGTGTATGCATCAGCCTATCAGCTGGGCGGCACCAAGTCTCAAGTTCTAAGTTGAGTTCAAAGTTGAATTCAAAGTTGAGTTCAAAGGACAAATGACTTGGGACTTGAGGCTTGGATCTCAGAACTTGGAACCAAAGGACATGGACTCAGATGCAGGACCCAGACTCAAACACTTGGACTCTGAACTTGGACCTTGGGACTTACCAACTGCCGTGAAATCAAGAGTCATTTGCTTTACAAAAATGCAGCCATCTTGATAGGGAACAAAAAGTAACTGAATTACACTTCCTTCTTGATATGGATCCATCTAGCTGCCTGGATTTGGGAACTGTTCTTGGAGAGGACTGTCATGATCAGCCCCTGCATGTCCAAAGTTACTACATCACTGCTCAGAAGACTGAAAAACAGCACAGAACATAAATGCCTGTCAGCACGTGACCAAAACGGTCTTACCTATCCCTGTCTTCTAAGATATTGTTTATGTTTGCATACATGCTAGGACCTTTTCCCTAACTAAAGGGCTTGCTAGGGCATCCTGTCTCTTTCTATCTAAATAAAGATTGCAAACAATGGCATTCCTAATGCCTCACATCCTCTTCGTCCCCCTCCCCCCTCGTCTACTCTCCCTCGCAACACTGAATGGACACAGCTGGATGTGGTACATTCAGCTTCTTAAAGGTGCTAGAAGTATTGGCTTTGTTTTGGGGAAATGAAAGGGTTATATCTAGTGACACAATAGGCTTCCTCCTTTAAAAAGAAAGAAAAGAAGAAGACTCAGAAGAAGAAGAAAAAATGAAGGGCACACGGAGAGTTCCCAAGGCTAGCTATTTAATAACTGCTCCATGAGCTCGTTTTATCGCTATTCCTGCTTTGTTCCCTGTCCTTGGCAAAATGGCCTCCTTGCTAAGAATGGATGTCACTGCGTGCGCTCCATGCATCTTTATTTAAGCCTCCATTGTCCATCTAATGCAATCAAAGACTCTTCGCAAGCATAATAGCTTTCCTTCATGTGTGTTTCTCAAGGCCATTACTCTGGCATCCACACAGTTCTACACCTGGGATCTGCTGGAAAAGTCTCTGTTTCCTGGCAAATTGCAGGCATGCAGAGTAACCTCCCCACAGAAATCAAAGGTAATGTAAATTTACCCATCAGTTTCCAGGGGGACAATGTTATTTCCCATATGATTCAATGGCAACCGGGGTGATGGTGCAAGTTATGCTTTGGGGTGGAGAGCCGTTGTCTGACATTCAGAAGTTGTTGGCCATGTTCCAAAACTCAGGAATGACCTAGCACAGGCATCTCCAAACTTCAGCCCTCCTGATGTTTTGGACCACAACTCCCAGAATTCCAAGCCTGTATTTCTAATGGCAAAGTATTTTGGACATTGTGGTCCAAAACATCTGGAAGGATGAAGTTTGGACATGCCTGACCTAGCATGTTTGCTGCACACTATTGGAGTGTTTCTCTCAGATCCTAAGATTGCTATGCAAGAGCACTAATCAGGGAGTACCCAGCATTCACTATATAATATACAAAAATACTATAAGTGAGTGCACTTACAAGGCTGTTTTTCTGCTTCTTTTCCAGGCTGCTACTTGACTGGACCAGCCATTAGTTTGATGTGTGGCTTCTCTGAGTGGGGCCTGTTAAAATGTGGCCTCTTATTCCTTCAAGAAATCCAATGTGCTAAACGGGGTTGCTGCACTTCTTCCTAATTTTATTCTCACAACCAACTCTATGAGGTTAGACCAAGAGAGAGGGAAGAGTAACTTGGCCCAGAGCATGCAGTCAGCCTCATGGGCAAGTGTAAGATTTGAACTCAGATCTCCCTGGTCCAGAGTTCTCATCACCCAACTACATGACATGCCTCTTACACTGGGTTGAAGACTGAGTCCTGGTGGTTGCTGGCACAAAGCATAAGAGGACAGAAATAAGGGAAGCTGATATATAAGGAAAGACCCATGCAGCACCAAAGCCTCCATCCATTATTAGTTGAACAACAGATACAGCGGACCCTCATATAACAAACAGTTTGTATAACATAAAATCTGTACAACATAAAAAATTCTGGAGATAGGGGAAATTTGCTTAACAGAATCATCTATGGGGCAAATCCATACAACATAATTAGGGATTACTCTGTTTTCAATGCATTCCTATGGCAAATTTGTATAAAGGAAAATTTGCTTAACATAATTTCATTTGGAATGAATTAATTCCTTTATACAAGGTACCACTGTACTCCAGAAGAGAATACAGTCACCCCCCGCCATTTCGCGGTTCAGGTACCGCGGTCCCACTACATCGCGGGATCGCAGTACCTGCACTGCGGGGGGGATCGGGTTGCTCCGTGCCACCCCTCTGCGCTCCTCCGCAAAGCCTTGGAGCTGTGCGGGAGGGGGGGTTGGGTCGCTCCATGCCGCCCCTCCGCAAAGCCTCAAAGCCACGTGGGGGGGTGGCGGGGAGCGATAGGGTCGCTCCACACCGCCGCCCCCCCGCGCTCCTCCAAGAAGCCTCGGGGCCGTGCAGGGAGGGAGCGGCAATCTCCATTGAAATGCATTGAGTCAATGGATTTCAATGGAGAAATTTTCCCCATTGGAAAGCATTGTGCCAATGTTTTCCAATGGGGAAAATCTTTGTATAAAGGAAAATGCATTGGCAATGCATTTCAATGGAGATGGCCCTGGACAAAAATCTCGGGTGGCGCGGGCGGCGCGGGTGGGTGGCGGTGGGAGATCAGATCCCCCCTGCTGCCGCCGGCGTGCGCCGCCCCAAGACTTCTCAGACAGGCACGCGATCGCCCCCCCCCCTCACCCCCAGGCCTCACCCCACCTGCTTCCACATATGGCAGATTTTCATGCATAGTGGGTGGGGTGGGTCCCTAACCCCCGCGATGGGCGGGGGGTTACTGTAACCGTAATCCTGCCTTTCTCCTTTCTAGTGCTTTCTTGAGAGTCATGAGAAGTCGAACTAATAGCTTGGACGTTGTGTTTTAAAGGACATCAGTGAATTTGAAAGACCTAAAGTGAGAATGTATACCTAAATTCTGCATGGCAGAAGACTCCCTCTCAAAAACAGTCCATCCAGGCCCGCCTCTCAGGCAACAGGCCTCTAGCCTTGTCAAGTATCTGTAAATACTCAGTGGGAAGTGACTTGGAACACTGTTATCTGTTACCCTGTGTGACCCACACAATGGTCGGGGGCTTCCCCTGCACTGTGGTCGGCAGCCTGCCCCTGATCGCTCTTGTCCTGGTGCCAAGGGGAAATCAAAAGAGCTTTCTAGTGTCAGGTGTGAGGTAATTTTCCCACAACTAATGAACTTGATTTGACCTCGCTTCAGAGAGCCTAAATTGACCATTTACTCCCCAAGCCTTGGGACAGAGTGAAATGCCTGGATTTCCCCCCCCCTGCGCCCATATGTTTTCATTTATACAGAAGCGTCGTGGCTGTAATGAGCCTAAAGAAAGCAGGCGTGATGTTTGGAAGAAGTGGGGGGGGGGAGCGGGAGAGATCTCAAGCCAGTCTAAGCCACATTGCTGCAACAGTAAATTTTTTTCAATCAACATTTATCTAAGAAATATGGAGACACTTCAGATGATGGGTGTGCGCCAGTTATTAAAGTTGTCATCTGTTGACAAATGGGTTGTAATTACGGCATTTGCAAGGGTGTTGCACATATGTTGAGTCGACAACTCCGGTTTATATATAGACTCAATGAGGGAGATGCATCCATATCACAAAGCAAAGGTTCCCTTGGTTGAGCTCAACAAGGCAGAAAAAGCTTTCAGTGGAGCTTATTTAAATAAGAATAGCAGGTAAATATGTCTTAAGGAGAGATCTGATTCTTGGCTAACAAAGGGAGCTTTCCATACTGGGATGCTGCTGGATGAGGTATTTGCCATCCCCATGAGAAGAAGGGCAGGGTGGCAGTGGGCTGGCATCCCTCCAGGCAACGGCAGCCATCTTTATCTAAAGAAATATAACTACTGCAGTTGTTATTTACAGCTTTTCATTTACTGTGCCTGCAGGAGCTTTCACAGGAAGATTTTAACGAGCATAATGGATCACCAGAAGCTAACCCCCCAAAAAAAGATGTCAATGTGAGGGGGGTGTAGATTATTATCTTTGCGGTCCTCAAACTCTCAAGGGGAAGACTTGAAAGAGAGAGAGAAACAATGAGGATGTGGTCCTTGTATGTCATCCCCTTCCCACACCACGGGGGGGGGGGGCAAAGAGGACACCAAGTTGGAGAGGTCCTCAGGGCTATAATTTTAGCTCAAGACTCCAAACATCACAGGACAGTGAAACCTTGAGGTGTTTCTACTGATGAGTGTTGGGGAAATAAACCTTCCGATCCTCTTCACTGTCCTTTGCAAAAAATATAAACTCTTTCCGCTGAGAGAGCTCCACATTCTCCTTTTTCTTGATGGAGGACTTCCTCCTGTTTGTCAGAGGGGAGAGGCTAGAAGGCAGTACAGATTTCTGTTGGGAGTCATCAAAATTGCTAGCTACAGTTCTGGTGGTCCTTCCAAGTCCCGCTTGAAATGGTAATCAAGTCCCAGGGCATGAGCTGAAACCTCCACAGATTGTGATGGTTCTTTGAGTCCCCAGAAAAAGAGATGATTCTCAGAGGCTATGGTGTGGAAAGAGCAGAACGTTTGTGCTTAATGGTTTTAAAATCTAGGGGACCAGCAATTCTGTTTCTCAGCTGGCACTTGGGCACACAGAAAATGTTATGGCGTGGGATTTTAACCTGGTGATTTCAGCTCTTAGACAAGCAGGCAGGAGGCAGCTTCTTCAAGTAACATTCTTTATTCAAGGCAGAGCAGAACTGGAGACTGAAGGGAGGGAAGCTACATTTATAGGGACAGAGAAGTGGCTAGAGAAGGATACATTTTGGAGGGAACCATTTCCAGCAATCACAAAGCTGCCTTTTGGCGGGAACCAATAAAACTAAGGATCCAAATGCTGCAACTTAAATAAACCAATAGTAATTGTTCCTTCTAGACAGGAAGGCAGTTAGTTTACCCTACTGGATTCAAACAAACATAATAAGATAATTCCACTCAGAGTGAACTGAATCAATACACAACAGAAAGAAAGAGAAGCCCGTCCTTTGATGTCTAGTAGAGATGGGGATGAATTGCAAATTCATTCATGGAGGAGGGGAGTGGAAGCCCCCTTGGTAGAGGAAGAAGTGGCAAGGGGAAAAATCTGGACTGATTCACTCTGACTTCCTCAGTATTTTTTTAATTATTTTATTTTATTTTATTATTATATTTATATCCCGCTTATCTCCTAAAATAGGACTCTAAGCGGCGAACAAAAGCGTTAAGACGCTCGCACCTGCCGAACTGGGCGGGCCGAGGTGGATCGTTGGACGATACGCTCTGTCAGGTAGTCCGGTCCCAAGCCATGGAGGGTTTTATAAACTAAAACCAAGACCTTGAATCTATCCGGGCCGCAACGGGCAACCAATGCAGGCGAGCCAGGACTGGGGTGATGTGGTCATAGCGACGCACACCAGCCACCAGCCTGGCTGCCGCATTCTGTACCCGCTGCAGACGCCGGAGAAGAGTCAAGGGCAACCCCATGTAGAGGGCGTTGCAGTAGTCCAGCCTCGAGATCACCAATGGGAAATAACATAAGCCACACCGTCCTAATCCTGGACCAATTCCCCCATTCTTTGTTCATGTAGTCACCCCACAGCTATTTTGACTCTTGATCAAACTTCAGTGTCCTTAATAAGCTGACTGAAAGCTTAGGGATTTCAATAAGAAATGATTCTAGCATTTCTATACCCCCCCACACACACACATTTCCTGTTTAATAGTTCCTTTTTCATTATGTGGACAAATAGTTTCAATGAATAGATTGCTATGAAAAAAAGAATGTGTCCTGTTTATATTACCTTGGCTTAATTTAACCAGCTGCTGGGCCAATTCAAATCCTCAAATTTATTCCTGATTTCATTAGGTTCCATGAATAAACACTCTGTGGTAAAACAATCCACACACCGGGTATTGATAATGCCAAATAAAGAAAGGTGTTTTCATAAACAGCCTTCCACATATTTTATAAATGACTGCAGCAAAGTTGTAAGCCTTGCTGGAAACCTGCTTATAGAAACATGTCATACATATATATCCAATATAAAATATTGCTTACAAGCCTTACGACTAGCACTTAGCAGTAAAAAGGGGGGGGGGGAGACAAAAGAACACATTGTGTGGTTCTGCTTCAACAAAGTGGCTGTGCTTTAAGTGTGCTCTTTGGGCTCTGTCCCACGTGCCTTTAAAAGCAGTTTAAATTACTAGATAAACCGTGTCTGAAAATGTCGTCCCCACGGACACTGGACTTTTTGGAAAAAAAAAGAAAAAAGAAAACCCAGCAATGCCCCTTTAAGCGAGGTTTCTGTGACTCACCCAAGAGGTAGGGAATTTTTTGCCTCGCTTTGATAATCCACCTTTTAAGGAGGCAGACACCATGGGACCATGCAGATGATCCGGGTTTCTTCTTTTTTTAACTCATAGCACCGATCTGTTCCTGGTGCTGTTTTTTTTTTAATTTCTTTTCACCTTCAGAGAAACAGGAAGCTCCATGTGGTGCCCTTAGCTTTAATTTCCCCCAGCCAAGTGGTCCTTTTTTTTCAAATGCTAGCGCCACCTGCTGGCCAAGAGAGCTGAACTGCACTTTAAAATAAAAAATTAGCTTTGGACGTGGGAACTCCTGTCCCACTTATTCAATCACGTGATGGGACAAAGAGGAAAAGCAGGACCTTCAGAAGATCAGGATCAAAACCCAGGTGAGATAGCAGTTAAATGAAGAATTAATTCCCATTTTTAGACACTCATTACAGATTATTGAGATGTCAGTTTTTGCAGTGACTGAGCCAGATGTACCAAATTTCTGTGGCTGGCAGATCAATTATTCTCACTCTTTCTTTGAAGGGAAAACATTCAAATCTGGGGCAAAACTCTGTCTTCGCATTTTTGACTCCTGCATGTACTGCAGATCACAGAAAACTAAAATTAGTGCTGGAACTTTACAGGTACAGATGTTTTGTCATGGGTGCTGTTTAATTTTTATGGTAGACTCCATGAATATCTTCTGTAGAACCATTCATCTATGTATTTCTATTCCACTTTGTTGAACTATAAAAGCCAGCAATCAAGAAAGGCAACACCTATTATCTAAAGTGTTTTTATAGGTGTGTTTGGCTTGAATGAACACAATAATTTTACTCTTATATTCTTCCTAATTGGTGTTGGGTCTCATCAATGAAGCAGCATCTGGCCTACATAAGAAATTTCATGGGATGTTTCCAAGTAAAAAAGCAAATGTCAAAGAATTTGATTTCACATTTAAGGTTCTTAAGCAACGACACAGGGGCAATTGTTTTAAAAAATGCAGGAATTCTTTGAGGCAATGTGCAAGTGTGCACACCTACACAGCAAACAGTTTTTAGCATAGTGAACAACTGTTGACACAACTGTGAATAAAAGTCAACATGAATATAATCATTTCTCCTGCCCTAGACACAATGATCCCATCTGATTTCAAAAGTTAAAGTATATTAAGCCAGTTCATCCCTGAATAGCTCAGCACCTCAGAATACCACGGGATTTCCTAGTGATCTCTCAAGTTCCTCCATAAGTGTATAGACCATTTCTGTGCAAAACGAGAGTTATTTTTGTTTATGAAGATTCTCAGTCATTCAGGTGAGTTTATCTAGAAGTTGAGTCATGGCAACAGGAATTCTCTTCTTGAGAGATCGAAACATCAGACTGATGAAGTTGTTTGGATGAGCAGCAAAATGTTTTAGTCTCTCAAGAAAAGAAGTCCAGTTGCTATGACTCAACTTCCAGAAAAAGAGTTCTTATACATTAAACAAGTCCTGACAGCAAGAACTCTTATTCTTGATCACCAGGACAAATCTTGCTTTCTTCTTGTTCAAGATGAACCCAACCGCACGTCCTCACCTGAGAAGATGAGGACAAATAAAAGTTTGCATCCTGGCCTGGACACTTGAACAAGCATTATTTAACATCCTCTGGACTCTGAGATTCAGAGTTAATGTTCAGAACAGCTTTAGGCTGTGTTTTCTCTCATTCACTGAGTTAGACATGGCCATGAAGCTTCACAGATGTACGAGGGTCCACTGGAAATGTTAACCGAAATGGCAAATCACAAGGCCACGATCTAGACATAAAACTGCTAATGCAATGTGGCTGTTTTTAAAGATTCCTAAACATAAATGTCTTGTGCCTCACGGATAATAAGCTAATTAAAAACACCATAGACTTACTAAATTGCTGGATTATGAGCCTTAAGGGACAGGGCTTTTTCTCTTTGTTTTTCAATAAAATTGCTGTTATCCCGCCTGGTGTGCCTCTGGGATGGATCAGCTATAAAGCAGAATGAATGAGGGGATAATAAATACTATAAGGCTGCCAGCAGCCGCTGCCTTTTTTGGGGTGGGGGTGGTTACGTGATCATGATGATATCTTCCCGAGCTTCTAAATAATGAGCAGCTGCTTTTTCATCATGAGAGAGGAAAGGAGAGGACAATCTCTACCAGGAATAACTAGGAAAATCACATGGACTCTTTCCCTCTGCATTGAAACTGTCAGCTGCCATGTGTACAAGTAGGGGGAGTGAGCCCAATGGAACTCCATGGAAGTCTGCCTGGAGTAACCATGGGTAGAGTCGAATGACCTTCAGGTTTGAAAGTACGGGGCAAGCTGTTAGTCGTTCAGGGAGTGTTGGGGGAAGCACTTATGTGTTCCTTACCAACATGCACCCATTGCCCCCCCCAGCCCAAAATAAAGAGGTGAGACAACTGCTTTTGGGTTAAACAAGGGCCACAACTTCATTAAAATCTTATTAAAATTATGTGTGCAATAGGTTGGGATCTTTAACTCATTAAGAGATCCTAATCCCAGATGACCCTCAGTGAGATCCCTGTTAAAGGTCTAAATACATCAGTGTTGCCCTCAGCCAATTACTAAGCCTAATTTTATTTCCTTCTTTTGCCTGTGTTCCAATAAAATCCTTTTAATGGCCAGAGGGCTACCAAACACCCATTGAATGCCAAACTGCAATCTCGACTGACTCTATTAACCTATGCAATACCCGCTGTTGCGACCAAGAACTACATGACAACCTAAGCCTTTTTTTGGTTGATAATGGGATGGGTGAAAAAAACACAGTGCCACCCAATGTCCAATCAGGGTGGCAATTAAAAATTCCCATCTGGCCCCAAAGCAACCACTAATATCATTATCAACCTACAGGAGGGAGGGAGGGGTCTCCAGGGCACTGGGGCAAAGACCTGGTACAGGTTGGGGCAGTCGCTTATATAGACTGCTCCACACAAAATGGATGCCAGCGCCGCCGTGACGAGCCCTCTTCAAACCAAAGATCCCCCATGCTGGCCTATGCCAGGTCAAATGGTACCGGAAGGCTGCTATTGCTATCAGATGGGCATTTGAGCAGATGGTGCAGCTATAAACCTTACAAGGAGGTGTGTTGGGCTGGGTGGAGAGAAGAATCGCAAAGTAACAGCCAGTAGTATAATACTGTACACTGATTGGGGGTGGGGTGGGGTGGACCAAATGAAACACTCCTTTTACTGACCTTGGAAGGATGGAAGGCCAAGTGAACCTTGAACAAGTTCCTTGGGATTGAACCCGGGTCATGAGCAGAGTTTGGGCTGTAATACTGCAATTTTACCACCGTGTCACAAGGCTCCCCATTTTATCATATGCAAACCATGTGCCTACTCACAGCCCAGAGTGGCTTGTGTTCTATCTACCTCCCAGGTTGTTATCCAACTTTGGGGTGACGAGGGGATAAGAGCAGGTAGACTCCCCCCCACGCCCCAAAATCCCCCTCTTGTTCCGCCATACAATGGAATTTGCTCTTGAGCAGCCAAGTCCCTTTGCAAATTTCATGATGCACAGACACATAGGCACACACAGAAGCGGGCATGCACACGCAAGCTCTGGCAAAGAAAAAGGGGATTGTGGAATCAGTACTGATAACTTGAAAGCCATGGGTTAATCACAGCAAGCACAGTTCAAGGCAGAGAGAGGGAGAACAATGGGAATGCACTAAAACAGGAAATATCTGCAAAGGCCATTGCTTTTGTTGTAGAAGAAGACCCAGGTGCGGTCCCATAGTGACCAGGAGGAAGCTGTCGGCATTGTTAAAGAAAACAGAGGAACCCCAAGCCTTCATTCCTCCACCCGCTTAGGCAGCTGTGGTGGATGAGAGAAAACACACACAGGCACACAAATCATGTTCCTGCAATGAAGAAATACAAACGAAATCAATGGGCAATCTAGGTATGGTGGCATCTAAGAAATAACACCCTTGATTCTTTTCTGTCTTTTTCAAGAACTGTACGGTCTGTGCCATCTGATATTCTGAGACTGACAAAGGTTTGTGATGCCCAGTCCAAAGCATGCCTAAACGTCAATGAGAACGGCAAAAGATGCTGAGGGTGGACCGGGGTAGGAGATGGGGGAGGATCGTTTTATTTACCCAATAAAGCTGTTTCCCCCAACCTGCTTGCCAGCTTGAAGATGATGGGAGTTGAGGGGACCCCAAGCTGAGAACAGCTGTTCTGAAAGGCGGAGGGCGGAAAGAACTCATCTGTTTTCCAGGTGGTTTCAAGGACACATTTGCCAAAGCTTTTTATGAGTCTGCTCAGCTGTCGTAGGCTAGCAACCAAGAGAGGCATCTGGTTTTTCAAGGCCGTACATCCTCCCATCCCAAATGTTGGAGACAAGCTCTCACCTTGTGGTCCTTTTTATGAACAAGTTCTTTTTTTTTTAAAAGCCTCAAACCCATTAAAAGAATAGAGGTATTATTTATTTACTGAACTTTCATCCCACCCATCTAGCTACCAAGCAAGCCTACTTTAGCTTATCCACAACACAATGAAGCAAAGAACACATCAAGAACATTAAATATACAGCCGTATCCCAGTTTACAAATGCCTCAGTTTACATAATTTTCACTTCACACAAGGGAAGCCATTGAAAATAATGCCTCCGTTTCTGACGCTTTCTCTGATTTATGCTTAATTTCAAAGGGCTTCCTTTCCCAGGATGCGTTGTACCCCTGTGAGTTTTCAGCTTATGAAATTCCCAGATTACAAAGTGTACCGGAGGATGCATTAATTCCATATAGGGAGGTACTACTGTAATAATTATGCAAAACCAAAATATACACACCAATTTTACATACACAAGGACAGCATCAAAATCAATAAAACTATTTTAAAAGGCAAGATGGCAGGACAGATTATATAAGTGCTGAAAAAATCTCTGCGCTATAATGATGTGATCTCCTGAAAAGCTTGTCTAAAAAGGTATGTTTTTCAAGGCTAGCTTGAAAGTTGCCAGTAAAGGGGCCAGGCAGATTTCAAGTAGGAGATTGTTCCAAAGTTGAGGATCAACCGCTGAGAAGGCCCAGTTTCTGCTCTGCTCTTTCCATGTTTCTCTCGTTGTCCATGGTCTCAACCGCCCAGTCTGGGAAGATCTAGTTGGTTGGGCAGATCTCATTGGAAGGAGGCGTTCTGCCAGGTATTGAGGTCTCAGATCATTTAGGGCCATGTATGTCAACATCAACACTAGATGGTATATGCATGTTCCACCAACGTACAGCCATTAAAGCTTTCAAAGTAAATGAAGGAGATGTTTTACCAATGTCCCTGCCCCCAACTGAGTTTCCATGGCTGACCTGGCATCAGAGGGATAGCTAAGATATTGGAGCACCCAGGGACAAAGTAAGATTTTGTGCCCCCTCCTGCTCCCCAACTGTGTCTCACCCACCAAGCAAGGGGTGCCTGATCATGGGGGAACAGCAGGAGAGGGGGAGAAGGGTCCCTCTTTCTCACACCTTCTTGGGGGGGGGTCTCTTGGACAGTGTGCAGATAGTGCGAAGCAGGCTTTCTTTCCCAAGTATCACCTCCATAGCATGCTTCCCCCTCTTCCTTTCTCCCAGCTAAGGCTTGGCAATCATTAGCCCGGGGGTAAGGAAGAGAAGGAAGCAGGCATTGGGATTTTTCCCCCAAGCAGTACCTCCGTTGCATGCTTCCCTCTCCTTCTTTCCCTAGGCTAACGAAGGCCAAGCCTTAGCAGGGGCTGGGGGGAAGGAGGAGGGGAGCAATTGACAGAGGTGCTGCTTGGGAAGACAAATGTTGCCTGCTTCCCTCTCCTCCTTTCCCCCCGACTAAGGATCACCAACCCTTAACATGGCAAAAGGAGGACTGTTGGTGGGATGGCACATGGCATCGCCAGATTGCTGTGCGCCCCAGGGCAAATGCACTCTTCCACCCCTACTTAGTTACGCCAGTGTCTGGCATTCAAACTCAAGCCCCCAGAGTTCTAATCTATCACTCTATCCACTGCACCCACACTGTGTATTTGACACTAGATTACCCATAAAATGAACCAAAATAAATTTCAAAACAGCTTTGTTGCTCCCCACTGGGAAGATATCCTACAGGGATTAACAGGGAGAATGTTGTTCCAGGCAACCACTGGTCTCCACAGGTGATGGCTTCTGAACAGGGTGAGGTACCTAACCCAAAATTGAGGGGAGGGTCTCTTCTGTTCCATTCATGAGCCACTTGTGTCTTGGAAAGATGGAGGATCACACAGAAAAAGAATGTGGTCATATACCGGTATATTGTGCATATACCTGCGACCACATCAATGATGTCAGTGGCGTGACTCATAAAAGAAGGGGTCTGTTTGCCAGCACCATATCCTAAAAGGTATGGGCTGTTTTCATCTCCCATAATCAGCCCAGCATCTGTCCATATAAAGGGAGGGGAACCCAACTATTATGCACAGAGGAAGGAGGGGGAAATGATTTCATAGTAAATGTAAAAACACAAAACAAAACAGGAAACGATACAAAGAGCGATGCCAGGAAATGGATCTCCTCAAGGGAAGGAAATGTTGACGAGCGTGGGGTGGGGGTGGGGAGATGCTATGAGGTGCTGTTTGAATGAGTGCCAGAAAAGCAAAGAAAAAAGACAAAATAATTTAGCTAAAGATGAACGCGAATGAGTGTTAAAAAAACAGTGCAGAGATAATTTATTCACCACACAGGATAATTAAAGGATTCAGCTAACGTATCAGGGAAAATTAAATGGTGTATGTTTCGATGCATATGTGTGAGAGAAAGAGGGAGAGAGAAGACAGTATGGTTATTGCTATTTTTATAATTGGCTGATTCCTGCTGTTATTCATCTTGAGATATTTTTTTCACCAGTCATAAAATTGATCTATATACCCGTCCTATGTGGTTGTATCATAAACAATTCTGCCTTGACCTTCTGAATTTTTGTCTGGAGACACAGATGAGAGAAAGTTAAAAGCAGATGAAGGTGGTATGAAAAAACATACTCATATCTTTTCCCCCCACTGTTATCACTAGTAAAACATGTGTTGTTGGGTGTGTGTTTTTAAAGGTTTTGAGGCAGAGTGGTATCCTGGTCAGCTTGTTTGACTGGAAATTAGAGAGGGGGGGGAGACCAAAATGAGGAAGGCTTTTTCATACCACGTTCAACGGACTGGAGATAGTAAAAAAAATAACAACACTATTGGAAATCAGAATGTTAGATTTTAAAAGGAACTGCATTACTCCTTGGCAGCAAAGGTGCTGTAACTATTAGTAGTTACATGAGTAATTTGGCTCCTCCTGTGCTATGCTGTATAATTTGTCATAAAAATACTCTCAAATGCCATCTAGTGGCCAATTCTGATATTGCTCCTTGAAAGTACTGATTAAAAAACATACAGTGCCAAGACCAAAGACTAAACCGAAAACTACTTTCCTTCTCACTTATGCTTAAGATAAGGAAGACATAAAACCTTGAAAACATCCTAGAAAAATGTACCGGTGGGTGTTTTGAATTTTCTGGAGTACACATACCCTAATTCTCCATTCGGGAAGTTCTGTCTACCTTATAAGCATCCTTCCAAATCTCTGAAAGTGATGCACTCAGGAGAAAGGCCTAAATTAGAAGGCTTTGAGGCTGAGATGGATGGCCATCTGTCGGAAATACTGTGATAGGGGTTCCTGCATGACAGGGGGATGGACTGGATGTCACTTGAGGTCTCTTCCAACTCTATGATTCTACGATTCTATTAGCTTCCTTTTCATCAAGAAGATCCTCAGATGACACTAGAGCAAGAACAGGAAGCCTGGTCAGAGGTCTACATAGGAAAGCCTCAAACCTTTCTAAAGTAGACTTTTCTCCCAGGGGCACGAGACTCAGATCTTTCCCAAGTACCTGCAAAGCACGCTGTACTCCCAAAAAGAAGAATTAGGGCCTTTGTACTCCAGAGAATCCCAAAATCCCATGCCTAGTGTGCAGTCTTTCCTATCCTCCCAAACATAGGTAGACAAATCAATGGAACCATTCACTAGTAAATTTTAATCAGTTTTAATTAGTGGAGGGACATTTTAGTTGGCAGAGTTGTACAACAAAAGCAGCGTCACCCTCTCCTCAACCTCAAGACAATTGTTAACAGGATGTTCTTGTGTGTGGCGCTACTGTAACTGACAAAGAGGAAAAAATAACAAAAAACGCCTTTTGAATTGTGAGCAATAGCCTGCCATGTAGCGAACAAAAGCTACCCTGCTCTTCCATCCGTATCTCAAATGGGAACCTTTGGCAAGATGTGCATTTATTCCAGAATTTGAATATAAATAGGCCCTGAGCTGATGGAACGGCAACTGGAGGCTTGAAATGACAAGTTTTCTACCTATCTATCTGGAGGAGCGGATCTCCCAGTGATTAACCTCGTCCAGACCAACCAGAGCTTCGTCCTCCCTCTCTCTCAGAGTGCCAACACTGAGAGAGGCCCGTAGGGCATCGACCCGGAACCGGGCCTTTTCGGTGATTGGCCTTGGCCTATTGAAACAAGCTGCCAGCTGAGATTAGGCAGACAGAGTCGTTGCTGGCCTTTTGAAGGGCTTTAAAGACCTGGCTCTTCAGGCAATGCTTTGGGGACCTCTGAGCACACTGTGGCTTTTTTTCCTCCCCTTGCTGGATCTTACCCTTGATGGGGTGGCGTGAGGTCTATTTTTCTCTTGGGGCCTCATTGGTGCTGTAATTTTATATGAATGTGTATTTTATTATGCTTGCATTTTTTAAATGTTTTCTTGTGTTGTTTTTGTATCAGGGCTCGATTGTTGGATAGTTCGATTGATGTGCTGTACACCGCCCAGAGTTCCCTATGGGAAAATCGGGCAGTTAATAAGCATAAATAAATAATAAATAAATAAATACATAATATAAGCAGTAATGCTGGATCATGGAAATCCTCAAAGTCAGTGATGGCTTTAGGATATCTTGCGGGGGGGTGAGGGGGTTCCTGGGCCAAGATAGGTGGTTACTTCACGATCTTCCTTGTTCCGCGACTAGTTTTGTACTGTGACAGCTTTGGTCGTGATCATGTGGTTTTGTCCCTGTTTAATCCCTGCTTCTGTTTTGTCACGGTCGTGATAACTGAATATGGCAGGTAGGTCAAGCTCTGCTCACTTGTCCAAAGTCCCATCTAACCAGGTTTTAGTCTGAAATTTAAAAAAAATGATCCAAGATGCTGCATTGTTCATTTCCTTGGAGAGTGACTGTAACATTCAGACTAAAATCCAGAGCAAATTTATCACACACACATACCCTAGAAATCTGGAGGCTATGATTCTGCTGTGACTTGACTGGTCTCCTATCTTTGCTCATCATCACTGCAGAGATGGAATATACCCTATGGATCACTGAACTGAGCCCATCAAAGTGGGGAATTGAACTTCCAGTCTCTGGTTCCACAAATAGCTAACTGAACCACTGAGCTGTTCAGCAGTTTGTATAAGAGACGAACTGCTTAGGTGAGTTCAGGAGGCAAGGAACAAATCATTATATTTGGGGGTGATGTCAATTATCTTGAAAATAGGTGATGACACACCTTCTCCTGTATAGGACTTACATATAGCCAAAGGTTTATTCTAAGGAAACACCTCTGGTTCTAGGGAAGTCCTCTATACCAGGAAATTATAGCAATTATCCTTTGAGGTGCTACAGTATGTACCATATATATTTGAATATAAGTCGAGTTTTTCAGCCCTTCTTTTTGGCTGAAAAAATATGCCCACAGCTTATATTGGGGTGAATACGGTAGCCGGCATGGGGAGGGCGGCAGAGGGCTAGTCCTGCCCATTCTGCTGCCTTGGAAGCCCCCTCCGCAGGGGTTTATGGGTGGCTGCAGCAGCACCAGGGTCGAGGGGGAGGAAGAAGCGGTGGGTTTTTTAAACTTTTTTCTCTCCTGAAGCAAGTGCCAATGTCTGCCATTGGCGCTTATTTATATATTTATTTATGTTTATATTTGTATACTGCGCCAATTTCCCAAGAGGGAACTCTGGGTGGTTCACATAAAAGACACAAGAAATAATAATAATAATAATAATAATAATAATAATAATAATAATAATAATAATAATAATAATAATAATAATAATAATAATAATAAAGAGCTAAGCAAGTATTTAGAAGAAATTGGAGTTGACAGAGTCACCATCAGTCAGATGCAGAAAGCCGCCTGACTGGGATCTGCTCGCATAATTCGCCGATACATCACTGAGTCCTAAACGCTTGGGAAGCATTCGACTAGTGATTGGTAATACAAAATCCACCGTAGATAGCTGTGTGGTTAATAATAATAATAATAATAATAATAATAATAATAATAATAATAATAATAATAATAATAATAATAATAAGGGGGGAACACCCAACAACAAACATGTAATTGGCAAGAGGCATAAGACAACTGATAACAGGCACAAACCTCGAAACAGCTTGCTTTGGGAGAGAAAAAAAGTTTTATAAACCGCTGCTTTTCCCCCTGCCCCGCATCAGGCATGAACAGGGAGAAGCGGCTGTTTTTTTTTTTCTTCAACTTTTCCCCCGCTCCTGAAGCAAACGCTCATGTCTGCCATTGGCACTTGCTTCGGGAGAGAAAAAATAGTTTTAAAATCCCACAGCTTCTCCTCCGCCATTGGGTGCATAGAGGAGAAAGCGGCAGGTTTTTAAAACTTGGAAGCCCCCTCCGTGGGGAGGTTGTTGGTGGCTGTGGCAGCAGCAGGCGCTGGGAGCTCTCCTCACGGCCTTGGAAGCCCCTTTCGCTGCTTCCTGAGTTCTTGGCCAGAAGGCTCGGGCTGCCCCGGGACCTGCTGGAGGCTGCCTTGATGGTGAGGTGAGTACAGCCCCTGACCCCAGCCCACCCGCTGGTTCGCTGACCATGCAAGCCTGGTGTCAGGCAAGGAATATAAGCCGACCCAAATATAACCCCTTGACTTATACTGGAGTCAATAAGGTTTACCAGTGTTTTGGTTTTTTTTGTGGTAAAAAAAAACCCCACCCTCGACTTATATTCGGGTCGACTTATACTCGAGTATCTATGGTATGTCTTCTTTATTTTTGTCTATTTTTCTTTGGTGTTTGATTTTAAAATATTATCACACCAATAAGGCAACTTTGTTCCTTTTTGTTACATCGTCTTTGGAATGTAACTTTATTACTCCAGGCAGTAGCTTTTGTTTCTTGAACCGTGTTTGTTTTTTGTCCTGACAGGGCCAAAACTAAGAGAAAGAGTGAAGTATCAACCTGTTTCAATGGTACAAAGTTTAATTACAAATTAATCCATGTTTGATCCTGATCTTTAGCTTTCTTGGCTATTTAATCTTATTCATTGAGTCCATTTGCCAGTTAATTAAATGTCCACAAAAAGACCCTGTTGTAAATTCTGAACATCTAGCTAATATTTCTAACCTGATGCATGATCAAGTCAGTAAATAGTGACAGACAATAAGGCTTGCTAGCTAGATATGCTTGGCTCACCTTTGATTTGGAGGGGCCTGCATTTAAAACTCCATGCCTGAATCCTTTCTCGGCTCCTTCCTGGCAAATTACGGCAAGATAAAATGAAATAATTGCTTTTGTCTCTGCATTTAATTGGAGACGCTGCAACAACAGCTGCCAGCCTTCAAAATGATTCCAGGCACTTTGCCTTCTTCAAAGTTTGTGCAAAAGGCCTCTGTTCTGTTCACGTCTCATTTTCACTCAAGACGAGTGTGCAAACCTCCCCTCCAAATAATAATGATAAAAAAAATTACAAAAAGCAAAAAGCACAACCCCCTCCTCTATCTTCTCTGCTGTAATACTTGTCAGACATGCTCAATAGCATGTTCCTTGATTGTTCTTTTTCTATGGAATGAATTAATAAACACCTGTGCATAATTGGATTTTGGTTTTAAGCATGCAGTGTGAGCAGTTGATGCCCTGCTTTTATGTACGACACCGATTGGATTTGACTGCCATAGGCCAGAGATGAACAATTTCTCTGACGTCTCATTGGTATCTTCCCCCACTGACCAGATGGAGTTGACCCCAGGGGTGTATCTATGGGGGCAGAAGGGTACATCTGCCCTGGGCATAGAAATCTGAGGACAGATGCCTGGAGGGGGAGAAGGAAGAGGAAGCCAGTGTGCCCTCCCTCAGCCATGTGCTAGGTGAGCGTCAAAGCAAGCAGGCAGGCAGGTGTGCACAGCGCGGTGGCTGCAGCGCCCTCCCCCTCATCCTCCAACTCTCCATCACCACAGTGGGAGAGGTAAGGCACGTCCATGTGCCCCATACATGCCCCATGCCTGCAGCATTGCCCCACTTGCTGGGTGGATGCAATGGGGTTGGGGAGGGCCAGAGGGGTGCGGAAAAACCCTTTGTCCCCAGCCACCCCAAAACCTTGCTAGGCCGCTGGTCGACACTCCCACCACCAGCACTACAGTGTTTTAGAATTATTATTTTCTGATCTGCCAAAGCAGAAAAAAATTCTACATGGTTTCCCCTTAAAACAGGGGTGTGGAACCCTTGGCCTTCCAGATATTTTGGACTGAAACTCCCAGGATTCCAAGCCTATATTGCCAATGATAAAGGGGTGTGGGAGTTATGGTCCAAAACATCTGGAGGACCAAAGGTTCCCCACTCTTGCCTTAAAACAAGGCCTGTGTCTCCTGCACAAGAAGGATCACACACTTCTTAAAGGATGAACTAGCCCAGGCCTGCCCAACAGGTAGACCGCAATCTACCGGTAGACCGCGAAGGGTTCAAAAGTAGCCCACCGGCCATCCACCCCTCCCTCTCCCATCCCAAGGACCACCACTGCCCCAGCAAAGGTCTGGGTCTGCCAGCCCACTGTCTCAGTCAAGCGGGGCAGTTCAAGGGCCATGACGCATTGAAATCTGTTCCCTCCAGAACAGATTAATTGGTTTTCAATGCATTCCTATGGGAAACCGCTGCTCTACTTTCTTTTTAAAAAACTTATGAGCATGTGCTTGGAACGGATAAAATTCGTTAGAGGTTTTATTGTAGTAGCCCTCAGGCACTTTCGGCCAGAAAAAGTAGACCTTGGCCTGTTCAAAGCTGAACAGCCCTGAACTAGCCTTTTCCTCTGTCAAGTGGCCACTGACTGAAAATTTTCTCTTCTGTTCATATATGACAGAATGCTATGAGCCACAAAAATGTATTTCTGTAAATAGAAAAGCTCTGTGTGGTTCATTTGGAGAAGAGTTAGGATTAGGAACCCCTTCTTACACCTCTGCGGTTTCACAGATCCCTATAAAAGAAAAGGCATTTTCAGTTCTATAATTATCATTAAGTTATATTTATTTATTTGATTTATATACCACCCATCTGGCCCCATCTCATGAGGGGTACCCAGTGTGGTGTAGTGGATACAGTGATGGACTAGGACTCTCCAGAACTCACTCACTCACTCTCCATCCCGCTGTCCTCATCCTGGGTTTTAGGTGTACAGTTCTCCAGACATGTCCTACTGCCCACAGGTTCAAAGGATGATCTGAGACTGGCAACCCAAAGTGCAAAATCTGCCCATTCACTTAGCTGAGATGGACAGCCTCACCAGTCACTTGGATGTAAAGCCAGGCATTATTACCAGATGTGCATCTACACATAGAAACCATTGTTATGTGCTGACAAGTCAGAACGGACTCATAGCAACCCTCATAGGGTTTTCAAGGTAAGGGGTGTATTTAAGGAATGGTTTTACCAGTTCCACCCATCCTTGTGACTTTTCTCTGCAGTGTTGGGGAATTTAACCTAAGCCCTACCACACTTAAGTTTTGAATCGCCTTTTGCTTAAAGTCAAATCGCCTTAAAAACCACTTACCGCATTTCCAACCGCTTTTTCTGTGGAGCCCCCTTGGCCACGACCATTTTCAGCTGCTGTGTCAGTTTTTCTTGCGACAGCCACCAGGGGTAGTGTTTTTTAAACCAATTTCTAGACCGCTTTTTGAAGCGATTTGGCTGAAACTGCGGACATCATGCACTGTTTTTTTTCCCCGGGTTTCCCCCTCTGTATGCCTTATCCTGCCGCCAGAAAAGCAGAAAATTAGCTACATTACCTAGAACGGAAAAACAATGGCATGATATAGAAGCAGATGATGGGGAAATGACGGACAAAATTGGAACAGAAAGTGGTTTAGCAAAGTGAGGACGGGGAAACCGGTTCATGAGAAAACGCCAAGTGCGGAATGCTGAATCGCTTCAGCGACCACGTGACTGGGGGAGGGAAAAAGGCGATTCAAAACAAAAAGTGGTTGCTGTTTGAAGTGTGGTAGTGGCCTAAAAAGTCTCCTGAGTCCTGGGCGCTTACTCTCTCGACTCTGTGTATCCAACATATAAACTAGAGCAGAGAAATGTAATGTCTACCTCTGCCTTCCTTTTTTGTCCTCCTTTCCTGGTGATGTATCTCTTCTTCATAGAGGTGGTGGCAAAGATGTTAACCGGCCACTTCACCTTGGTGCTTCCTCCACTGTTTGCGGCTGCTTGGACAAAATGGCTGACCTGACCCTCCACCCCCCCATGCTTCAAGTAGCACAGTGAGGAATGGCGCCTTCCATCCAGCCAGGGTTGCCATTGTTGCCTTCTTCATGCCCTATAAATGTGTGCCCTTTTTTCTGCCCTCCCCCACCACACACAAAAAATACAGTTTATGTCTCAGGCCATGGTTGTTCCTGAGACCATTAAATCATTTTAGCTGGAGACCACTGATGTGTTATATTTTTCTAGTGCCCTACATTGTCTGTTACGCGCTGTGGGAGAGAGAGCTAAAAATATACCTGTACTTGGGCTCCTAGATTGTGCGTTGATTCTCTCCTCTTTGACAGTGAAGAGAGAGAGAGAGAGAGAGAGAGAGAGAGAGAGAGAGAGAGAGAGAGAGAGAGAGAGAGATTAAGGAGTCCACTTTCCTCTCTCTCTCTCTCTCTCTCTCTCTCTCTCCAGTGAAAAAACGCTAAAGTGAAGGCAATTAGAGAGATGCTTTGTGAACCAAAGGTGCTCGTTTCGGTGGTTATTTTTTAAAAATAATAATCATGAAATGGCTTTACAGTGAGAACAACTGGCTAATAGCTGGGCTTGGGAAAGGAGCTCCTTGTTATGCCATAGCCGTGGTATTTAACAGTCCAATTTATTCAGCACCTATGGCTTGAATTCGAAGAAGAGCAAATTTAACCACCATAACAAAAAGAGGAGGCTGTATCAATGGCCATCTCATCCTATCCCTTGGTGATCAATTAGGCCTAATAGTATCTCATCTAACATGCTTGTTGTTGTGATGTTCATACAACAGGCAGTTGAAAAAGACCAAATCATTCTGCCTCGTCCTTTTATATGAAGAAGGCAGGCGGTAGGAACAGAGGATTGTAGAAGGTGCCTAACGCAAGTCCTGTATAGAATGGCCATTTTGGGATAGATAGGGTTACAAAGAGTCTGTTGAGGTCCTGGGGAGGGGAGTGATGTGCCATTTGGCATGCCCCTCCCATTCAGCAAATGACCCCTTGTGGCCCAGTCAGTAAATTATGTTTTTTACATTGCTCCTTTATTCAGTGTTCACCCATTAAATCTTGATTTTAACTGATTAGCCTGCTGATAATAATACATTATTTTATGTCACTTTAATGTTACTTTTATATTTATATTTATTTTTATTATGTTACTGGATTTTATGTTTTTATTGTATGGATTATTTGAATTTTTTAATTGCTGTAAACCGCCCAGAGTGACCTTGCTGCCAGAAGGGCGGTATAGAAATCCAATAAATAAATAAATAAATAAATAAATAAATAAATAAATAAATAAATGTGTTAGACTATAATGACTACAACTCTGAGCAACCTCCCTCCCTCCCCCGTGTGTGTGTGTGTGTGTGTGTGTGTGTGTGTGTGTGTGTGTGTGTGTGTGTGTGTGTGTACATGGATCTCTGTTAAGTACACACACCAAATATGCAGTTATGCAGGGTATTGTGCTGTCCCCCTCCCACACAATTCCTTAAATGCTACAAAATTAGACTACCTTCTGCTAGAATATTCTCCTGACGAATCACCTCAGATGTAGCTCTTATGTACCAGCTTCCCACAGAACACAGGGAAGGTTACGGTGACAGCTGTTCAGAGAAATAATTACGATAGCGCTTCCCACTAGAGCTTCAAACGTGACAGAAAGAGAAGCGGAGAAAGGACAAGAGAGGAAAGCAGAAGAAAAAGAAAAGAGAAAAACCTTGCCTTGTGGGTACCTTGCATTGAATCAACCTGTGCAATATTGGCAATTGGATCTGAGCCACCAAAATCCTTATAATTGCAGAATAATGACACTTCACGCTAATGCACATTGCAGTCACTGCCCAGAGAGACATTGCTTAGATCTGATATAACAATGCCCCCACATATAATCTTGTGGTCTTTTAGTATTTCTGTTTGGTGGTGGTTCTAATTTGGTTTTTTCGGTATCTTTACTGCTTTTCTTTTTCATTTTTATTTTCTGTAAATAGGTACTGAATGAGGTACAGAAATTTCCTTTCCTGATTAATTAGATACTACCTTATTATTTCCTACAGCTAGATTTTCCTAAAGGCATTCTTTGAGTATAAACTATCTCTCTACCAGTGCTTTGGCTATAGATTCCATTTGTCCATTCCCAGGACTCTGTACCATCCCACTCTTCAGACAACTGGGTGCAGAAAGCCTCTGATCCTTAGCAATTCCTGCCTTTTTGCTGAAGCACCTGATCTGTCACTCCCACATTGTTTTCTTTTTAGTATCAGACAGAGACTTTGTGACTATGTGATCCTCCAAACCTCTTCTAATTCCTATTTCTGCATTTCACCAGCTTCCAATCTAATGCTGTCCAAATACCTAGTTTTAGCAATATTTTACTATATTTTATTAAAGGTGGTACAGTAGGACCCTGATTCATTATCCACTGATTCAGTTATCCATGGTTGGCAGAGGGAAAAGTTAAATAAATAATTCAGCATCCACAAAGCAATCTATTATCACAAACAGCAGCTGTAAAGAAAGGTACTGTCATAAAACAGCAGCCATAAAGCAAGCTATTGTCACTAGACATGGGCACGACTTGGCGAAATTCTCGTTTCTGTTTCCGTTACTCGTTTCCGTTACGCAACGGAAACGGTAACGACAATTACTCCCCCAGAACTCGAACTCGAACTGACAAAAGAAAAATTGGGTCTGATTTGTTGTTGTCGTTCCTGGCATCGCAGCGATCGCGCGATGCCAAGCAGCACAGAAAAAAAGTTTTAGGGGAAAAAAAACCCGATTCCCGGCCAAAAAAGCAGGCGAAAATATGCCTGCCTGAGGGCACCTACCAGAGGGGTGGTTTCTGGGGGGGGGTCCCCACTCCAGCCTCCCCACTCCTGTCCTGGGCTGCTGGTACCGGGCTGGGAGGGGGCATCCTCGGCATCTCCATTTGCCATGCGGTGCGGGGGAATCCAAAATGGCGACCACAATATTTTTTTTTGAAATCGTGGTCCAAAAACCCACCAAAGCACCACAGAAACATGCGAAAATTAGCTATTTTAAATGCTTGAATTTTTACAGTAGCAGCAGTGGGTTTTTCTTGCAACAAAACGTCTCCATTGATTTTATTTTATTTTATTTTATTTTTATTTTTTTACACCTGTGCACGCGCAATGATGGGCTGGCCATGGGATGGGACCATGCAAATTTTTGGAGCCATTCCATGAATCGCATGGCCAGGTTTTGCTGAGACTTGCTGGTACCAGGCTGGGAGGGGGCATCGAGCGGTATATAAGTGCAAAAATAAATAAATAAATAAATAAATCCTCGGCGTCTCCATTTGCCATGCGGTGCGGGGGGATCCAAAATGGCAACCGCAATATTTTTTTTGAAATCGTGGTCCAAAAACCCACCAAAGCACCACAGAAACATGCGAAAATTAGCTATTTTAAATGCTTGAATTTTTACAGTAGCAGCAGTGGGTTTTTCTTGCAACAAAACGTCTCCATTGATTTTATTTTATTTTATTTTATTTTTATTTTTTTACACCTGCGCACGTGCAATGATGGGCTGGCCATGGGATGGGACCATGCAAATTTATGGAGCCATTCCACCAATCGCATGGCCAGGTTTTGCTGAGACTTCTGGATGTGCCAAAGAGGGCATAAAAAGCCCACCAACCCTAATCCTAATCCTAACCCTAACCCTAACCCATACGCCAGTACACTGTGTTCTTAGTGGGCCAGAGGCACCCAGAGGTACAGCCCACTAACCCACCCTAACCTTAACCGTTACCCTAAGCCTAGCCCTTACCCCCTAACCCCATGCTCTGGGAAGTCAAGTCGCGCTAAATCGCGGCGGTAACGACAAACAACACGACGAAACGACAAATTTTTGAAAAATTTCGCGAAAAACGGAAACGACCCGAAACGGACCTGTCCCAAAAAACAACAACTAGAAAAAAAAATTCTGGTCGTGCCCATCTCTAATTGTCACAAACAGCAATCATAAAGCAAGCTACTGTCACAAAAAAGCAGTTCTGGGGATTTTTTGGCATTTTCTCTTATCCACGGTTTTAATTATCCACGGGAAGGCCTGGAACGAATCCCCAGCGGATACTGGGGTCCTACTGTACTACTTGATTTTCAGCTCTTACAACTGGCCTTGTTTTAGCATCAGTTATTGACGTTCATAGCTAACGATCTTAGGGATGCAATGAAAAAGAAAAACATTTGAATGCTATACTATTAGTATTATTATTATTGCTAGATTTTACTTGATTTTTAATTCGATAATGTAAACAGGTGCTGGCTTATAAAATGCCGCAAAAAAAAAGCCACACAAAAACATCCCCCTCCAAATACAATAAATAAATAGATTATTCTTGAGCTGGGATCCTGGTTAAGAGACACTTTTCTTTGTACTAGACCTGAGACTCTAGTGAGAAGCAGTCATTTGAGACAGAAGCACTTTGGATTTGTTTTGCTTTTAAGCTGTCGTGTCTGTGTATGCGAAGGGTGAGAGAAAACTGGACTGATTTTTCTCAAGGATGGCTGCTCACTATGAGTTTTACATTAAAATATCTCATCATTATTGATCAGCTATTAAATTTGGCCTCATTCACACATTTTATACAATGACCTTCCTGGAGTATTTAATCCTTTTTCTTTCCTTTTTGTGCACGTTCCACATTTTGAAATGTTATTTCTGTGTCTGTTTCAATTCCGTTTCCGTTTTTGCAATGCATGATTCATGAACTACTTTAAAAGGCTGACGCTATTATCTTTGTCCTCTCCCACTTCTTTTGCTACTGGGGAGTCATTTCCCATTTAACAGGGAACCCATGAGTGGAGCAGGATTTCAAAAGCGATATATTGATATCAGGCCGCACCGATCTTGAAGACACAAGGCTCCAGCTGTCACGGCCGGGGGCATGGGTGGCAGCTAGGATATCAGCGAGGAGGCCAGAAAACCAGGGTGTTCCCAGAAGCCAGATGGGGTTGAGACAGAGAGTGTGGTCAGCCAGTCTAGGTTCAAGCTTCACAGAGAGGACCTTTAAGCTATGACACAGAAGCTGGTAGTGCTCATCCCAAATCCAGTCACACTTACACTTCCCATTGTTCTGTGTTACTGTGCCCTGTTCTGCCTCTGTGCCTTCCTTACATATGAAGAAGAGCCAACACTCCCATTATATCTGAATTTGGCTAAAGGCTGAATCTTGTTAGAAAAAGCTAACAGAAACCTTTCATTAGAGTTATCTTTCTTTCAGCGGAAGATCCTTGCATCTTCCTGTTGTAACTAACACACACACACCTTGTTTCCCCTCAGACAATCTGGGGCTTTCTTTCTTCTCCCACACACATGAAGTCACAAGACATTCACTGCAAAAAAGAAAGAAAACAAAACAAAACAAGGACAAAAAACAGCTGCAAAGTTTTACACACACAAAGAATTGCGATAATGTTAATGCTTCGCAGTTACAAAAGTCCCCTTGGACGTTGGTTTTCTTTATTCCTATCGCATCATTAATCTGCTCAGCCATTCTACGAGGTGGGAGTGACATAACCCAGTTACGGAAGATTGAGAAATAAAATGGAGCATTATCATTAGACCACATTTCCATCCGAGTCTGTGGGAAGTGGCCCACTAACGTGAGTGACAATTAAAGTGTTCTTTTGGAACTCCAGAGATTGAGTTAAGATCCTGAGTAGCTGCAAGGTCCCAAGATATACAGGAATTCAGACAACTGAAACAAAGGAATGAGGCCCATCCCACAAGAATGTCACGGGCGCTCTCACTTCAGGTGGCCACACGCAGGGAGGCCAGGAAATCAGCTACCCGAAACCAGACCTTCTCTGTGGCTGGCCCCTCGCTTTGGAACCACCTGCCAAGTGAGTTGCACGTTGCTCCGTCCCTGCTGGCCTTCAAAAAAGCTCTTAAAACATTTCTTTTTAGAGAGGCATTTGGCGACCATTAGTTTCTGTAGGACTTTTTTCCTCTTCCTTTAAGACATACTTGCTGCATTTGCTGCTTTTTATATCACTTTTATTTATTTATTATTTTATTTTGATATTGATGTTACTGTTATATTATATTGTTGTGAACTGCCCGTAGTTCCATTGTAAGATGGGTGGTATAGAAATAAATAAATAAATAAATAAATAAATAAATAAATAAATAAATAAATAAATAAATAAAATTACAGATAAGTTGTCAGTAGAACAGGGGATTCCATACGTGCTAGCTAGGGAGCTTTCCATATCCCCCACACTCTGCAAATCACTTTATTTTATGATTTGTCATTGAAAGGTAAGCATGAGCATTATCTGCAAGTTTAGTTGTTTAGAGGTCTGCCAAGTGTAACATTTCAGGTTCCAGTGAGCTATCTAGAACTTATACTTTGCTCTTTGGGGTTTTCCATAGCAAAGTGCAGGGGATGTTGTCTGAGCTGTACTCTTTGGGTAGATAAAGGAAAAGATCCGTCAAACATTAGCTTTTATGATCAGGAGGATGTAGGTGTGTAGTCTCTGGATTGGTTCAGACTTTGTGGAAACTCTGTGTTCAGAATTTCATGGAAGGCATCTTTAGAGAGAAAGAGGAAGGGCAGGATCTGTTCTCAATCATTTCAGAGTGAAGGATAAGTAATTACAGGCTCAAACTACAGGAAATCAGATTTAAGCTGAATATCAGGGGGAAGGGGGACTTCCTAACTGTTAGAGAAGTCTTTAGCATGCCAATGCTAGAGACATGCAAGAGAAAATTGGACAACCACCTGTCAGATTTGGTTTGATTTAGATTCCTGCATTGAGCGGGGTGGAAGTGGTGGATTCAATGGCCCTATAAGCCCTTTACAAATCCATGATTCTATGATTCTATGATGGTATGGTAAGTTCTCTTCTTCAAAAAGTAGTCACCTTATATGAAGAGGGTTACTAGATGGGAGTGGTGAGATTAGAACTCTTCCCTTTTTCATCTGGTTCACATGGTAGTATTCAACCAAGCTGGACAAAATGGATCACCAGCCTTTGCTCCCCCCCCTACCCCATGGAGAACATGCTATGGAGGGAAGCTTGTGTAATCCCTGTTTTGTAGATGAAGTATAACTTTTGACTCATTTTGACTTCCACCAAATCACCAATCTGTTGTTGTTGTTGTTGTTGTTGTTCTCATCATCGTCGTTGTCATCGTTGTCATCGTCGTCATCGTCGTCGTCGTCATCATCATCATCATCATCATCATCATCATCATCATCATCATCATCATCATCATCATCATCATCATCATCATGTGCCATCAAGTCAATTCTGACTTATGGTGATCCTTTTCAAGGTTTTCCAAGTAGAGAAGACACAGAAGAGTTTTATTATCACCACCACCCCTTTTTGTAGGGGTGTCCTGATTGTGCACTTTGCCCAAGGTCACACAGGCTGGCTCTTCTCACTGGAGGCATAGCGGAGAATCAAACTCTCAACCTCTCGCTTCATAGCCAGATACCAAACTCACTGATGCACTAGATAACATAAACTTTAAAAAGCAACTGCATTGCCAGGCTTGTTCTATTTCCTATAATTTATACAGGGGATCTGGCTTTAATATTACTCTAAATCAACTTTTCACCAGGGCATTGTTCAATGAAATACAGAAGATGTTTATCTGGCACTATCACCATCTAGGAAACGAGCCTTGTGTGGCCAATTTAAATGAGAGACATTAACAATACATGTTCTCTATATCTGTTACAGATAAACATTGCCTAGGTGGGTGTGTACAGTTTAATAAAAAAATAATAATGCAGTGGTGCATGGCATGTAAACTGCAATCTTAGAAGCTAGCATGGTCAATGGATACACTGATTCAGGAGCGTGCTTCATGCCCCTCATGGCCAATCATTCTGAGAAGGAACTTTTATGTGGGATTTGTGGGTGGCAAAAGCATGCATTTCATAGCACTTGTGAAATCTGGAACAGATGTGCCAATATTTATAATCATTGCATAATTTCCAGTAAAGCTAACCAGATAATTGCGAAGGCATAATAAGAAATTGAAAATATATTTGCTTTGTCCTCTTGCATAGTCTGCTTCAAGCACCCTGTAAAAGTCAGTGGGCCCATGGGAAGAGAACTCTGGAGCAGCTTGAGGTAATGATGAAACACATTTCATAGAAAAATTCTCCAGTAAATTACTGCCCCTTAAATGTGGTGGTTCAGGGGGGGGGAGAGGAAAACAACTTTTCTTGTAATGCATGCAATATATCACAGTAGGGTTATAGGCAAAAATACACTGACAAATGATATAGACACATTCAGCCTGCTCAAAATAATACCTAGTAATTATGCTAATACATACATAGTATAGTCAATTAATGTTTTTTTTTAAAAAAAAAAAATCTCCGGTTTATGGATGTGGGACACAAAGCAATTTGTCAGGGCTATTTTTTTTAAAAAAAATTGCTTTTACAAATGGGAATGTTCCTGCCATCCAGAATGGGGGACTATAACTTTGATACCGTCAGAAATGGTATCCTTCTGGATTGACTACTGAGTTTGTCATTAGAGGGCTCCATTCATTGGTGGTTCCGGTCCTTCCTCTGGGGCCGAGATGGCATGGCTTTAGGAAGCACTGCCCGCCCCTTGGGACTGTCAGATCCATTAATGAGGCACAGATGGAAGTTCATTTCACTTATTACAGAACATTGCAGATTTCTTCATAAAAGAGATAGAAGTCACTCCAGGTTTTGCCTTTCTTTGTACAGTGGTCCCCCGCCCTTTTGTGGTTCATATACTGCGGTCCTGCTATATTGTGGGACCACAGTATATGGAAAAAGGTCCCCTGGGGTAAGAGGGGAAAGGCCTGTTTCAGGCCTCCCGTACTTACCCCAGGAATGGTGCTGCCCTGAACTGGCCTGTGAGGGCCTTACCGGGCCTTCTGGAGGCCCCAAAAGGGCCTCCCTGTGAACCAGAAGTGACTTCCAGTAAACTAGAACTGACTTCTGGATTGCCAAAAATAATTTCTGAGGCCTCTGAGGGCCTTTCTAGGCCTGTCAGAGGGCTCAGAAATGATTTTAGGCAATCTGGAAGTCACTTCCGGTTCGCAGGGAGGCCCTTTTGGGGCCTCCAGAAGACCCTTGCAGGCCTCTTCGGGGCAGCGCCAAGTTGGGGGTAATTACCAGAGCCCCCAGCTAAGTCCCCCAGCTCTGACCTGACCTGCATCCGCATATTGCAGATTTTCAATCATTGTGGGTTGGGTCAGGTCCCTAACCCCCACAATAGGCAGAGGATCACTGTATAGGTGCGTAGAAGTAAAACTGCTTTGTTCAGCCATCCCTTGCATGCTTACCCCCATTGGAGAATGGAACGGGCAACCAGGGATGCAACATTTATTGTTGGGGTGGGTTAAACTACAAATCCCAGAATTCTTTGTTTTGGGAATCTCATAGTGTTGTTGGTATATAGTTTCCAGTATCTCTAGCCAGCATAGTTTGTGGTGATGAATTATGAGCGCTGCAGTCCGAAAACATCTCCCAACACTGATCTCATCTAAATAGTCTTCAAAAGTAGAATAGACATCTCATGTTGGCATACAGTACCTATTCCAGAATATAATTTACACCAATACTCTGGCTCTAGCTGAGTTGCTTGCTTCATAGTCTATTTGTGCTTTTGATCGAAGGCAAAGGGACAGAAAACAGGGATGCTGTGATGTGTTATGCTATTATGTTTTAGCCAGTTTATAGCTCTTTTCTTTTGTATAGACCCTAGCACAGACGGACATAATGCAAAGCTTTTACTCAGAATAAGCCCATTTTGTGCAATAATGGCATGCAATCGTGAATTGAGGCAGCCTCTAAGTCACAAAAACGTGGCAGGAAATGGCCCCAAATGTGAGTCGAATCGCTGTATGCCCTACACAATTGCCTGAACCTTAAGCACTCGTGGTCAATGTTGGAGCAAAGTCATTACATTAGCCCTTGATTTATATGTCTCCCCTCTAAAAAACACTGCTGTCTTCACCAGGTGAGGATCTCTCGCTTCCCTCCTTTCCCAAAGAACTTTCGTCGAAGTGATTTTAAGATATATTTCCAAGCCAGGCTATCATGGTGTCAATATTGCTTCCTTTGATAAAGTGCCTCAAGTGAGGGTTGAGCGTGGAGCTGCTGCTGCCTAGCCAGTTGTTGGCATGTAAGCAATTGAGTGAAAACTGCAGTCTTTCTTCGAAGAAAAAGATGATCATTTTCAATTAGGATAAACAGGAGTGATATAAGCACAAAGATTATGGCCAAGGTAAACAAGATAACCAGTAGAAATTTGAACTAGGGATGGTCACGAAACAGAAAAATGGTGTTTCATTTCGTTCTGTTTCAGGGGGGCACATTTCATTTCGTTTCGTCTCGTATGAATTTTTACAACAAAAATTCGCACAAAACAAACTGTTTTGTTACCTGCAGCAGCGGCTCCGAGTCCAAAGGCTCCGGCGGTGGGGGGGGGGGCCTAGGCCAGCCTGCTGGCCACTCACCCTCTCCTCCTGCTGCTGCTGCAGTGGCTCCGGCGGTGGGCCTAGACTGGCCTGCCAGCCACTCACCCTCTCCAGCCTGGCTGGCCAGTCTCGGCAGCAGCGGCAGTGACAGAACAACTGCAGGTAAGTCATCATTTTACAGACAGAACAAAATGGTTCATTTCAACAGAAAAATGACTGCTTCATTTCATCTGTAATGAAATGCTGTTTCATCGCTTTGTTTCGTTTCATTTTGCTTCGTTACGTAACAAAATGACGAAACAGCATTTCGTTTTTCATTTCGTGCCCATCCCTAATTTGAACTAATCTTCCCTGTCTTATTTTCTTTAGTTTAAAACGGCTTTTTTTGGGGGGGGAGTAGTGTGGGAATCATATTTTGCGATGCATGTCTGATGGGGTAAGACGCTTTCTCCCCACCCCTACGACTTTTCTGATCTAAATGTACCTTATTCAGGGGTTGTATCATAAAAGGAATCAAATACAAGGGTGGTGTGTGTGTGTGTGAAGCTAAACTGCATGGATTTGCTGGAGCCATTTTTCCTTTATATCAGGCTAGATTAAGAATATAACTTTGATTTGGTCTGGGGTCTAGGGGTCTGGGAAAATGTAATGTGGTGAATGGCTGATATGAAGGACATCCATTTTCAACCTCTCTGATCACAATTCATAACATGCCTGCCTTGTAGGTGTAGTTTTGTGTTAATTAGGCAACCAAATGTCCTGTTCAGCTGGAGGAGGGCTAAACCTCATTTATAGATGTGTTTACATTTGGGGGGGGATGTTGAAGGGCTGATACAGTGGTCCCCCGCCCTTTCGTGGTTCATATATTGCAGTCCCGCTATATTGTGGGACCGTAGTATATGAAAAAAGGTCCCCTAGGGTAAGGGGGGGAAGTCCTGTTTCAAGCCTCCCATACTTACCCCAGCACTGGAGCTGCCCCAAACAGGCCTGTGAGGGCCTCCCTGCGAACCAGAAGTGACTTCCGGATCACTGAAAATCAGTTCTGAGGCCTCTGAGAGCCTTTCCAGGCCTGTCAGAGGCCTCAAAAATGATTTCTGGTTTACCAGAAGGCCCGGGAAGGCTCTCACAGGCCCGTTCGGGGTAGGGCCAGGCTGGGGGTAAGTACAAGAGCCCCCAGCTAGCCCCCTCCAGGCCTGACTTGACTTGCATCTGCATATCGCGGATTTTCAATTATTGCGGGTTAGATCAGGTCCCTAACCCCAGCGATAGGCGGGGGATCACTGTATCAGGAAAAAACTCCACTCTGTCTTGCCATACCTAGTTTTGGTGGACCAGTGGAAACACACCTTCACTTCAGGCATGAGTTTAGGGCCTTTTCCATTTCTATTAAAGGATGTTTTCCAAAAGCTTGCCAGGACCCAGTCACATCAAGTTATTCACTTGTAATTAACTTAGGAGTTAGTTACTTGGATTTTTCTGTGATTTCTCCTTCACTCTGTAACTGTCAAGTGTGTCCTCACTGCATGTGGAACAGGAGTGTCACATGCTTCAAGTACAGGGTCCTGCTAGACCTCACCTTGCTTTCTTGTGTGTCATTAGTGGTGTTGAGGTGATAACAGGCCACTTGAGAGAGCGTGTATCCTCTCACTGCTGGCCAGCATCTTGTAACATTCAGATAACTTTTAAAGGGACCAGAAGTGCAGAAGTGCAACCCTAGCTCAAATACTTGCCAAGAACTTTTGGGCTTTACCTCTAAGAGCAACTTTCCTGGCAAAATTCATCTTGCCACAAGCCTTTGGACTTTTCAGCTGCTACAAACCTGATGAGGTGGATTTTTCATCCACGAAAGCTCACACATTGCATGTGTAATGATTACTTTTTTGTATTTTATAAAGGTACAGTGGGCCCTCATATAACATACAGTTTGTATAACATAAAATCTGTACAACATAAAAAAGTCCAGAGATAGAGGCAATTTGCTTAATGGAATAACCTATGGGGCAAATCCGTATAACATAAAAATGATCGCGATTAGGGATTACTCTGTTTTCTATGCATTTCTATGGGAAATTTGTATAAAGGGAAATTTGCTTAACAGAATTTCATTTGGAATGAATTAATTCCTTTATACAAGGTGCCACTGTATTGCCTATTTTTACATGTGTATACCAAGAACATGAGAACTGTTTTGAAAAGGAAATGAAGTGTGGGATTCCATTCACACATACCTCATCAACTGCTGCTTCCTCTCCCCAACCCGCCCTCCCTTCAACGTAACCCTAGAAAGGAGGACAAAACTTGAAAACAACTGAAACGTCTGAGGCAGCCTATCGTTCCTTATAAGGAATAACCTCCAGATTCTTCAGGTCATGGCAACCCCCAAGAGATTCCGTTTCATTCCTATGATGTCAACCAAAAGGACTGTTTGGCATTTTCAGGCTGGAATGTGCTCAAGAAGCTGTATATGTCACATTCCTTTGGCCTTTGGACATCCCAAGCATATAAAAAGCGTGCTATCCCTGCTGTGCACTTTTAGGAAAGGCAAAGAGATGCTCACTTCAAGGCACCCTTCCCCCTCTTTCCCTTGTTTCTTTCTTTTTTTTTCAATCCCAACTCTGTATTGGCTGAGTTAGCTTTGGTGGTTACTTCACGTCCTTCCTCGAGCCGAGGTGAACTTGCCTCCATGTTGAAATCGGTTTTCAACACGGATCGAGAAGCGCATTGAAAAGATTCCCGAGCTCCAGGACGGGAATCTCTCACCCCGCTTAGAGCGCAATTCAGAGGGTGTGGTCGGAGTGAACTCGGATTGACCCCACAAGGACGTGAGGTTCCGTTCCTTCGAACCGGTCTCCAGCGGGGCCGCAACTGCAGCGAGAGGGACGTGAAGTATCAGCCTCTGGCTTTGAACAACCTTAACCGGGAAAGCAGTTTTTTTTTTTTTGGATGACACTGTGAGAGCAACAGTTCAACCACTGCCCTGGCTGCTGGAAAAGCACTCACACTTCCCTTTCATTTGGGGATCAATCCACTGGAAATCTTCCTGAGATGGGCCCCAAATGTGGGGACCACGGCTCCCTGTGCTTCCTTTGGTCCCCACCTTCCTTCCTCCCTTGTTCCCCACCTCCATCCCTCCCTCTCTCCCTTGGTCCCCGCCTTCCTTCCTGCGGGTGGGGTTGCAAGGGGTCAGTGGGTGGGGCTTGCAGTGGGGTGGCAGGGTTGGGGAGCAACTGACCCCTGACACATTCTCAGCCACCAAATCTGGCCCTCCTTACAAAAAGTTTGGGCACCCCTGATCTAGGTGGTCTGTTGGCAGGTCATATACTTCACACCCATATGTTTGGCACATGCACTCATCTTCTCACTCAGTTTGATGTAGCTCAGGTTATCTTCCATCATCTGGATTGGCATTTCTACATCTATTCCAGGGTCCCATAACAGCTTTTCTACCCACAGAAGTTCTTTGCATGCTTCTGGCTGTGGCAATGAACTCTAAGTCTGGGAAAGACAACACTACAATATCTTCTTTATGACTAGCCCATGAAATAGGTCCATCGCCATTCATGAACAGGAGCCCAGGGGTGGACTTACAGTCTGTGCTATCCTGTGTCCAGTCTGCATCTGCATACCCGATCAGCTTTGTTTTTCTGCTGGCTGGCAGTCTTAGCTTCAAGTCCATAGTTCCTTTCAAGTATCTAGTGATTCTTTCAACAACCCTATAACCACCTTGTGTGGTTCAAATAACTTTTCTACTCAGTATTCCTAAAATAGTAGCTGTATTAGATCTAGGAGTGGTTCTTAGGTGGGAAAGCTTTCAGATAGCTGCTCTGCACTCGCTATTGTATGGTAGAGGGTCACTCTCCTTTCTGCATTTCAGAAAGGCTGTGGTGCGACAGTGTGGGGGTCTTGGAGAGCAGGTGTATCCACAAGTTCAAGTTTTGTCTTTGGTTCACCAAATGCGAGCCGTCTGCCTCCCATTCGATTTGAATGCCCAAATAGCATGTTGTACACTTACTCTTTTATTTCAGCCTCTTTGTTAAGATGGCATACAATTCCTTTGTTCTCCTGATCTTCTTGAGTAGCTACAATTAGGTCATCATCAATACAAGCAAGAATAAAAGCCAAATGTCTGGTTCTGGTGCTGGTATAGAAACCATGAATTGCATCACCTTGCTTGAAACTTTATCATAGCAGCATGCTCTTAAATTTCTCATTCCAGGCTAGAGTTGCTTTCTTCACTCCATGCAGACCTTTCTTTCTTTTGCAAACAATGCAGTCTCTCCATGGAGAAACACAGTCTTGACATCTAGTTGTTTGATTTGCATCCTTTTGGAGGCTGCCACGCTCAGGTTCATTCTTATAACGCAGAGCTTGACAACAGGAGCAAAGCCTTTGTTGAAGTCGTCTCCGTACTTCTGCAGGTACTCCTTTGCAACGAGCATCACCTTGTAGTGTTCCCCTTCTCTTTCAGTACCCTGCTTCTCCTTGAAGACTCACTTACACCCAATGGCTCTCATGCCTGGTGGCAATCTGGTCAGGGTCCGCATCTCATTTGTGTGCAGTGCTTCTGTCTCTTCTCTTGCTGCTTCTCTCCATCTGGCAGCTTCAGTGCTGGCATCTGTTCAGCTTCTTCCCAGGTCACTGGCTCATTCGTCAGAGGAGGCGCTGTGAGTCCGAGCAGGTGAGGAGGCGAAACACCTTTGTTGATCCATCATGAGTGTCTAATGGCTGGCTGCGGAGTGTGTGGTGGCATTTGTGCCTCTTCCAGTTTTACAGCCTACACATCTCCATCTCTGTCCCCTTCTCTTGCTCTCACCTTGTATCTCATTGTCTTCCTGCTCTTTCTGTGACTCACATTTCGAAGCTATTCGCACTAGAGATGTGCTTGAAACAATTTGTGCCTCTTTGTAAACTTCATACGGGCTGCATCAGAGGTTCCTCTGCCAGCCCCTGCTCCACTCAAAAGCCGGAGCATGCTGTCTGGGCCCTTCTTCTTGGCTGGCTGTCCAGTCCAGGCAGGAGTAGGGACTAGAGATGGGCTTTTCATTTTGGAAGTGGTCAGCTTCTGAAACGAAGCACGGGAGCCCAGGTGGCATTCGGAACCAGAGGAATGCAATCAACCAATCCAGTGCTAGGCTTGCACAGGGTTAAACAATGAGTCAGAAGCCTCCAACATCATCTTTCCTTCTCCCTGGTGCTGGCCAATCAGACAGAGAGGCGGGATGATGCATATTCCTGTACAGTTCCTGATTGGCCGGTGCCAGTGAGAAGGAAAGATGACATTGGAAGCTTCTTATTGGAGTTTAGCCTCGTGTGAGCCCAGCGCAAGTTAAGGGATTGATTGATTGCAATTCTCCAGTTCTGGATGTCAACTGGGCTTCAGTGTTTCATTTTGGAAGCTGAACACTTCCAAAACAAAAAGCCCATCTCTAGGGACTTCTCTTCTGCACCGCCTCCGCCAGCCAGTGCTCAGATGAGGAGGTAAGACAAAGTGCTTCTACGCCCCCCGCTTGCCTCCTCAGGCACAAACAGCCACTCACCTGGCCCAGATTGCAAGCTTCCGGCAGCTTCTCAGCTCATCTTCCAGTCCCGGATCTAGTTCAGGGTTCTCCCCTTGGCTAATCACCTGCTTAGGCAAAAGGGTTGGGGGAGAGAAGTCTGTGCTGTAGCCATGAGTGGAAGATGAGTTGAGAAGCTGCCACAAGCTGCTGGCAAAGTGGGCCTGATGGGTGGCTAGATTGGCTGAAAAGGCAGGGGAGGGGATGATACTGCTACCTTAATGAACCAGGATAAACCAGTCTGTGCCCACCTCTAGTGGATAATCTCTTCTGGAGACAGTCATTATCTCAACAGCATCCACTTCCGGAAAGAAAAAGACTGTTTAAACCCACCTGTGATCAGAGCTAAAGTCACATTAGTGTTGGAGAGCGATAATTCAGATGGAGGTTCGTGTGTGAGGAATCAGACTTTGAAAGAAATCCCATGCTTGAGTCCTAAAGATTTCATGGTGGGGGGAAAAACCCCAAAGCAAGCTACTTTGCAATTATATGTGAGGTGAGGAAACCTCTTGGCGTGCATGCAAGCAATGTCAGCAATTAAGGAACTCAGATGTTACGGTGAAAGATTATTTATAACTTCCATTTCTGCTGTCCAGCAGCAGGTTTGTCGTGTCAATAAAAGGCAGGAAATGACCATGGTCTCTTTGGTATTTGGAGTTCAGAAGACCTGCTTGTAGGATTTTCTGAGTCTTTTTTGCAAAATAGCTGGAATTATTTATTACTTATTTATTTGTTACATTTATAACAGTGGTTAAATGGCGCAGTGGTTAAATGCCTGTACTGCAGGTAAAACTGTGCTCACGACCTGGGTTCAATCCCCGGTAGCAGGCTCAAGGTTCACTCAGCCTTCCATCCTTCCGAGGTCGGTAAAATGAGTACCCAGCTCGCGCGGGGGGGGGCAATGTGTAGCCTGCACACTGTAATCAAAATTGTAAACCGCCCAGAGACTACTTGTAGTGGTATGGGGCGGTATATAAGCAGAACACTTTGCTTTATATACCGCCCATCTTCCGGATGGAACTCTGGGCGGTTTACAGTTAAAACAAAACAACAGGAAAGGAAAAACAAAAAAAGGCAAAGAGTACCAATAAAATAGGGAGGGAAAATACCCTCCACAGAAGATGATGCAGGCGGCAAAGGGCGGGGGGGGGAGAAAGAAATTAAGTAAAAAGGTTGCCATATGCCTCCTTAAAAAGGTGTGTTTTCAGGGCCTTTTTAAAGGCGGGCAGGGACTGTGCTAGGCACAGCTCACTAGGGAGATGATTCCACAGCGTGGGGCCCACCACAGAGAAGGCGCGGTTACGTGTGAGCGATTTCTGCGCCTCCCTGGGTGTGGCCACCCTAAGTGAGCGCGCCTGTGTGCGTTGCACCGTAACGTTGACGACAGCAGGGGACACACCCGTTCCTCCTTGCCTCAGATGACAAAACATCTTGAGCCGCCACTGCCCTAGCGCTTGTCTGGGGATTCTGTGATCGGCCTGTGAACGCTTCTGCCTTTCTCCAGCCAGGACTCCGGCGGATAGTGTTCTGGCCGAAGCCGGAGTGAGCATGTCTTACCACTTCTCAAAAAGCAGACTCAAAAGGCCAAATGGTGAAGAAAGACACATTCAATGGCCATTTTCTGGCAGAGAAAAAGCAAAGCACCACCAATAAATCCTATTGCAAGGTTTATGGAGACTTTGTACGGCAAGAAAAATCAAAGCTGGGAAATAAAGTTTGCTTCAGGGATTAAGCGTCTAATCTTTGATTCTCTTTGGACCAATAAAGTGGCTGATGGATACTGCACTCAAGCTATTAAATTCTCTGTCTCAGCATCCCCTTCTGGATTTATCCCCCCACCCAACCCCCCAAGCAACAAAGAGCAGAACACTCACCCAGGCTCAGAGCTGTTTCAATAGAAAACCTGGGTGAATCAAGTGATGGTTTGAAAAACTGAGCGTGGCTTTTCCATCTCCTTCATCTGACATGTGTGGATTTGTATTTTTTGGACTACAGTTTCCAGAGTCCTCCAGGATTAAGGGTACTGTAGTACCCACTCCCAAATTTGCATAGCTCTAGTATACAGCCATAAATATATATATATTTTCTGCCACTTACAGGTAAAATGGTCATGTGCTGCAGGATGGCAAAGGCATAAACTCTTCCAGTAGCTTTTGAAAACACCCTGCTTTTTTTGAGTAAAAACAAAGCAAAGCAAAGTAAAGTGGTCTGCTTATATACCACCCCATACCGCATCAAGTAGTCTCTGGGCAGTTTAAAGTTTTTTTAATTACAGTATGCAGGCTACACATTGCCCCCTCCCCCAGCAAGCTGGGTACTCATTTTACCGACCTCAGAAGGATGGAAGGCTGAGTCAACCATGAGCCTGCTACTTGGGATTGAACCCCAGGTCGTGAGCACAGTTTTACCTGCAGTACAGGCACTGTGCCACGAGTGCTGCCTTGATTTTAATGGGATGATTGGTTTTTAATCTGTGTTCTTAATCTGTTTCAGCAATGCTTGTGCCTTGCTTCAAGTGCTGTTCAATATGGGAAAGACGGGGCAGAATTGCAATGAAATATTTATATGCCCCCTTCCTCTTGAAGGATCCAAGGTTGCTTGCAGTATTATAAGGACAACATTAAAAGCCCCTGGCAACCTTTAAAGGGAGACATCTAAGGGAGAATTAAGGTGAATGCAATATTAAGGCAACTGGACAGGAATCTGATTGATGGAAACAATAGGAGCAAAAGAGAGAGGTGTAGGGCATCCCATGATAGTCCCTCGGAGTCTACTCTGACCCAAGGAGGAGGGGCTGGAGATCGTATATGTCAGGGGTGGTTTTTTTAAAATGTCTTTTTTTATTGATAACATTCTTCAATTATACATTTTTTATCCTCTTTAAGGTTACATTTCCCCCCTCTTATCATCCCCCTCCCCCTATTTCATTATTTTCAGTCTTTTTCTCTCAGCCAGGGATGTCAGGGGTGGTGAACCTTTGGCACTCCAGATGTTTTGGGCCACAGTTCCCACAGTCCTTTGTCATTGGCAATACAGGCTTGGAATTCTGAGAGTTGTGCTCAAAAACATCTGGAGTGCCAAATGTTTGCCAACACTGGTGCATGTCATTGAATTCGCAACAGGCTTCTTCATGTCCATCTAGCAGCAAATTGGGTGCATGCACGGCTTTCTTGGAGAAAAAACCTATTTGCCTTCTGAATTTTGCCCCTCTAGGTCGAAAACCATGGGCACCCCACCTTAGTTACAGCTCGACTGCTTCCTGTGTTACAAATCCCATCGCTTGGTTCTCTAGCAGCATCCAACGCGCTCAAACTTTCTGGCTCCTGCAGAGCTCAGCATTTCTCTTCCTTGCTCATCAATACCTTCTCTCATTGCTGGCAGCATTTCCCAGTGCTCATTAAACGGGCAAGAAGTCCACTGGAGGAGTAGAGTCAGTGTGTATTCTAATGGATGCACTCATTTGCAGTAACTGAGCCAAAGGACGTAATGCATAATGCAACACACACACACACACACACACACACACACACACACACACACACACACACACACACACACACACACACACACACACTGCTGCTGCTGCTGCTGCTGCTGCTGCTGCTGCTTCGTAATAGGCCACTTTTGCAGACATCGTATGTGTACAAAACCGCTTGCTGTGGTTTGTGCCCGAGTTTGTCCATGTGTATTTGTTTTGCTTTTATTTCTTTTCTGGTGTTTCTTTTCTTGCATTTGTTTTCTCGTTTGGGCTGACACCCCAAGTCACTGTGGCTTTGATTGTGTAGCTTTTCTGCCTCCTCACTGTAAGAGGGAATGGGCAGCACATTTCCCATTCAGAGAATCTAGCGTGGTGAGCCAGCTATGCAGAAAATGCGGCTGACACAAATACTGTATGAGAAATGCCTACAATGCTAAAGAGCACCCTGCCCGGTGCTTGCACATTGTTTATGCTCTTCGGCCTGCTGCGTTTACCGCATTTGGAGCTCAGAAATGCCGAGATCCCTTTTCCCAGGGTCACACCGAAAGAATCTGATGGAACGTTCTGTCTTCTGCTTGTTTCCTGCATGATCTTCTCTCCCCCCCCTCTCTCTCTCACACACACACACACATACTTCCTTCTCTGTGATTATTGTTTCCATAACTTTTTTCCCAGTGGATGACAAGTGGGCATCTCTGGGAACAGAAATAGATGCATAAACAGGGTTGTCGCAGAAGGTAGCACCTGACCTGATTACGGAGGTGCAGACCTGCAGGGCTTGAATGCAGGGAGGTTCTTGTCAAATCAGCTTCAAAGTTCAATCTGGCTTGGTTCACCTCAGGCTCAGAGATAAAAGGAGAGGGGGAGAAACAGAGAAGGCAAGAAATGGATATACCTGAGGTGCATATGGAGAGAGTTGAAAAGCAGTGTGCCCCAGGGATATGTATATTCTCCTGCCCTTCTGTGGGATTCACCCTGTGGTGGCTGACTTCCAAAAGAGATGGGGGAATGGACCTGTTGAAATGCTCAAAGAAGCTTCCAATGAACCCATCTCTAGGCAGCTGACATGCGGATGGCATCTGCTCTTAGACAAATGGGTGCGGGGATCATTGGCAAGAGGGTTCTAGAAGTAGATCTTCTCACATGGGGGGTGTTGTGTGAATCAGCTCCATGGATCATGGTAGCGACAAAGACTGCCATTTTAGCATGAGGTAAATAATGGGTTTTATCACTTAGGGCCTTTTTACACGACCCCTAAAATCCGCTGGCCACTTAAATTCTGACCAGAGATCTTAGGGGTTCGTCGCTCTTCCTCTGTCTTCTCTGTCCCCACCCCCCTCCGCACTTCCTGGTTGCTGGCTGCCTGAGGGAGGGAGAAAAAAGAAAGAAAAGACTGCTGGTTTACCTCGTTTTTTTCCGGGCAGCATTCAGATCTCTTAAAGGGGCGGGGCACAAAAAAAGAACAAATGGAAGCCAGGAGAGCCCCACACTCACTATCCTTACACCGGATCAAATATTTGTCACCATCAAAGACCAGGTACAAGAAAACTGCTGTTTGGTCACACTAAAGTGGGCGGGGTCGCACTTAATTGTCTGCAAAGTCCGGAGCTGGTGGGTAAACATTTTAAAGGTCCGGACCTTGCAGCCATTTGCGGCGGAGCTTAGGGGTCGTGTATAAACGCCCTTAATCTCCTCCTCCTCCTCCTCCTCCTCCTCCTCCTCCTCCTCCTCCTCCTCCCTCTCCTCTTGTGATTTATTCCAACAATAAATCAATGAGACTTTATGCAAGTCTGAATCTTGAACAAGGATTTGACAAGAAAATGTATTTCATTCCTTCTGCTTAAATCACTGTGGCATGTTACAGCAGTATTTTAAACAGTGCCTTTGACTGACCTCGTAAGCTTTTCAGCTCAATTCCTTTGTCAGGTCTGTTGTAATGAGCTTTTATAAAATCATTTCTTTCACCACTACTACTACTTTTCTCTCTCTTTTGCTTTCCATCTTCGTTTTTTTCCTTTTGTCCCCTCATCGACACAGTCGTCGTCCCCCCTCCTCCCCCCCGCAAACAAAGAAGCATCATCTCATTCTGGATTGTGGGCATGTTGCTAAGCAACAGCGATACCTGTGGGTCAATTTGGCTTCCCACCTGGCAGGCCCCGGTAGCATTATTTATCAGGAGCAGGTAGATGCACTCAACTTTCTCCAGTGCCATGTGGCCGCTACTGTCGAAGCAGGGTGCAGATCGGACATGGCACGTCAAGGGGGTTCAATGAGAATGATTTTGTGTAAAGAGTGTGATTTTTATCAGGCTTGGAAACGCTCAATCAAACGTGGGACAACAAATAAGGATGTATCTCCTAATGGATACCAATGCATTTACAACCATCAAGTGAGATCGAGACTACTTAAAAAAGCATGTGCTGGAAGTCACAAATAACAGCAGTTTAATCAAATAGGGATAAATGATTAAAAAAAATCTATAAACCCATTTTTATCCAAGAGCACCACACAATCTGTTTTGACCTAATCTTTCTTGGGGATACGGCGTATAGAAGGTTGGACACTGCTTTTCTCTACTTTCTGCCTAGAGTGGATACCTGCTCCAGTAAATAAGAAAAGGAGAGAGGGAAAATGCAACAGAAATGGTTCAGCTGCCCTTTGAAATCTCTGCTTTATGGTCTGCTAAACTGAAGTGATGCCACTAAAATGGTTGGACCCTGAGTCTATAGCAATGGAAGATAAACCTCCTCCTTCTGACGCCCCCCCACCCCCAGTCTGGAAAGGTGAAGTAAAGGGAAAGGTTCCCTCCGCACTTGTGTGCTAGTCATGTCCGACTCTAGGGGCAGTGCTCATCTTCGTTGTCAAGCCAAAGAGCCAGTTTTGTGCAAGTCCATGGCCATGTGGCCAGCATGGCTGAACACATTTCTGCTTTACCTTCCCACTTTTTACGGCGGTACCTCTTTATCTACTTGCATTTACATGCTTTCGAAATGCTAGGCTGGCAGGAGCTGGGATGAACAGCGGGAGCTCATTCCGCTGCGTGGCACCCAGGATTTGAACTCCCGAGTTGCCTTTGCAGGCTGTACAAAAGAAGACGAGGAGGTGACTATCACAGCATGCTTCTCTGAACCCATGCATGCCTGCCCCCCCCCCCCGCCAGCCCTAAGTGTCAGGATGTGACCACATCATTGGGAATATATGGGTTGATCCATTGCAATTCCCTGTTTATCAAGGCAGGTTTCACCAGGCTTAAATCAGTAGGCACCCAGATGACAATTGGTAGGGGTCAGCAAATTGCAGAGAGAGAGAGATCTGAGTCTGCGGGGAGAACAAGCAACAGAACCCGCCTCCATGTGCTAACAGTGTTATCTGGCAATTTCATCCCCTCTCTCTTTTGTTTATTTGTTTCTCCTAAGTGCCCAAAGATTTCAGTGCTGAGCCTTATGGTGCGGTGCGTAAACTGGAGGACTGTACCCAAGACTCCTTGGTTAAGGTAGTCAACTGGAGGTTGACTGAACCTTCCATTGTTCCAAGGTACCCATGAAAAAGAAAACATGATCACTAAATATGACGTTTAGCATAGGTACTAGAAATAAAAAAAAACTAGATAACCTTAAAGGGAAGCTAAAAAGAGTTTTATTAAGCACGAATATAATGAGAATAAGAGACTGGATAAAGCATATGCAAGATAGGGAATGTAAAAGAGAGATAGTAGGAGAAGGGATGTCATGGTTGGAGATATTACAATTGGAAAAATTGATGAAACATAGGAAAACAAAAGAAGGAGAGTGTAGAAAAATGACTAAATTTGAAGAGATTATACAAAGAGAGGAAAAATAGAGATGAAAGAAACTAGAAAGGGAACAATAAGTGAAATACTTTATATAAAATACTAACAGGCAAAACTATATATGTTAGAAGAATATGGCAAGAATATTTAAATAAGGAAATTAAAAGGAATGATTGGACTAGAATATGGAACAAAAGATTAATGAAAAATATGTCTGTGAGTGTGAAGGAGATTCAATCTTAAAATGAAATTAATTCATTCCATGGGTCCTTTCGTTTTATGAAAATTTTGTCTTGAGAACTGCGGTTTTCCATAAGAATGCATTGAAAAACCAATTAATCCATTCCCAAGGTCAGAAAAGTTAAAAAAAGCAGGGATGGATTACATTGGTTTTTCAATGGATTCCCATGGGAAGGCTGTCTCAAACCCCTCAATGAACCAGCAGCCCAACAGACAGCTGATTTTGACAGATCCAAGCTGTCAAAATCATCTGTATGTTGGGGGCTGTGGGGAGCAGCCTTCGCCTGCCATTGATTGAGGGGGTTTACCACAACCCAGCAAAAGGGGGAAGTTTCCCCCCTTCTTTGCTGGGTTGGGGCAGGGGAAAAGCTTCCCCCTTTTTGCTGGCTGTTCCAACCCAGCGGAGGGGAGTGGCTGAGGGCTGAGTCACCCGCTTGTCCACTTCCTGTGCCAGGGCAGCCTGCATCAGGGACATAGTTTTCAAATTTCCCTTGGAAATTCAAAAGCACCAATCTATGCCTTCATCACTTCACCCTCCTCCTAGAAGGTTGCTCCTGACAGCCCCTATCTGTCAAAATCAGCTGAGTGTCGGGCTGCCAGGAACAGCCTTCAGTTCCAGAACTTTTGTTCCGTCCTGTGAGTTTCTCGTTTTACAGGGCATTTGTCTTATAAGGTACCACTGTAATATTATTTGGAGAAGCTAAAGTTAACTGGGCTCCTTGATCACTGCAGATGGCGACTGCAGCAACGAAATAAAAAGACGCCTGCTTCTTGGCAGGAAAGCAATGGCAAACCTAGGTAGCATCCTAAAGAGCAGAGACAGCACTTTGCCAACTAAGGTCAAGATAGTCAAAGCTATGGTTTTTCCTGTAGTGATGTATGGAAGTGAGAGCTGGACTATAAAGAAGGCTGATCGCCGCAGAATCGATGCTTTTGAGCTGTGGTGCTGCAGGAGAGTCTTGAGAGTCCCCTGGACTGCAAGGAGATCAAACCTATCCATCCGGAAAGAAATCAACCCCGAATGTTCACTGGAAGGACAGATTTTGAAGCTGAGGCTCCAGTACTTTGGCCACCTCATGAGGAGTCCTTGGAAAAATTACTGATGTTGGGAAAGATTGAAGGCAAAAGAAAAAGAGGACAGCAGAGAATGAGATGGTTGGACAGTGTCATTGATGCAACCAATATGGATTTGACCAAACTCCAGGAGGCAGTGGAAGATAGGAAGTGGAAAATAGGAAGGCCTGGCGAGCTCTGGTCCATGGGTTATGAAGAGTCGGACACGACTGAACAACTGAACAACAACAACAACAAAAATATCCTCATTATGTTGGAGATGTAAAAAGGGGATGTAGATAGATAGATAGATAGATAGATAGATAGATAGATAGATAGATAGATAGATAGATAGATAGATAGATAGATAGATAGAGTGGTACCTCTTAAAACTTATGTAATTCATTCTACTGGTCAATTTGTTTTAAGAAAATTTTGTCTTACAAAACATGGTTCCCCATAGGAATGGATTAATCCATTCTAGAGGTGATGGGTCGCTTTGTTTGATGAAAATTTTGTCTTACGAAATGTGGTTTCCCATAGGAATGCATTGGAAATGGATTAATCTCTCTCTCTCTCTCTCTCTCTCTCTCTCTCTCTCTCTCTCTCTGTGTGTGTGTGTGTGTGTGTGTGTGGTTATGTGCAATGAGGAAGAAGGAATGGTTGCTGATTTTCATTAAAATAAGAGAAATTATTGGGGCAGAGATACAAATTTCCCCAAGCATTGTGTTGTTGAATGTGGTTGATAACAGCCAATTGAGAAATGATGAAGCAGAATCAATAACTGCAGTGGCAAGGTTAATTTTTGGAAAAATAAAAATAAAAAAATGGAAAACAGAAATCAAATAGCCACATTGATTTGGAGAAGTGTTATCAAAGGGGTATACACTGAGGGAAGAATCAATGTATTACTCGAGAGAAATGGGTAGATCCGTATAGCAGGAAAACAACAACAGAACTTAGTTCTGATTGGAGTGGGTGCCTTGCACAATGTATATTTATATTTTTGTGACCCTTTTGTAAATGTCTTCCCTTCCTATTTAATAAGATTTCAGATATTGTAGATTTAAAAAAAAACACAACAGCTGAAATGACCACCTGAACTTCCTGAAAAAACAGCTTTTCAGAATTTTAGCCCAAGCAAATTCTGTCTATACATTCAGCTGCTGGCTCCTTATCCTCATCAGCACCTACAGAATGTGAAGACTCCAACAAAGATAACTGATCACTCCAACAGATGTGTCAGCATGTCTTCTTGTTCATTTGCTTGCCTACTTGTTTCTTTGTTTTATTTTTGGAAGACTTGTGCCGTGCTTTCCTTTCCATGGTCAAGTATTGGCTTGGGAGCATGTAACTTCCTCCAGGCAAAGTAGCAAGTGTGGTGGTGTGGATTCAGCATATCTTGTTTGAATCCCTGTTGAGCCATGGAAACTCACTTTGGGTGGAGATGGAACAGGTAAATAATAAAATTCATGATGTGCCATCAAGACAGTTCTGACTTATGATGACCCCTTTCGGGGGTTTTCCGGTAGAGAAGCCACAGAAGTGGTTTGCCACTAGCTTCTTCTGGGATTACTTCTGGAACTGGGCAGCTTGTCCAAGGACAAACCTGCTACCTCTACTCACAGAAGTCATGGTGGGGAATCAAACTCCCATCCTGTAGTTCTGCAGCCAGATATCAAAATCACTGAGTTATCCAGCCAGTGGAGCTGATAAAAGCACCTCTTTGATATCTCACTACCCTTGAAAGTCCCATGAGGGTCTCTCTGTGATGGTTCCTTCCAAACTTGACAGCACATGATGCACATCCAAAGCCCTGTCACCCAAATTCAGCTTGGCTTCTCTAAAAATGCAGGGAGGTTAAACATCAGCATGCATACAGAGACGATAGGAGGTGCTCCGTGTCTCTACTGGAGGCATCATCCTACCTTCCTGCACTCCAGAAAAATATTACAAAGGCAATAGATAGTTTGCAAAGCAATAAAAGTGGGCTCCTTAATTAAACGAATGACCTGACTCTGAAGGAAATAGGTTGCCAGAGGAGTTGTAGTTATATGGAGGGGGATTGAGCCATTAAACTCCCTTTGTGTTAGCAGCAGACGCTGGGTGGCAAAGTCACCAAAACTTTGGCAGCTGGAGCAATAAAATGAGGGAAGCAGAGAGGAAATAATAGGTCTAAGATCTGTTTCCTATATTATCACCATTTATCACAATATTCTTTAATGTATAAGATAGCTTGCAGCTCATGTATCATTTATCCTTGACAATAAACCCCATGAGATAGATTAGTCTGATGGCTAAAGTAGATGCTCAGCAATGGATTGACGTCTGGGAACCCAAACCTTTGTTTAACTTTTAAAGAGGAATGGTAGGCCTTGGGCATCGGGGGGGGGGGGGCGCCGAGGGGCAGCAGGCTGGCCAGCGCCCCCTCTCCATTTTGGCGCCCTAGGCAACTGCCTAGTTCGCCTTAATGGACGTGCCGGCCCTGTCTCTCCTCCCGGGGCTGGGCTGAGGCTCGAGCCCAGCGTCCCTCAGCGCGAAAGGACCTCCAGACCAGCACCAGGTAGGAGACATCTCCACCCCCCCATTAACGAAACAAACCTAACCGAACCAATGTTTCTTGGTTTGGTTCGGTTTGTGTTAAATTTGCCCCTAGGGTTGTTATTCATTTCATTATGTAACAAAATGAATAACGAAGAATGAAACAAAAAGAATCATTTCGTGCCCATCTCTACTTCAAATCCTTACAGAAAGTGGCAACCATCATGCTTCTGAATAACGTGGGCAAGTGTGACGTTACTGGATTTCCTAATACAGCCACCACTAATTATTTAGGTAACCCCTTTCAGGTATTCACCTAATGATACCACCAAGTCACTAGATGCTTATATTTTAAAACAGTCAGATACCACATTTATGGTTTGAAAACAAAATGGGATAAGTTTATTGGTTTACAATCAGGTGTTCAGTATGGTCAATATAATTATGGCCAATGTAATTATGTACTTCAATAAAGCATATTGGTATGCATTCACTTATATTTACTGCATTGCTTTAGTTCCACCAGACCCTGGTCAGTTATAAAACCTCTCTTTCAAGCAACTGACTTTAAACCGACTCTCAGCTTACTCTCAACTCACCACACTTACACATCAGGGTTCTACATATATATAAAACCACTAGCCAAACCCACCAGTTTGATGATTGGCTATGCTAAACACACAAATATTCATACAAAACAATAACTATTCATAAACATCTCCCTGTTCGCCGCAGCAAGAAGCACCATGCTTAATGGGTGATGGAAAGGTTAAAGGTGGGACTTTCACGTACCTTAGGCCATTGTCCACCTAACAAGCCTATTCAGGCCGTCGTTCATCTTATGAACCTATTTCAGACCAGGGTGACATGAGGTCAAAGTGAACTATAAAATGGAGGACTCACAACTAGCTTTCCTCAGACTGACAAAGCTGTTTGGATAAGCAGCAAAACGTCAATCTCTCAGCAAAAGAAGTCTAGTTGCCATGACTCAACTTCCAGACAAGAAGCACCATCTTCCTCAATTTGAGCAAAAAAAATGGTCCAATTTTGCCCAAATCAACTTTCCTACCAATGGGGAGACTCTGCAGAGAATCCGTTTGATTCCAATAGGCCTACTCTCATTGCAATTTACTGCAGGAGAATAAATCACAACTCTAGTGGATGCATTTCAGTCAGGAGAAGAGTGAAATTGCCAAATCCCCACTGATTCAATAGGCCTACTCTGCAGCAACTTGCTACACGAAACAACAGGATCTCAGTCACTGTTTGCTGGCGCACCAGTTGGCAATATTTATCTGGATGGTGATAACAAATCCTGAAGTGACCGGCTTCGGTTCTGGGCACTAGCTGAGAAATTATGTGCAGGACCTCCTGGGGGAAATCAAGGAGTGTTTTGCTGGCTGTGATATCCCAAAAGAGGTATGCACAAATGCAGAAAATCCCATAGAAACCTATCGGACTCAAAAGCATCCAATTCACAACTAGAGATGGGCACAAACTAGAGGTTTGGTGGTTTGTGTCGATTGGCAGCACCAAACACCTGTTTGCCTGATAAACAAACCAGCATGAACCACAGAACTGCTGGATTGTGTCCATCTCTATTCACAATCCTGTTATGAAATTGAAATATACACCCTTTGGGAATGTGGGTTATAGAATGTTGTGTGTCCTTTGCGGAGACCATACAAATTAGTGTTTTAATTTGTGTTAATTCAACAAGTAGAACATTCTCAATTTTAAACATTGACAGAAGTTAATTTACCTATTTCTAATATTTAACTTTCACTAATTCAGGCTAAAGTCTAACATTTCCAGTGCTGCTGAAGTCATGTAACAGGCGCGGGCACGCATGGGTATGCGTGTCTATGCCAGTCTATTCTGAAACAAATGCCATCGAACTTGGTGTCTCTCCTTTTCTGTATCCCCCCCCTCTCTGTGAGTAAGAGAAAGGTTGTCAGCGAATCCATCTGTTTTAATATTTAGCGAGCAGCTTGATTTCGGAAGGCTCTTCATCTAAATCCCCAAGACTACAGATGAAGACGGAAAAGAAGTGAAAGATGATCTGCTTCTTAAGCTACCTTATAAAGAGTCTCAAAGTGGAGGGCGGGGGTGGGGTGGGGAGCAGTGCCTGTTTAGACTTCGCTGTCCTTTTAAAAGGAAGATACTTCCACTTGATACCCAGCAGGACTGAAATATGTGTATGCCTGAGGAAAGACCGGTACTTGTACCGTTATAGGCAGGTTATTTAACGACAAATGAAAAGGAGGCAGTCGTAGATTACAGTGGTTTTGCTCCCAGAGAGATTGATCAAATATGACATTTGAAAGGGAATATTTATATTAATGTTGCTCCTTGATGGTTCCTCCACAGTAATATTAAGATGTGTTATTCGCTCTCTCTCTCTTTTTTTTTTTTTGTTCCAGTGTCAAATATTTATATATATTTTTTTTTCCTCCCACAAAACAGGCATAAATTCATAAACCATGGTGGAGCAGGGCATATTGAGAAATATTTCTGAGCCCCTCTAAGACTGTTTATGGCTCCATTGCATGTGCAGGGAACCCTTGGTCATGGGCCTTATTCATGGTGGGGGTCTCCGACCATCCTACCAGCCTGTCTGATTACAGAGGAGGGAGAGAGCTCTTTTTACTTTGAATCTGTATGACTAAACCGAAGCTGTTGCAGGGATAATTGGCAAGTCTTTGGGTCTGAGTCTCAAACCCCCAGTCCAGGTCCCTTTTGAAAACAAACATTTTGCCCTGGAAAAAAAAACAGAGGGGGGTGGAGGTTGTTGGGTGAGTTATAAACCACGAGTCAGGGGAATAAAACACCCTGATTCAACTTGGAGTTCATCTACCCGTGCAGTTTGAGTCCAACTTGACAGTGAGTCCCACAAATTGATTTCCAATGCCTGGGGTGTTGTATTCCACTCCACTAGGGTATTGTACTCCGCTGGAAGAGACAATAATGCAAGGAAATGCTGGAGGCAATAGGAAAAGGTGAAACCAGATCATGAGATGGATTGACTACATAACGGAAACCACATGCTCTGGTTCCTAAGAACGTAGAAGGGCCTTCCCCAAGCAGATCAGCATGTTGAGAAAGCCATGGATGAACAAAGCCTACTTTCGCCTCTGGCTGTACCCAGTGCTGACGCTCTTCTCCCTTTCACAAAATACCAAAACTAAGGGACATCCACTCAAATTGAGGGCTGGGAGAGGGGAAACAGACAAAAGAAAATATTTTTTCACCCAGCGCGTTGTTAGTCTATGGAACTCCCTCCCACAGGATGTGGTGATGGCACCTGGCCTGGATGCCTTCAAAAGGGGACTGGACAGATTCCTGGAGTCCCTCACAAGTTACAAACCATGATGGAGATGTGTAATCTCCAGGCTTAAAACTGGGGTACTTCAAGGGCCAGATGCAGGGGAGTGCTATCAGGAGACAGATATCTAGTCTCATGCGCTCCCAAACGCATCTGGTGGGGCCGCTGTGAGATACAGGAAGCTGGACTAGATGGGCCTTTAGCGTGATCCAGCATGGCTCTTCTTATGTACCTGTGGCTCCTGGGAGGTTTCCAACCTTGTTTCCTCACTCCTGCTCTATAAGCAATAACTTGAATCTCTAATTTTTCTTCCAGTAAATAGACAATTGGCATAGAGAAGAGCTGCATAATCTTCCCATACGAAACAGCGTTCGGCATTAACTCCAGCTCCCTGATCTGTTTTTAGCAGAAGCTTAATGTAGAACACAACAGGTGAGATTGCCAAGTTAACTATCAACACCAGCAAGACCCTAGTCATTCAAAAATAGACAGTCCTATTAATCCACGTATAGATGTGAAAATAGGGTTGGACAAAGGATTAACTCCCCAGCTGGAATTCTTCCTAGAGGATGTATTTACATCCCAGTCTGGCGTTTCAATGTACCATTGGTACATTGCGGGTGACCAGCAATTACCCGCTCTGTTTTAAGTGGATTAGGCCTCCATTTCGTAGCCAAAAACAGTAGCAAGAACAATGCAGTTGATAAAATATAGTTTAATAAAACTGTCAAAACAGGAAGGGCATAAATCTGTTTAAAGGCATGGGAAATACCTTTCATAGAATCATAGAATGTTTCAAATAAGGTGCTGCCGACAGTAGTGTAGTGCAGTCAGGGATCATGCAGTCAGAGCCCCTATAATATCATCCATCATCCCCTGTTCCCTCTGAGCTTGGTCCCTCTTCACACTACCTGCGAGAGAAATGGATTTTCCCAGCATATGGGAATGAAACTATCTCCGGCGTAATACAGAGTATCTGAAGGTGCTTTGGCCATGGGTGGGCAATTAAGAGCCATTCCCCAGCATATGGGAATCATAGAGCTGGAAGAGACCACAAAGGCCATCTAGTCCAACGCCCTGCCATACAGGAACCCCCATCACAGGACTCCCGACAGATAGCCATCCAGCCTTTGCTTAAAAACCTCCAAAGAAGGAGACTCCACCACAACAGCCCTGCTTCTTCCCGCCTCATTTAAGAGGGAAGTGCTCGGTGAAATTCATCTTGTCAAGAATTTGACCCCTAAGATAAACCTCCTGGCAAACCCCACCTTGCCGTGTTTGGCCTTTTTGGTATTTGCCTTGAAGAAGCAGAACTTATCTACGAAAGCTTGCAATGGTTGTTTATCAGTGGCCTAGAAAGGTATCACCTATCACCTATTCTTGCTTTTGTATTTTGGAATCTTTTGCATTCATACAGGTTCCACACCCTGTTTCTTTTTCCCCCCCACTTGATTTCTCTCTTACCATTTCTGCATTGACTGTGTTCAACTGTCACAGCATAGCAGAAGGGTTGGGCTGCGAAGGCGCTATGGCCAAACGGTCAGTCCTTTTTCATTCTTTCCGATCTTTTCCTGGCTATTCTCAGGCGAGCAGCAGATGAAAAGTTCAAGCCACACAACATGTCATTATGAATCACATCCTGCCTCTAAGCTGCTTTCCTCCCTCGAAAGTCAAAAAGCAAGGAGGACCACAAGATCATATGGGAGGCACTAATTACAATCTTGCACAAACATATGGAGGCATTTGAGGTGGGGAGTTAACAGCTAATTCAAAACCAGTTAAACGGGTAGGTTTGCTTTTTAAGATGGCTTATTTTTGTCGCACGTGGCCAACACAATCTCCAGTATGGTTCAAATGGGATTTTAAAGGACTATGGGATCATCCGCATTGAACTTGTGCATACCTCCTGCAACTGGCTTGCAGGAGATATACCCAGGAGAGCTCCGGATGCCTCAACTGGAATGGGAATTCAGACATGCACCCTACAGCCAATAACAAATTGAAGGCTTAGTTATGAGAAAATTGTGTTCTTCACTGTGGCCATCAACAGGGATTCTAGAAACAGTGACAGATGGTGATTGAATAGTCATTAACACACAATGAGAAGCACCTGGTTACTTCTGTTCTTACCAGTGAATTTAGGGCGTTTATACACGACCCCTAAGCTCCGCTGCAAATGGCTCCCAGCTCTGGAGCTTAAAAATGTTTCCCCACCAGCTCCGGAGCTAACAGAAAATTAAGTGCGACCACGCCCACTTTAGCACGTTCCAGCGCACTTTTCTTGTACCTGCTCTGGGACAGTGAAAAATTTTGATGCAGAGAGTGCCGGGCTCTCCTCGCTTCTTTTTGTTGGTTTTTTTTTTGCCTCCCACCCCTTTAAGAGGAACCAGGACGTAACCGGCGCTCGGAGCAACTTCCACCGGCACGAGGTAAGGCTTTATTCTTTTGTCCCTTTTAAAGGCTTTTTTCCCTCCCTCCCCTCACGCAGACAGAAGCAAGGAAGTGCGGAGTGATGGGGAGGAAGGAAGAGCGACAAACCCTCAAGATCTCTGGTCCGAATTTAAGGGACCAGCGGATCTTAGGGGTCGTGTAAAAAGGCCCTTAGTATCAAGCTAGGTATTAAAGGGGAGGCATCCTTCCCCAAATAACCTGCTTTTTCTCCTACAATAACATTTTCTCAGCGATTAATGCTTCAGGTATCAGATTTGCAAGTTAAGCACAAATTTACTTTCTATGACCAATTACCAAGCAAAGCATTCTATATACAGTGCATTTCAACCCATGTGTATTAATGGATTAGAGTGGCATCTCCTGTAGATGTGTGAAATCCAGCATTCATAGGTGGTGATTAAAAGGGGACCTAAGAAAGGCTATGAGTTGGCAGCGATGGAGGAGAGCATGCCCTTCAGCTTACAAATGGCCCATCCTTGATATTTCTGCTGCAAAGTCAGTGATTAAATCATTAACATCTATAGTATGGCTGCGCCATCACTGCTTTCAGACCCAGGAAACAATGGCCTACAGCACCTCGGATTTCAGAACTAAGACCTATACTAGAGAAAGGTACCTATTGGATAAAATTCCAAGTCTTCCTCAAAACAGCATGAAAAAAATAATAATATTCCCCATCTCTGAGTCTTCCTGATTTATAAAACAGAACTTGGGAAAACTTTGGATGTGAGAACCCTTCACCTATGTTTGAATAATTCTGTTTTAGGTTTATTCCACCTTATGTCCTCCTCTCCTCTATGCAGTGCCTGGTATTCTTATTCTGTACTGACCACAATCAAGTGTACAATATTCTGTGCTGGAAATTCTATAACCTATAAGCCAAAAACAAACAAAAAAGGTATTTTATTTTTCTATTTCTGGTTCTTTCTGACTTCCCTCTCATATAACCTAGTGGTCGGGCACTTGACTCCTGCAACACAACCAGAATCCCTTAGACACCATGGCCAAAGCTGTAATTGTGGAGATCGTCATCATTGTCATCGCCGTCATTGTTGTTGTTGTTGTCATTGTCAGTCAGGACTTATCCAACATCATTATGCTCTCTCTCTCTCTCTCTCTCTCTCTCTCTCTCTCTCTCTCTCTCTCTCTCTCTCTCTCTCTTTTTGCTTCAGCTGCCCCCCTTTGCCCCCCCCCCGAATTAGTCACGAGTTGATGAATGCATCCTGTTCTGCATCTGGGCTCTTGTGGTTCCAATACACACCCCTTTGGAATCCTGTGTGAACAGGATAACATCATGACGCTGAGGCCTCTTCAACAGGTATTTATTTATTATTTATTATTTCCATTTATATACCGCCCGACTTTCCCAAAGGGAATTTCCCATTTCTTTCCAACTTATAACAGATGAGCACCCCTTACATCTCCTTTCTGCCACCTCTTTCTCCTAGTGGATCATGATAAGTCTTTGTGGGAGAGGTTGCTACACCTGAGGAGACCCTCATCAAGATGTTTCCCAAGGTTCTTCCTCCTGTGAAATGCTTATCTGAGAGCACAGGTTCATTCTACAGACACACAATTGTGCATGGGGGGGATAACAACAGACAGGGGAGATACTACCCTACTTGTGTTCTGGAGAGGAATGTCTTAAGGAAAATCTGAACAGGGGCATTACATCAGCCGCTATCAGCCAATAACGTCTTAATCAAGTTTAGCGTGGTGAAAATATTATTGAATGACAAATGAGGGCCATTGAGAAGAAAGGCAAGTGAAGGCAATTTCAAAAAAACACATTCTTTTAGGAGGAACCCATGAAAAAAACAGAGGCATTTCAAGCACTATTGGAATATATATATTTATCCTGTACAATGGTGAATTATTTCAGCTGTGTCCTAGATACAATGGGGACACATTATTTATTGAACACAGGTGGTGTACCTGTATTTCCCAAACACTAGAGAAGGAACATAAAAATGAGCTCGGCCATTGCTCTTAAAATAATGCTCCAGCAGCGAATAACAGATGAAATGTTATCTCCTTGCGGTCTTGCACCACTTTTGTGGAATACACACCTGCGACAAGGAGATGGATCCGGTTCTCCCTTGAGCGTCTACACGCCTACATGATGCAGACGTAATGAGGCAGGAGCATAGAAGCTATAGGAGCTAATAGCAAAAGTAAATTGCATTGTTTTCCATTTGTCTATTCTACACCTACTTAAGTCTGACTCCAGCGTTTGAATCCCTCATTAGCTTCGGACCTTCTAGAATGGCTTGCTGTTTCACGCATAGAAAGTTTGCACCTGACAAACCGAGGTGGATAGAAGTGATCCGTGGATTGGACCATTTGAAGAACCCCATGCTGGCTAGGTTGTGGGAAGAAAGCAAACCCTGAATGGTTGGCCAACTGAATTGACCTTATCCGTGCGCCATGTGAATGGAAATTTATAAAACAATTTAGGAAGGGGTGAGTTTAGGAAGAGTTTAGGAATTTAGGAAGAGTGAGTTACAGCTTGATAGGTTGTAGGGGATGTCAGTCAATAGCATCAGAGGCTGCGATTGGCTGAGGGTGCCTGTAGAGGGAAGTTTTGTATGACACCTGCGGCAGTGGCCTGCCAAAGGAGGGCTTGTGGCCTCTTCCAAACAGGGCAAGGGGTCACCACAACATGAGGAACTGTATTAAAGGGTCACAACATTAGGGAGATCGGGAACCAGTGACATAAGGAACCAAACTTTTACCCTCAACTCTGAAGCCAGCTACCTAAACCCATGGCACTATCCTTTGGAGAGGATGCCTTTAATTTCTGAAAATTGATGCTGCAGAGATATCTTGCTGGCAGAAGTATTTTTTGGTAGTTAAGGACTTCACCCTCTCCCCATCATGCACTCTCGCCCACCCCAAGAGCTTCTAACATGGTGGGATTGCATGGAAGCCTTGGTAGGGGTGGGGTCAGAATTTTTTTTTGTTTCTCAACAGTCACAGCAGCTGGTGACAACATGTTGGCAATGATGGCACTCTGTTGACTGATGCTTCCTCCCTGGAAGCACCGTTGGCTTGCTTTCTGCAACAAATGAAGAAAGAGGAGATGTTGTGTTGTTCCTACAATGTCATCTGCAAGCTTTGCAGAGTACAAAAGGAGAGAATGCACCGCAAGCTGCTTGCACTCCAAAATACAATACTGTACTGAGGAAAAAAGAAGCAGGGGGAAGGCAGGGGTTCACTGCTTGCATGAGCTTAGGGTTGGTTACAGGCTGGCCTGAGAGAGGCGTGGTCGCTCAGCGGACTAAGGTGCCAAAAACTGTTGGCTGCAAAGGCAGATCGGCGGTTCGAATCCTGGATGCCACTCAGCAGAGCACGCTCCTGCTGTTAACCCAGCTCTTGCCAACCCAGCAGTTCGAAAGCATGTAACTGCAAGCAGATAAATAGGTACCGCCATAAAAAGCAGGAAGGTAAAACAGTGTTTCCTTGCAGCCATGTTGGCCGCATGGCCATGGACTTGCACAACACTGGCTCTTTGGCTTGGATATGGAAATGAGCACTGCCCCTAGAGCTGGACATGACTGGAAGCATGTGCAGGGGGAAACTTTGCCCCTTTTTTTTAACAGGCTGGGCTACAGGAGAGCATGGGAACTAGGCAGCCGTATGATGCCTTCACACAGAAGGTGGGGTTCCGGGAGGGGTCAGAAGGAAGCAAGGGAGGTGGCATCATTCAAGTGTGTTGAGAATCCACTCCAAACACACAGGTCATCAAGAGAGAAAAGACAGCATCCTTAGGGAGAAACTTCAGCTGGAGAGCATCCAGTTTCCAAACAACATTTGCCATCTATTGCTATGCGACATCTGCTAATTATATTTTATACATAATACATATCCTATTATTAGAGATGTTGCCCAGCCGTAGGTGTTCAGATAAATTGATTCACCAGCTGGCAGTCTCTGAATACTGTATTCCTTGGAAATGGCCCAAGTTTACAATAGTCAGTCTCCCTCTCTCCCTCCCTGTGCCAGAGCTCAAAAAATGGTCACGCTAGATGTGTTTCTGGGCTCTTTTTTCCTATAAGCTACAAACTAATGTGGCCACTGGTTTTAGCTTTAAAAATAACTTTGCAAAGCTCTGGTTTAGAGAGAGAAAGATGAGATGAGAGATGAGATATTCATGAGGAAACTCCAGAAGCCAGGAAATTTAAAAACACGCAAGAAACTGGAAGAGAAATAGGCAAGTTACCACTTGTTCCACCAGTTCAGAACACACCCTTGCCCTAAGAAAGATAGCAAATGTAGGTCAAATTAGAGATTTGCTTTGCAGGTTTTTCAAGAGTTACACCCTGAACTAGTGAAAGAGGTCTCTTTGCCGTAACATGCGATTTTCCTTATTCCTTCCTATCTTTAGCGCTCTTTTGTTTTGTGAACAACAACAAAAAATCTGGAAGTTGAGTCATGGCAACTGGACTTCTTTTCTTGAGAGATCAAAATGTTTCGCTACTCATCCAAGCAGCTTGATCAGTCTGAGGAAAGTTAGTGGCAAGTCTTCTAACCTTGATTTCACATTCCCCTGGTCTGAATAGGCTCCTAAGCTGACAATGGCTTGAATAGGCCCGTTAGGTGGACAATGGCCTGGGATGTGTGAAAGTCCCACTGATGCAACCCTTCCCAACACACATTAAGTATGGGTCAGATACGGCCTTGCTGGTGGAGGTGTGACGTTCACATGATTCAACTTCCAGATAACCTCACCTTGATGACTGAGAATCTTCGCAGGAAAAAAGAAAGAATGTTTCCCAGAATTAACCAGTAGCATCATTAAGTTATATTGGAAGTTGCAGGGTAGCAGGACAGAGGTGAACAATAAATCCTTTGACGAACAACAGATTTCATGCTTTGAGCACCCTTACAGAGCCAGCAGGAAGACAGGGAGACCAAATACAAGATGGAGGGACTCAGGAGATCACTCATTCACATGGGCACCATAATTCGGAGGGGACTTTAAAACAACAATGTAGCCAAAACATCACTGTTCATTCAGAAAACAGTAAAAAGTGTGCTTCATTGATATTTTCAAAAGAGAGAAAGACTTTAGGGGAAATATCTGAGCTGTTATTTATTGGGTTGCTTTTCATTAAACACGCACACACACACACACACACACACACACACAGAGAGAGAGAGAGAGAGAGAGAGAGAGAGAGAGAGAGAGAGAGAGACTATGGAAGGGCAGCCAGGATGCCATCTGTTGGCTGATGTGATGGAGACTAATTGCATTAGCTGTGAGGAAATGTAATGGCTGGAGAGAAATGCATTGCAGTAAAGTGAGTGCATCAGGCACCTCTAAAGGTTACCTTACCACTGCAAAGGTGATGGAGGTTACCACGAAAACAAGCAGTACATGACAACTTAGAGGACCATGGGTTCCATCACATAACTGTAGCAACAAAGAGGCGCTAAACCGCTGCCTCTGCATGGGCGCTGTATGCTTTCTGCAAAAAGCAGGAGAGCTTGGGAAAGTTACTTTTTGCACCACTGCTTCCAGATGTTAGAAAGCAGTGGTGCGGTGGTTAGGGTGAAAGGCTAGGACTCAGGCAACCTTCGTTCAAATCCCTGATTCGCCACAGAAATGCACTTTGGGAGGAGGTAGAAGGGGTAAAGTTTCTCCTTAAATACCTCATTAATCTCGAAAGCCCTGTTGCAAGATTGCTGAATGGTGTCAAGGTCCTGACTTGACCACATATGACAACAAAGTTGAGGGAAAAAGTGACACCTCCGAATTCTACCAAATTGGGATGTGGAGTTGGAGAATGCAGAGCAGGTTCACAGATGAGCATCATGGGTGTGATATTACCCACTTGTGCATGTTCCTCCTGATTCACGCCTCCACCATCAGACCTGCACATTACGTCACTTTTTCCAGAGACCGGTCACAAAGCAGAGCAATTTGGGCATGCTTTGTAGATGAGGAACAGCGTGTGCAATGACAAACATTGGACTTTTGCCGCTTCATGGAGCACCCCTGCTAAAAAGGTGCTCAAGGAATTGTCTAGTTTGACCCTGACTTGAGTCAACAACATTTAAAAATTGGTTTGGAAGGAAGTCTATTGCATTTATGAAGACATATGGGCCCGAATACTGCTAGGACTTTACACTACCATAAGTATCCTTGCATGACTGGTCGTAGTCTGGGAAGACTGAAGAAGGCAATCTCCAATATAGTATTGAGTTGCATAAGAGGTATAGGGCATTGCTCCAGCTCCAGGCTGCCAATAGGAAGTTGTGAGCCAGGCTTAAGATTTCCATTACACCAAGGGTTGCACAACTGGTTGTGCACCGGTGCAATCCAGCATGTAGCTCTGCATACAACTATTCAAGATATTTAAGCTAGAAGCAATGTGTGTGATTAAACAAGACACTGTGTTATGTAACAGACAAGTAGAACTTATTTGTCTTTGCACAGATCCCTTTGATGTGAGTCTCTCTAGAGAGAACTGTGTTAAAGTTGTTGGTTTATATTAATACATTAGAAGCAGTTTAAAAACAAAGAGTGATTACAGCATCTTTTATCTTCCAGGGATCTGATGAGAATATTTTTAAATTTGGTGCCTGTTCAACAGCGCCAGCCCAGAACATTTTACCCCCTGAGGCAAAGAACCAGATTATGTCACATTCCCAAATACAAACTATCATTCTTGTGATTAAGATTCTAACATGTTTAACATATGTAATTTAGTGTCACCCAATTGTTCAAATCCCAGAGAGACCAAACCCACATGAAAGCGGGTTTCCTTGAATCTTGGTAAAATATATATAGTGGACCCTCGTATAAAAGTTTGTATAACATGAAATCTGTACTACATAAAAAATTCCGGAGATAGGGGAAATTTGCTTAACAGGATCGCCTATGGGGCAAATCTGTACAACATAAAAATGGTCGCAATTAAGGATTACTCTGTTTTCAATGCATTCCTATGGGAAATTTGTATAAAGGAAAATTTGCTTAACAGAATTTCCTTTGGAACAAATTAATTCCTTTATAAAAGGTACCACCCTACATGCAATTCTTTGGCCTAACATAATAACCAGGACATGATGGCCATTGCTCTGTCCAAACAAAACAAAACAAAACAAAACAAAACAAAACAAAACAAAACAAAACAAAACAAAACAGGAAGGAAAGGGATAGGAAAAAAGAAACTAAAAATATGTTACCGATGCAGTCATTAGCTACTTTTAAGGAATACAGTAGCAGGGAGCTGTTCTGAAACCAACCCCTCCACCCCCACCCCCACCCCAAAATGTAATAGGTGCAATTGCTGGATAGCTTAGTAACTGCTGGATGCCTCAGTGGTTTATGTTTCTGACTGCAGAACCATAGGTTGGGACTTTGATTTTCCCAGAGTACCTCCTTGACAGGGGCTTGACTAGATCATCCATAGTGTCCGTTCATGCTGTGGAGTCCTAAGACGATGACGACGGCAGAGTATTTTATTGGGCTATGGTTTCTGACTGTGCTCTTAGAGCAGGCATGTCCAAACTTTGGCCCTCCAGAAGTTTTGGACCACAACTCCCACAGTCCTTTGCCATTGGCAATCTAAGCTTAGAATTCTGGGAGGTGTGGTCCAAAACATCAGGAGGGCTGAAGTTTGGACAGGCCTATCTTAGAGGATGGCCCACATCACGTCAATCAGGAAAGCATAAGACAATGCAAGACCAAACTTTTAGGATGTCCAGAAAGCGGTCTGCCAGAAAAGATTTAAGTGTTGCTTGGGATACTGCAATTGTACATTCAGTCTGCAAGTTTTGCTTTCAGCTTTTTTTCTCTTTCATTTCATTCTTTAAAAGATGCCCTAAAAAGAAAATGGCAGTGTGTTGAATGTTTTCTCTTTGTAATTCAGCCAACTGTTGGTGCAGAAGCAGAGAACATTTCCGTCTTGGATGGATTCCTTCTCTGATTTTGGTCTCCAAACCCCTGAGGTTAACGGTGGTTGTTGGGGAACTTGAAATGCCATGTATATATACTGTATACACATTCTCTCTCTCTCTCTCTCTCTCTCTCTCTCTCTCTCTCTCTTCTCTCTCTCTCTCTCTCTCTCTCTCTCTGTGTGTGTGTGTGTGTGTGTGTGTGTGTGTGTAGGAAGTTGTACATGTGTGATTTTTGTTTTTTGCAGCTCATTAATTACTATTTCTTCTCTGCCTTGGCTTAACCCTTCAAGGCACAAACGGCCTTTGCAAGAGAAGAGTGAGAAACACACGATGCATGCAAAAAAAAATGTGTTACTTGATCAATGCAATCTAATATTCGAGCCTTGTTAGTTCTCACCAGTAAATTAGCGACTTGCTGAGACCTCAGTGCTCTAAGCAACAGGGAGGACAGGCAAACGTGACAGAACAGGGTTTCCATGGAAACAGAGAAGTTCATTCAGACTGTGGATCACAATTCAGCACTCCAATACACTGAACCGAGTTTTTCTTCCTCAGTATGGCATATGGCTGTGATCGGTAAAAAAGTGGTGCCACCTTAACCCCGGAGGCAAACTAGATGACACTGTAGGAGAAAGAATCCGTAGCACCTCTCACAATGTGCAGTGCATCGTCAGAGAATAAAAATACCCACAAGGACTCCAGCGTCGCGCTGATCATGCTGACCACAGAACTCATTGGCCAGATGCCACCTTGGCATCACCCACCTCTGGATCCTTCCTGAGACTTTGCAGTACAGAATACTGCCCACAGCCTAGAGCTTTGCACTGATTCAGAAGTCCAGCATTGTCAAAGCTGGTTCAATGTCAACAGCCATCCATGGTCACCCGAGACACACACACTCAGGGAGAGAAATGGCACATTAGGAGGTAACTGCAACTGAAAAAGGTATCCTCACATTGACCTCGTCTCCAGTTTTGCAACAGTAAATTATATTGGCATGAGACCATCACTGCATCTTCAGTGCCCATCAGACTACCAACGATGGATGTCACACTCAACATCAGGGTGGCCACACCACCAGAGATGGGAAAACGTCCTTGCTTGTTGCTCAAAGAATACTCAAATAGTATGGCCGGTAGTCATCTTAGCTAGGATCTTCTGGAAAAATGAAAGCAGCATCACCTGCCAAAGACCCCCAAATGAAACAAATATGAACAATTTCACTGTGTAAATCCCTAATCTTAGCATAATAGAATTGGGCATGCTCCGTGGACCAACATTTGATCCAAACAACTAGAGCAGAGTTGGGTCACCTTCAACCCTCCAGATGTTTTGGTTTGCAACCCCCAGAATTCTGAGACTATATTGCCAATTATAAAGAAGTGTGGAAGCTGTGGCCTAAAACATCAGAGGGCCAAAGGTTCCCCACCTTTGAACTAGAGCATATTCTTCATCCCCCCACCCAGAATGCCTTCTGACCCTACTGACTGGGGATTCTAGATGCTGTAGTCCAAAAATGAGTCATTTCTAATCTCTGCTCTGCTCCAGGTAATAGCTTCCATTGTCAAACAGGTTCATAGATCAAACAAAATCTGTTGTCCTTTGATGGATGGATGTTAAATATACTCCTATCCTCTGAAACAGCAAATGACAAGTTTTCATCCTCCTCAGATCTTGGGGATTAGTTATAATTAGTTACATTTTTGATCATTAGGGTATGATTAATTTACCATTCAACCATAAAGTAGCAAACAGTCATAATAGTAGGGTATATTGAATCGAGTTTCTAGTTATGTTCAACAGATACTTTTAAAGACATTTTAAAGCATTGCAAAAATCATTTTGACATGGATCTCCAACTTTTATGGCATTCTCATACCAACCCAATGTAGGATTGGTAATACAGTAGTACTCTGGGTTACAAATGACCGGGGTTATGTAATTTCTGGGTTGCATAACAAAGTCCTTTGGAAACTATGTGCCCGTTTACACATTTTTAACATAAAAACCCAGTTTATGCATTTTTACACAAAAAAGGCTTTACCCATTTTTTCCGAGGAACTTCATTTCCCAGGATGCATTGTGCCCCATTCGGAACCAGTTTACATAATTTCCAGGTTACAAAGCGTCGTGGAGAACGGATTAACATTGTAGCCCAAGGTACCACTGTAATTTGCTCAAACTCTATGAAACTACATTAAGACTAAATAGTAAGTAAAATTCTTAACTGCTGGAGTAGTAAGACAATGGAATTGATTACCTCAGGAGGTGGTGAGTGCTCCAACACTGGAGGCATTCAAGAGAAAATTGGACAAACATCAGTCACCTCTGCTTTGCCTTCCTGCATTGAGTAGGACGTTGGACTTGATAGCTTTATAGGTACCTTCCAACTCCATTATTCTAAGATTCTAAGAAGAGAAATACTGTTTTGATTCTTCTGTTGTATTTTTTTAAGTATTAACAAGGTCCAGTATCAAAATTGGCAATCAAGGGAAGATGCATTTCACAGTATTTTTCAGCCCCACTGGCAAGGATGACGCATCACCCTGATCACATGGTACTCAAAGAATCCCAGTTTAGACTGGAGCAACAACAGCAGTAATGAGTGCCTGTCTTCTGCAAAACAAGTAATAAAATAAGATTTTTTAAAAAAACAGCATTCTGAGTTCTATGCCTCTTTTCCAAAGCCTTCTTTGGAAAGTGCTATCATTTCTCCTCTCAGGACGCAATCAGATGAGCATTATCTCACATTTTGGATCACTTGTGCCTCATGACGCAGTGGTTAAATTGCTGTACTGCAGTTAAAACTGTGCTCACAACCTGGGGTTCAATCCCAGATAGCAAGGTTCATTCAGCCTTCCAGCCTGCCAATGTCGGTAAAATGAGTACCCAGCTTGCTGGGGAGTGGGGGGGGGCAACGCGTAGCCTGCATAATTAAAATTGTAAACATGTAGCCTGCATAATTAAAATTAAGAGTGCTTGAAGCGCTATGGGGCAGTATATAAGCAGAACACTTTGCTTTACTTGTGGCATGGCCAAATTGAAGCTATTTCCTGACATACAATGCAAAGGCAACAGAATGCCAATCTGAGCCCGATCAATGGCCAAGCTGGCTGTGTATCACAGAAGGGTTACTTTTCCTTGAGGCTGGGTTGGAGTGATTCCCAGGTGGATGGAAGGATCACTTTGAGGAAGATGGCACCTGATGCAGGAACCCTTTCTGGCGCAATTAGAAATGATCCTTTCTCACTGCCCGATCGTACCGTCAGCTTTCTCTTCTCCAGACTAACCAAGATTCCATCAACTTTTCCACACAGGACTTGTTTTCCATAATGCTGATAATCTTTGTAGCCCTTCTATGGGCCTGTTCTATTTCCCCCAGCATTTGTAAAAAGAGGCACACCAATAATTTGTTGGAGGGGGAGCCCCCTTGTAATAAATTGTGGTCCACGAAAACCTATATTCAGCTTTGACTGACCACGCTGTATCAGAAACATGACGTCTTAGGTTGCACATACAGTAACCACCCGCCGATCACGGGGGTTAGGGACCCACCCCACACACGATGCAAGAAAATCTGTGATATGCGGAAGTGGGGGGGCGGGGGGCGGGGGGCATCTTAACACCCGCCCACGCGGCCCGAGGCTTCTCGGGGGAGCCTGGTTAAGTGGCACGGAGCGACCTGATTGCTCCGCGCCGTCCCTCCCGGGCGCCCCGAGCCTTCCCAGGGGAGCCTGGTTGAGCAGCGCGGAGCGATCCGATCACTCCGTGCCACCCCTCCCGGCCGCCCCGAGGCTTCTCGGGGGTGCGTGGGAGGGCGGCGCGGAGCGACCCGATCGCCCCCCGTCACCCCCCTGCGCCGCCCCTAGGCTTCTCGGGGGTGCGGGGGGTGGCGCGGGGGGTGCAGAGCGACCCACCCACCCCCCAGTGCAGGTACTGCGATCCCGCGATGTAGCGGGGCCACGGTACCTGAACCGCGAAATGGCAGCGGGTCACTGTACTTATAGATACACTCTCGTACACATGCTAGCTGGAAGTTAGGGATTTTATATGGTGGTCAGAGGAGAATGATTAGTAGAAAAGCTGGATACAAGCTCAGTAGCTTAGGCATCTGGTTGCAGAGGAGAGGTTGGGCCTTCGATTTCTCACTGTGCTTCCTTGCCAGAGGCTGGACTCAGTGATACATAGGCCAACCACTCTGCCGTTCTAGGATGAATAAAATGATTAAGATTACACAGTTAACTGTGTTATTAGCAGTGGCCATTCACAGAACAGTTGCATGGTAACAGAGATGCCTTTGCACCTCTTATAGGTTTGTTCTTAAATGATGGAACAATAGGTATGGATTTTCTCCAACAGAGAGAGAGACCACACAATTTATATGCATTTAAAATTGTTGTTTTTAAGCTATTATTCTAAGGTACATTATGTCTCTAAAGCATTAGCGCTGCCCTCCTCACCAGCTTTAGAGGAGCAACACTCCAGTTGCGTATCTTGTGCAGCCTGCATTCGGAAGAACATACTGGCACCTAGTGGGCAACAGCAGTAGGAATGTAGACAGCCATGCCTTGCTGGGAGCTTTAATTACAAGGAATTGGAATTATTTACATAAAACAGTATCTCATGACATTAACGCTGGGCTGAAAGAGATTTTGATGTGCAGGGTAGAGAGCGCCTCTGTAATGCAAACAAACACAGCTCTTTGGGTAAAGAGATCTGTATCTCATGGGAAAATTCTCCAATTCAGTATTCATTCCGATGAGCAGGAGCTATGTGAAAGAGTTAAATGTTGCCAAGATACAGAAGTGGTGTGTGTGTGTGTGTGTGTGTGTGTGTGTGTGTGTGTGTGTGTGTGTGTGTGTGTGTGTGTGTGTGTGTGTGTGTGTGCGTGCGTGTGCGTGTGTGCGTGTGTGCGTGGGGGGGGGAGAGAGAGAGACAGAGAGAGACAGAGAGAGAGATTTCATTAAAGAGGAAAGGGGGAATGTGTAACCCTGTGGAAAAGCAGACAGTTTGCCCCAGACCTTGCAAGACAATATTTTTGCTTATCTTGCAGATTTATTTATATTTATTTATTTATTGCATTTCTAAACTGCCCGATTTCCCCAATAGGGACTCTGGGCGGTTTTCACGAAAGCAAATTAATCAATGAATAAAAGCAAACAAAACAATAAACAGCAAATATAAAAAAAATAGACTTAACACACTAAAACACACTTTGGACTACAATGCCCATAATCCCCCAAACAATGTTCTGTTTTGTATGCAGAGGGTTCCAGCAAGAATCCCCCAGAATCTCAGTAACCCTAAGAGAGAACAGCTGTGAAGATCATCTGCATCAAACCTTCAGCAGAATGGCTTATGTTGTGACCGAATGGCCTGATTCGGCATCTTGATGTGTTGCAGCAGGATTTGTCAACACAGGAGCTGATTTCATATGGGCCACTGAAACATTCACATTTTTGTCACTGATGGGAGTTACACTTTCTCGGAGACTTCAATTTGATGGCTCATGGGCTACCTGCATGTCATGATCTAGGAAAGTGATGGTGAACCTTTTAGAGACCGAGTGCCCAATCTGCGATTAAAACCCACTAATTTTTCACAAAGTGCCAATACAGCAATTTAGCCTGAATACAGGTGGCTGTGAAGGGGCAATGTCAGGTGCACACAGGAAGGGCTCCGAGTGCCACCTTTGGCACCTGTGCCGTAGGTTCACCAACACTGCCCTATAACAATGATGGCGAACCTTTTAGAGACGGAGTGCCCAAACCGCGATTCAAAACCCACTAATTTTTCACAAAGTGCCAATGCAGCCATTTAACCTGAATACAGGTGGCTGTGAAGGGCCGATGTCGGGTGCCCACAGGAAGGGCTCCGAGTGCCACCTTTGGCACCTGTGCCATAAGTTCACCAACACTGATCTAGGATTTTAATGTTCCCGCACATTGCTGCCCATGCTGACTATGTATAAAGGCTTCTGCTCACAACCCAGACCCAGCTTGTGGGAAACCGCTGCATCATGCCTTGCTTAATTCCATTTCATATTTAATTACACCAGCTTTTTACCATGCTTTACATGTGGCAGGCACCGGATTTATCATGTTCTACCGAGAGCTACGTTCCACCTCCGTTCGTTTGGCTTTACGTAGCGCTCACTGCTACCAATCCCCGGCCTCTTACAGATGGCAGCACCCTGTGTCAGATCTAAGATTACATGATGGATTTGCCTCTAGTAACCTTTGCCTTAATAAATCCCTGAGCTACATGCCGTGAAACCAGGCCAGATCCCCAGAAGCCGAGTGACACAGTTTCACCGGGGCCATTGGAAGAAAGACTCCCCGACTTTTCCCGAAAACTCAGCAATAGATAATAATAAATAACACATTCCCTCCAGGTTTCACCACATTATCTAGAAGATGGGTGACTCTAGACAGTGGGGGTAGTGAGGAATGCACACAGCTTGGGAAAGGTCACTTAAACATTAGCAAGTTCCTTTATCCACCAGCTATTCTGTCGAGGGAAACATGGGAGTTGTAGTCTAAGAAAAATCTTTTCTACATTTTGAGTAGACCAAAGAACCTTTAGTCAAGCTCAATCATTTCTGCCACACTATAATTATTCAGATGATGTCCATTATTGACCTAATTCATTGATCAGCTCACGCATTGCTTGCTGATTTTGAAGGGCGCTATCCGGACTGCATTGATGTTTTATGATATAGGTGCCCTGAGTCATTTTGAATTCCCTGAATGAATGATAATAGTTATGTGGCACCCAAATTAGGGGAGCCCTTTCGAAGGTTTTCCAGGTGGAGAATACTCGGAAGTGATTTACCAGTCCCTTTTTCTGAGGGTTCTTTAGGACTGTGCAGCTTGTGGTGGGAAACGAACCCCAAACTTCTGGCTCTCTAGCCAGGTTGTGTGTTGTGTCATTACAGTCGTGACTGACTCTTTGTGACTCCATGTCCATGTCAGAATACTGGAGTGGCTTGCCATTTCCTACTCCAGGCTCCTACAACACCTGGTATTCCCTGGTGGTCTCCCATCCAAGTACTAACCAGGACCGACCCTGCTTAGCTTCCGAAATCAGGCGAGATCAGATGTGCCTAGGGCATCTAAGAGGTGTGAAATAAAAGGCGAATTGCTTCTTTTTCACCATCCAATGCCATCCCAATACAAGAATTAGTCCCTGTGGTTTACTTTCATTTTCTGGTACAGTACCTACTCCAAAACGTTCTAAGAAATCTGAAGAACCCCAGTGCAGTGTAGTGGGTACAGTAGAATGGTGGCCTAGGACTCAGGAGTCCTCAGTTCAAATCCCGGCTCAGCTATGGAAACTCGATGGGTTGTGGAACTGATAAAAGCACTATTTAATATCTCATTTCCCTGGAAAGCATTTGACTATAAGTCAACGGCGATTTGACGACACAGAATAAATGATGTGGGGGGGGGGGAAAAATATTTTGCTCTGCTTTTAAATGCCGGATGATTATAACAAGTCCACTCTAAATGCAGCAATAAATTTAGCCCAATCAGCTATTTGTAATATAATAATCCATACTAAAATATGCAATTCAATCCAGGTAACACCCAATCATGTCAATAGGAAAGGTTTTCCGGCAGCAGGTCTTAAGAGCAATAGATTTCAGATCAGTCATACGGTGTGGAGACAGTTTAGTCGAATAAAAACCTCTGTAACATTTAACAACCATGCTCACTCTCATGGAGCCAAAGCAAACATGAGTTCGGCACAAAGCACAGAGTGGTTCCTGCTTGGTGAACACAGAAAATTCAACCATGTGGCTTAAGAAGCAGACCTAAGTTTGTTTGGATGCTGGATCTGAGAGTATTTACTTTTAGAACTGTGGGGAGAAGCATTTAGAGGGGGACAGATCCTTCTCCCATTCAACTATAGACTGCCAATGATATCCCCACCCCCAAGCCTTACACTAGGGCTGCTTTCACACGACCCCTAAAATCCGCTGGCAACTTAAATTTGGATCCCCCCCCCAAACCAAGGATCATATGGGTTTTGTTCTGCTTCCTATGTTCCCATCCTCCCGCACTCTGATTCTATTGCTTCTGTCTGCTGTGAGGGGAGGGAGAAAAAAAAATGCAGGCTCACCTCCGCCTGCCATCGGCAGCAGCTAGTTGTAGTAGGACAGGAAGCCCGTTAGGGATTCCTGTCTGTTAAAAGGGGGAGGACAACAAAAAAACAAACAGAAGATGGAGGAGAGCCAGGCATTCACAGCTTTAAAATCTGCATTGGAAATTTTTTTACCTCCTTGAAACCAGGTACTTGTAAAATGTGCTGGGGCGTGCTTAAGTGGGCGTGGTCATACTTTTTTTTTAAGTCTGCTGCTGGTGGGAAAACAATTTTATGCTCCGCATCTGTGAGCATTTTGCAGCAGATTTTAGGGGTCGTGTGAAAGCAGCCTACGTTGGCCACCGGATTATTTGGGGCAGGAAAGCATTTGATGGGATCCATGTTGCAAGTTATCACTGGCTGACACACCTCCCAAGCAAGGCTGTTATGAGGCTAAAATGACACAGGAGAAAGGGACATTTTACAACCTCTCATGCTGCCTGCAGTAGGTGTGGCTAGGAGAGACCTGTCTTGTCTGGAGTGACTGTCAATCTATCCAGCACTAACCAATCATTCTTTTCTGCTTCAAAGAGAGTCCAGCCTCTCTGGTCTGTGCTCTTTCCCTGTGTTTTATCTGTTGCAGTCGGTTATTCTGTTTGCTGTCAATTGGTTCACAACTGTTAACTAATAAAACATTTTTATTCTTTCTCCTACAAATGTCTCAGAGTTATTTATTGAGACCTTAGGCACCAGTTAATGACACCACTCTGTGTCTAGAGTGCAATTATCTAACCTACTGCTCTAATTTTTGAGCTAGCCACAAAATTGGGTGCTTTTAGGACGGAGGGGAGTGGACCCATATAGTATAATGAATTATTTTATTTTCTTATGATTTTTTAAAAAAATCATTAATAGCAGAATGAAATGAAATGCTATAGTTCTGTTTTGTGCCCATCTCTAATTCAAAACTCTTAAAAAGATCTTCATATTGCAGCCCAAGATAGACAAATAAGAGGATGGATTCTAATTCTAATTTTGGGGGAGAACAGGCCTCCTGAAAGAGCTGCCATGTGCCATATTCTTATTTGTGGAGCCCGGAGCCACAATATTTAGACAGTTTCATCCCAGTGAGTGCGCTGATTTATTTATTTTTAATGCTTTGCACACCTGTCCCATTTTTCCATTTCAGCCTTCACAGGTGACAGTCATCCATCTACCCCCTATTGGCAGGGCTGACTCTACAGCTTGCTTCCCCCTAAACAGTTGAGCCAGGATACCTGAAGGGAAGATGGATGGGTCCCCTTGATGTCAACAGGATTCATTTGTCTTCATTCTAACCATTCCGCTCCCCCCCCCCCCCGCTAATGGAGCACAGCCCTGGGTCCTTTCGAAAATGCGAGATCACCAGAGGAAAACATTCAGAATCATTCCTGTGATCTCCGGTAAGACTGAGAACGGCAATGAATTTAGACACTTCTTGCAGTCCCGGTCCGTGGGTTGCCATTATTGGGCTGTAAAGTTTGATGGGACATCTTTCAAAGTACTAAATGTTTGCTTTCAGGGTTTTCCCTCCATCCTGTTTTACTGGGACCATTCTATTTTCTAACAGTTCTTCAGGGAAACAGGCTGTTCCTGGCATCCAAAGAATTATGTCAACTTGCCCTGCAGAGAGATGTCGTATATTCTGAGCTGGAGTCATGAAAGAATGCACAGCTCCTCCTGGCTAAGATTACATTGAAATGAAGGGACGAGAGCAAGGGTGGGGACTTGAGGCTTACAGAGGCCCAAAGGTAACCCTCCGTACCCTGCCCTTGGGTTTCCTGGCACACCCGACCACTCAAAATGTATAGGGGGCGGTCCACTTGTGTTCTCAAGGGAGTATGACTGGAAAATATCATATTTAAATATTAAAATATCATTCACTAAAATCTGCATTTCTCTCTCTCTCTCTCTCTCTCTCTCTCTCTCTCTCTCTCTCTCTCTCTCTCTCTGTGTGTGTGTGTGTGTGTGTGTGCGTGTGTGTGTGTGTGTCTGTGTCTCTGTGTGAGTGTCTGTGTCTGTGTCTCCGTGTGTTTAAAATTGATCCCCCTACAGATGTGGACCTCCTGCTGTACTTGGCTTATCTTGGAATACCCTAGCCACTACGGCCACTCATCATGTTGGCTCACAGTATTCTGGGATGTGTAGTTCCGGAAAGAAAGCTTTCCTGTATCTGACTGTTATTGGCTTTTTTCATAGTACTTTGGAACACATGCCCTCAGTCATAAAGTCATTTGTTTTTACCATAAAGACAAAAGCAAAAAAAAATCTTTTCTTTTCTTTTCTTTCTGGCTGAACAAAATAACTGCACTCAAGAAGGCCATATCTGTAGTAAATATGAGGACATGACTATCAGTACATTAACCTCAATAGTGTAAGTAAGATAACCACCCTCTGAACACAGCAAAATGTTCCCTCACCCTGCCTCTATGTGTGTGTGAGAGAGATAGAAAGGGAGGGAATCAGAGGATGTGAAGACTCTACATTGCAGATGAGAAACATCTGCCTGTCCAGATGCTGTTCGGACATTAGCTTTTTTCAGCCCAACCCAGCCTATCCATTGGGGAAGTCCGATGGGAATTTCAAATCTGACATCTGGAGGGCCATATGCCCTCCCAAAATAATACCTAGTTCAAATACTCATGCCCAAAATATGTCTCTGTTTATCAGGCAGGTATATTGTGCAATCAAGTTTAAAACTATTTATCTCTGGGCTAGTAAGTATAAGAACATGTCCAAAAACATTGGCCAGTATTTTCTACCCAACTAATGTGCTAGTTAGCTATCATTCAGGTGATTATATTATACTCTTGACTACCTCTGGCTTGCAGTAGTGCACGCTGGAAATGGACACTATCTAAGCAACAAAAAAGTGGTTAAAGGAAAAAGGATTGTAGTAAGGGAAGGAGTACAACACACTGGACACTTAGGCCACCTGAGGCTTCCACAACATCAGCACAACTGCTGTCTAGCTAGGGGCATGCCTTCCTTCCTCCCTGGGCCTTGAAGCATTCACAGGTATCAGCCATACTTGATATTCTGGAGCAGGCATGAGCAAACTTCGGTCCTCCTGATGTTTTGGATCACAACGCCCAGAATTCCAAGCTTGTATTTCCAATGGCAAAGGACTGTGGGAGTTGTGGCCCAAAACATCTGGAGGGCCGAAGTTTGGACATGCCTGCTGGAGAGATGACAAAAGAAAGCCAGCAAGCTATGTCTGAGACAGGAAGGAAAGCGGGGGGGGGGGGGGAAAGGCACCACCACCAGGAGGAGTTGCACAGTCCTTTGAACAGCTAAAAGTGTGGAGCTGCATATTGATTTGAAATGAGCAGCAGCGGCCTTGCCTGATGGCATCCAGTGGACTGCAGAAAAGGGAGAAAGTACAGTAACAGAGGCCGTCCACTCGTCAACATTCCTGTTGTTTAAAAAGCAATTAAGGCTACTCCGATACACACATGCATGTCCTGCTTTTCAGCTTGTCCTCTTGCGTTAGAAATGACAAGACAGCAAGGGTGATTGACTTGAAAAAGCTGTAATATGATGCTCCGTTATCCTTCCCAGTGATAGGAGAGGCAGCTCTTGGAGTGAATTACTCCGCCTTCAATCCGATCATCAGTGAGTTTCACTTTATATATAAGCTCTCTGTAAGCAGCAAGCAGGATATTAGAGGTGACTACTTTTTAATAACATGGCCTTTCTCTCTCTACCTTTCGTGTTCCCCCCATCATGAGCGGATGGAAGCGGAGCCAGGAGGCGTGAGAACAATAATCTAGTAGACACTAATCTCAGATTCAATTACAATCTAACAATATACCAGGTGTCAGGAAAATCTACTGAAGCCTCCCAGATCTTTGCTCCCTGAAATAACAAACATGCTGGCATGGTGAAGTCTCTAAGAAAGATGTTATGCTCGTGTAGTGCCTCCGTTTCATGCAACCCTGCCTCTAACTGCTGAAGTAGGAACGGACCATTCTGGTGGTGTTTGCAATTCTACGTTACACTCTTCTATGAAATCTTGCGCCAAACTCGCCATTTTAGACATCTCATCATTAGACAAAGGGATTCCTTAAGAGCTGGAGACCTCATGTTGTCACAGGGGGAAGTTTTCACAGCTCCTGTAGCTTGCAAATCCACTGGTTTTGCTTTGCAGCTGGCTGAGGTTGGTGCGCAATCCTTCTTCTGCAACTTCCCATCGTGATTTCCAAACTTCTAATTGAGGTCCTTGTGCAGAACTAGAGATTCAGTTTCCTCTGGTTTGCAGGAATGTGTCGCAACAACGCTGCTCCTTGATCGAGCCCTCATCAGGCATGCCCCATAACCTTCACACCAGGTTATGGGGTCAACAACCATGCAAGGCTGGCAGCAGTTTTACTGGTGTTACCAATGCTGCTCATCATTTGACATCTACTTATCTCAAGAAGTGATTCTGAAAAGCAAGCATAGGAACTGTAGAGGCCAAACTACTGTTAATGGCCCTGAAAACCACCATCAACTGCTTCTGTGGTCCTAGTGCATGCTTGAGGTGTTGGAAAGTTTTTTTTTGGGGGGGGGAGGTGCAACCTTGCATACTTCCTCTAGTAGGTATGGCTCTCCATCTATCCAGCACTACCAATCATTTCTTCCCTGTTTCTGAAATCAAAGAGAACCCAGCCTCAATGCTCAGCCCCCCCCCCCGTACTCTGTTGGAAGTCAATCTGCAGAGGCCTTTTTGCAAAAGCAGCCATGTGTTGTTCAGTTTGCTGTTTGACCTGTTCACAACTATAAGCAAAGGAATGTTTCCAAGTGAGTTACTTAGTGAATGAAATTAGCGGAGTTGAAGCTATTCTCTGTAAATTCTTCTACACAGAATAATTTAATCAAAATTCTGCAACAGGAAGATCTTCCAGCAGCATAGAATCCTTCCAAGGGTGAAGGGTGGAGCACTTCCTTGCTTGCTAAATGTGGAGTTCTTAAGTTTTGGAAGGAGCAATCATAGAAATATTGTTTGTTTCATTCTTTTATCCCACTTTTTTCCTTTAAAAGGGGCCAAGGCAGCTGACATCACCACAAGACAGTATTCAAAGCCAACATCAACGTGCATGCCAATACAACAAGGGTAAAAGACCCTGATGGTTAGAGCTGTTGTTCAGCAGTGGACTATGCTGCCAAGGAGGGTGGTGGAGTCTCATTCTATGGAGGTTTTTAAGCAGAGGCTGGATGGCCATCTGTCGGAAATACTGTGATGGGGGTTTCTGCATGTCAGGGGGGTTGGACTGGATGGCCCTTGAGGTCTCTTCCAACTCTGTGATTCTATGAAAACAACTGCCAATAAACAGAAGCAACACCGAAACACATTCAAAGCACTAAGGTACAACAACCCACTTAAAATCCTACTCAGGCAGCCAATCACTCAAAGAAAGGTTGCCTGGAGAGAAAGCTTGTTGCTTGCTTGCGGAAGGACAGCAACGATGGGGCCAGCCTATTATAACAATATCAGTATATAACAATAACTATACAGTACTACCGGTTGTTAAAAACCATGTGGCTCTTCTTTTGGCAGTATCTGGGGGAGCCGCCCCGAGATAAAGCACATATTTTATAATCTTTTAGCAAACGCCTCTAAAATAATACACTTTTTGACGGCAGGTTTTTAGTGCTTGTCAAGGAGACGCTGATGAGGAGAACAGGCCCTGAACCATCATCCATTCCCAGAATGCCCTGCTTCTGACCGGGGCAGACCTGCAGCCATTAAACTTCTACACCAGCGCAGTACTTTCACCTTGGTCCCAGCATCTGTTCACGCAGCCCTCAAGTGTCTTTCCATCGGAGAGGCGAAAGTGCACCGCAGACACATAAACATGTCAAAATGAGGCGGCATTAATCTGTATTTTATTACGTTGGCACTTGAAACAGCGATTTGGGACCCAGCACAACGCCCTAGGGTTTGGTTTCAGGATGGCCAAACATCCATTAACACACACACACACATGCACACACACACACACACACACACCTCTGTCTGGTTTTGACCATGACAATTGCAAAAGATGCTGTCGGCTCCATGTCACATTGACCCCAGTTGCCTGCCTTTTGGTTCCCCGTCTTGAAAATTGGTTGACATCATTCTTTCCAAGACAGGTTTTATTACTATTATCTAGATTGGTTGGACATGGAAGGAGTGCAGTGCATCTTCAGTTCAGAAATAAAAGCCCATTTCTCTGATATTTAACCCAAACCCAGTCAGCAATAGAAGCAGAAAGACTACCCTCCCCTCAAAAAAACCCCACCCCTCCCCGCAATGTATAAGAACACCTCCAAAGTACAAAAGTCCCAAATATTAGGATTTATCAGTGGTAGTCTGTAATAATCACAAATTGTGATAGATTCCTAGTTGTAAACCACCCAGAATAGTTGAACTAATGTGGCAATATATACATCAATGAGATAAAATAAAGAATAAATACATAAATTTCTGAATTTACGTGGAGTGAATTGAACAGTCCAAGGATGAGGCCTACCTCCTACCATGCTACAGTAACCCCCCGCTGATTGCGGGGGTTAGGGACCCACCCCACCCACGATGCACAAAAATCCATGATATGCGGAAGTGGGTGGGGGGGGGCGATTGTGCGGCGTGCCACCGGCGGCAGGGCGATCTTGCCACCCGCCGCCGCCGCCTCCGCCCGCCCGCGCGGCCCAGAGGCTTCTCCGGGGTGCATGGGAGGGCCACGCGGAGTGACCGGATTGCCCGCCACCGCCCGCCCACACACCCTGGAGGCTTCTCGGGGGTGCGTGGGAGGGCCGCCTGGAGCGACCGGATCGCCCGCCGCCGCTCGCCCACGCACCCCGGAGGCTTCTCGGGGGTGCGTGGGAGGGCTGCACGGAGCAACCGGATTGCCCGCCGCCGCCCGCCCACGCACCCCGGAGGCTTCTCAGGGGTGCGTGGGAGGGCTGGCGGAGCAACCGGATCCCCCTGTTGCCCTCCCATGCACCCCAGAGGCTTCTCAGAGGTGCAGGGGGCGCGGAGCAACCCGGACGCCCCTCCCGCCGCCCCGCCCCCCCACGGTGCAGCTCCTGCGGTCCTGCGATGTAGTGGGACCGCAATAACTGAACCGCGAAATGGCGGGGGGTCACTGTATTATTGTACAAACCCTCGGGTGAAAAAACATGTGTCTCGTGTGCCCTTTCCCTTTGATATCAGCTTGGGGAAGGGATTTTATTGATTAAGACATCAGTGCAGAGAAAGGGCTGTATTCTTCTTCCCTTGTTGCCACTCCTTCCTATTACTGCTGTGTTGAGGCTCTTCATAATCATCACCTAGGAGGCCCCGAAGTGCAAAGTTGGAAGGGATCCTATAGATCATCAAGTCCAGGCCTGTCAAGGAAGTACAGTGGGGAATCAAACTTCCAACCCCTGGTTCCTCAGCCAGATAACTATTAGCTATCAGGCAAATCTTGGGAGGCAGGCACCATGGACTAGTACACTGGCCCCCTACCAATTCATGGTTCATATACTGCGGTCCCGGTATATCGCAGGATCGCAGTATATGAAAGGCAAGGCCCCCTGGGGTAAGCTGCATGGGCCTGTTTGAGGCCTCCTTTATGCTGCCTAGATGCCCTAAGGCAAGCACATCCGATCTCACCTGATTTCAGAAGCTAAGCAGGGTCAGCCCTGGTTAGTACTTGGATGGGAGACCACCCGGGAATACCAGGTGCTGTAGGCGCCTGGAGTAGGAACTGGCAAGCCACTCCAGTATTCCTGCAAAGAAAACTCCATGGACATGGTGTCACGAAGAGTCAGTCACGACTGTAATGACAACACACACACGCGCACACACGCACACACTTACTCCAGACCTGGCGCTGCCCCGAACGGGCCTCTGATGGGCTTCTCGGACCCAGTGGAGTCCCCAGAAATGATTTCCGGCAATCCAGAAGTCACTTCCAGGTTTTTTTGGAAGGCACTTCCTGTTCACCGGAAACCACTTCTCAGGCCTCCAACAGGCCCAGGTAGCCTGTCAGAGGCCTACTTGGGGCAGCGCCTGGAGAAGGTAAGTGTAGGAGGCTCCAAACAGGCACCCCAGTCCCGATCCGACCCAGCATCCACATATCACAGATTTTCCATCATCACAAGTCAGGTCGGAACCCTAACCCCCGCAATGTGGTCTGCTTATATACCGCCCCATACCACTTCAAGTAGTCTCTGGGCGGTTTACAGTATTAATTACAGTGTGCAGGCTACACATCCCCACCCCACCCCCAGCAAGCTGCGTACTCATTAAAGCCTTACACTTTGGTTTCATTGCCATTCACAATCTTTGTCTTCAGTATTTCTGGCACTCCATGGCTTTCATCCACTCTATATTTCAAAAAAGGCTAGAAATCAAAATCCCTTTTCTTTTGTGGGTTTTTTTTTTGTGCGGGGAGGGGCAGAGGAATTTAGAGGTGTTTCACCATGCAGAGAGGACCTACATGGTATTTTGACACACAAATCATCATTCTTGGTAGCTTCCAGGAATATACATATGGTACACAGAATCACAGAATTGTGACATTAGAAGGGGCCTCAAAGTCCATCAGTAAGGGGGTGGTGGTTTACTGTATAGTGCTTAGGTAGTGGTTCCCAACCTTGGGTCCCCTGACGTTCTTGGACTGAAAATCCCAGAAGCCTTCACCACTAGCTGTGTTGGCCAGGAATTCTGGAAGCTGTACTCCAAGAACTTCCAACCGGTCTTTTCCTCAAGAGCTGTGCTCAGCTCTTGTAAACTCAAGGATGTGCCTTCCTTTGTGGACTTAATCCATCTCATAGTGGGTTATCGTCTTTTCCTGCTGGCTTCAGTTTTTCCTACCATTACTATATTTGTCAGAGTGGTAGCTTCATCTCATCCTCTGTCTCCAGGCAGAGAACCTCAGTTTACTTGCTGGAGATCCTTCAATTCCTTCCTGAAAGGGAATAGGGATTGGTGCCATCTGATCCAGGAAGCTTTTGGCTCAGGTTTACATGAGGGTTTCTACAGCAAGAGGGGCATAACAGCTGGTCTAACCATGACGGCACACCAGGTCAATGTTGACATCAGACCATTTCTGGAGTCCTGAATCAAAGGCCAATTGTTTTGGGTTACTTCAGCATCACTATGGAAGCGCCAGTGATTCTACTTTTGATCTCAGAAGGTCTTGCCTTCTGCTGGAAGAAGTGGCTCCACAATCGTTTTAAAGCCTTGTAATTAGCAGACCGGCAACTTGACTCAGCAGTTTTTCCTGAAAATGGCTTCATTTGGAATACCTCTCTGTATGTGCGTATGCTGTTAGGAATCGCAACAGATGCTCACTTTAAATTTCCAGGCAGTGCCCTGTAACCATGCCCATAGAATAAACAACAACCAAGCACTCTTGGTTGTGGTTTTCTTTGTTTTGTTTGCTTTCTCCCAAATGAAAGTTGCATTTTGAACTAGACGAAATAGGAGGGTTTTAGCACAAGTCCTAAATATTGCGGAACTTGAAGGAGAAAATCAAAGGACTTTTTGGCCCAGCATGGAGCTGTAAGTCTGGCCGTGTACATATGTTTGACATTAAAATGTGATGTATACTCCCAGGCTGACTTTTCTTTTTCCAGTAGAACACACCGAAGCCAGAGAGTCTAAGACAGCAATTCAAGTTTGGAGAATTGCTTAGCTGGCAAATTCTCACTTGCCAAAAGACAGTTGATGCTGCTAAAATGTCTATATTTGCAGATGTGTACACACCGGTCAGGCTCCTGAAATGTCCAACAATTGAGGGTTACTTCCACAAAACCCACAAAAACTATTAATGCGCTGATCCCGCATCAGAGTTTGGAAATAATGCTTTAAAATTAACACATTAATTTTAAATGTATTCATTCCATTGGACCAATAGTAGAGATCGAATCTATCTAATCAATTTAATACATCAATCTAATCAATTTAATACATCAATTGTATGCCTCTGGGTAGATAGGAATATGTCAACCCATTTTTCATGTCTCTAAACTGGGTTGACAGTTCTTTTAAATGTTGGGTTTAGAGTAGGTGGGTCACTTTTGTCCCAATGAATATAATTGGTCTGTAATACCCAGAAACAGCTGCCTAGATGCCCTAAGCACATCCGATCTCACCTGATTTCAGAAACTAAGCAGGGTCAGGCCTGACTAGTACTTGGATGGGTGACCACCAGGGAATACCAGGTGCTGTAGGCGCCCGGAGTAGGAACTGGCAAACCACTCCAGTATTTCTGCCAAGTAAACTCCATGGACATTGGGTCACAAAGGGTCGGTCATGACTGTAAGGACACAACACACACAACACCCAGAAACACTGCTTCACTCCTTCTGGTATTGTTACAGGCTTCTGGAAGTTGAAGTTTGGAGACAATCAGATTATATTAGTGCCTGAGAATCCTTGCTTTATATAGATCAGCCCCTCCTGTATATTTGTGCAGCCCAGAATCACAGAGATGGAAGAGACCTCAAGAGCCACCCAGTCCAACCCCCTGCCATGCAGGAACCTCCATCACAGGACGCCCAACAGATGGCCATCCAGCCTCTGCTTAAAAGCCTCCAAGGAAGGAGACTCCACTCACCACCATCCGTGGCAACATATTCCACTGCTGAACAGCTCTAACCCTCAGGAAGTTCTTCCTAATGTTCAGATGGAATCTCTTTTCCTAGGATGATGCTAAACAGTTACCTGAGTAAATAATTCCCATTAAGACAGCCGATATCAGTGTTGCAGATAGAATGTTGGATGACCTGGGTTCAAATCCTAACGGGCTTGGAAGCTCACTGGGCTTGACAATGGCAGGTGACTCCTTGAACCTCTCACATATTATGGAAACTGAGTTCAGGTCAACATGAGGTCCCAAGTCACATGCCAGCACATAACACACTGCTCTGGAGAGCTGCAGGCCTCCCTGATCCCAGGCAGGTTGTAACAGACCAATTTCTGCCACATGCACACCAGGTCAGTTGCACTGGCCCACTATAGTAACAGTCACACTAACACCTGTTTCCGTCTTCCCTGGGCATTACTAGGAATGATATTATTATTGTTACAGCCAGCCCATCACCTAATACCCTCTATGCAAGATGAAGCTGTGATGATTGGCATGTCCCCTCCCTTAAGTCCTTTATGTACCCAGGAAAGAAAGGCTGAACTTGCTGCTGAAGGCCTACATTGAGTGAAACACAAAATGGAATGATTGGTTAGCGGACATAAAAAGGAAACAGAACAAAGCCAATACTGTCGCAATGAGGAGCTGTTTCTCATGCGCAGTCCCTCCTGTCTGTAGTCGCAATGAGGCGAAGCTGCCTTTGGCCGTCCAAGCAGGGTGCTTCTCTCTCTTGGGTGGCACTCAATTTCTTTATAAGTGGAAGAATGGGGCATGACGCCCTGCCCACTGACCACGCTCTTCGCGTGTTCCTCTGGCACTGCTCCTCTTCTGAGTCAACCGGACATCCGCAAGGTGAATTCACATATAGCTGTACCCACGGAGGCTCTCAACGCAACTGGGAGCCCCATTCCCAGTCTGCTTCCAATTGCGCAGAGAGCCTAAGCATGACTAGGAGACATCAAGATATGGTGCTCCAAGTCTGAGCAGCAAATTGGGGAGGGGCTATCAGGACGCGGCTTCCAACTGCTCCATTGCTCTGCCACAGATGTATGTTTCTAGAGAAGAGAGGAAGAACGAGCCTGTGATAGTTGCCTAGCAACCGCCTGGTGCCTTTCTCCTTGGGTTCTGCTGCTGAGATGTAGCAAGGGTCAAAGTAAGCTCTTGGCCCTCACTGGGGTGATAGACATGACTCTTTGGAAAGACAACCAAGAAATCCAGTGCCATTGATCAGGGCGCATTTCCTAAGACGGCTGCAGGTTGGCACACAAGACATGGAAAAATAATTCATGGGTTTCCTTCCCCCTCCTTAAAAATGGCTCATTTCCCAGAAAACACAGTGCACTGCGCTGTCATTAGCTCTGCAGAAACACCATTGTAAGTTTCATTGCTCTTTGATGGCTGTCATGTGCCCGTTCTCACTATGCACCGTAATGCACAATTTTATGACTGTGGAAGGCAATAATGTGTTTGCTTTTATAGGAACCTCTTTGGCCATAGCATAGTTCTCCCAAAGCACAGGAAGTGGGCAGATTCATAGCCTTGTGTGTCTTCACCCATTACAAGCAATCTTCAGCTCTCCTGAAACCACCACAAGAGATGGGTGGCGGGGGGGGGGAGAGCTTAAGGGGATTCAAAAGAAGGCGAGGGAGAATCAGCGGGGAAGCAGTTATTTTTGCAGGCAGCTGTAAATCTAGCGCGGTTGTTTCTCCGAGGGCAGAATCACCACCATGGATTCAAAAGCACGAAAGAGGGCTATGAATATGCAATTGCACTCTTGCATGGTGGATGATTGTCGCAATTGTCTCCCTGGGTCCCTGAACGTGGAGCCTCAGCAGAACAATGGGTTCAGAGTTTGTTTATCCACTCAGAGATGGTGTAAGCTGAGGTTCTTCTCCCCTTGTATTCATTTGTATCCGGGAGAGTGAGAAAGTAGGTCACTGTCACACAGTAAATGAATGAACCAAATGGTAAGAGAAATCTATACTTTTCACTTGAGGGCAAGACAGGAAGATGATAGAATCAGAGAGAGGGTGCGCATGAAATGGAATTAATTCGGCTGATGCACCATGCTTGGTCATTATTTCTTAAGTGGATCGATAGGAACAGAGTCCAGGAGCTGTTCTGGAGCATAATGTTATGCTCTAGGAATTGGGCAGAAGACATTTGGGTGGCACCGATTCATTCCCAGAGTTCCATCATTCAATAGGACACCTCTCCATGCGGTTCACTCCCCTCCCCAAAATGAAGGAGCTGCCTTTCATGACAAAGGATTGACAACTTATGAAACGACAGATGTCTCTCGCTTCAGCACCTGCAACTAGAGCAGTAATTAACCTTGTTGACACTGAGGAAAAGTGGCTCCCACTGCCAACTCTCTGTCCTGTAGCAAAAGTATTTGGAGGGGATGCATTTTAGTGCCCTTTAAAGAGGCAATTACGCAGTGAGGGAAATGCAGATTTACTTGCATTGGTTTGCAGTATCAGGGAACTCAGATTTCGTTAGGTCTTTCCTCAACGACTGTCCACAAGGAGAGAGGAAAGCCTTGTTTGCAGCTTGTTTGCAGTTCTATTTGCAGCTGTGTGGGTGACAGTCAAAAGGGAACTGCAAATCAGTGTGCCATGAAATTGTAACATTTCCAGTATTTTTCCCAGTGTAGCCCCATTCTAAATCTTTATGCCTTGAGGCAAATTCCCTCCCCCTCCCTAATTATAGCCCTGCCCCTCACTATCAGAGTCAAGGGATTTATAGTGCTTGTCATTTTCCTGAGAGCATATTAAAGCTTAAAGATGAAGGGAAGTGTACTATGAAACTCATTCCACATCAGTGGCAATAGATTTGCTATGTTTTTGAGCAGTTATTTGATCCCACTCACCCATGCCAAAAGTTTCCTCCTAATGCATGTTGTTAAGTGCTTGTTGAAATACATTTTAATTCCTTCTGAAATTACTTCCAAATACTTTCAGGAATATTGACAGTGAATTAGCACTTTAAAAGAAGCTAAAGCAAACAGTAGCTGAATCATTTCTTAGCAGCTCATCCAGCTTAAAGAAGGGGCTTATCTGGGACTGCTGTTCAATCAATCTAGAAGAAATATAAAGCATCTTTAATATCAAGGGAGAGCATATTTTGCTGCTTGGGGCTGAGTACTGATTTGGGTCTTGTGGTCTGCCTTCCAGCCACAGATAGAAGGGGAAAGAGTGGGACACAGGCAGAACAGGGAGGCACATTGATAACGGGGCATGTGTTAGCTCTCAAGAAGTTTGGAATTTTCTCCCTACGCATAAAGAGCCCATGGTGTGCAACACACTCATCATAGTTTCATGAAACATTTTGTTTCCTTGCACTCCTCAACCTCTTTGCAAACTGCTTGCAAAGTGTCTACAAACTGCATAGCCAAGCTCCATGCAAGAGACTATGAAATACACCATGCTCTGCAAGGTTGTTAAAGGTTGAGTGTTGAGTGTTTGCAAAGGTCTTTGGAGCTGTTTTAAAGACACTTGGGGTCTTTAAAGGTGATTTTTTTAAAAAAAAAATGCATTGTCTTTTCATCAATGCTTTTAAATGGCCCGTTAGCTCCAATCCGTGCTCAGGAATAATAGCGGAAGAAGTTGAGGGCTGGATGAGGAGCTTCTTGGGGGCATTTCTGGCTTCAAAGCTAGAGGTTCTCCATCTCTAACCTTAAAATTATTTAATAATTTAAAATTTGAATAAAAAAATTAATAATCACTTGATTGGATCATGTCAAGATCCCACTGTTTCGAACAGTGACCATCCGGAGCCTGCTACAAGTCCACAAAAACAGGAGTGAAACAAAGCAATGTCTTCTGTCACTTTTTCCCCCTTCCTTCTCTCTGGCATTTTGCAACACCAGCAGGACCTGTAAAAAAAAAAAGTGTAGTTAGTGCGGAGGTGCAGTCTTTGGTATTTCAGCCAGCCATGTTATCTTCCTTAAAGCTCTGTTCCATTGCATCTCGCTACAACCACCTTGTTGAGTTACCTCTTGGGCATGGGTGTTGCTGTTTGGGCGACATAAGCTGCAGTATTCATAGCTGGCAGGGGAATCTGGGAGTTGTAGTTCATAACAGTAACATTTCCAAGTTCTGTGAGAAGGATCCTGGTTTGATATGCAGCAGATCTAATAGAGACCATAGCTAACAGCTGTTGATAAACCTATCCACCGCAAATTTGTCTAATCCTTTTTATATGTCAGCCAAGCCTTCAGGCATCACCCCTTCTTTGCAGAACTGAATTCTAATAAGTTAATTATTCTGCAGCATGCAGAGAAATACCTCCTTGTGTCACTCCGGGCTGAACCGATTTTCGATTTTGACATGGTGACACAAGAGACCTGGCTAGACAAGGAGGTAATTTTTGGAGATTATACATGATTACATGTGGCCAAACCAATGTTTGTTGAGACTTTGCTGATTAGCAGAAGGCTTGTTTCCCAAGAAGCGATACCTCGGTTACTGACTTACCAAAGCAAAATATTTTCTTGATTGGAAAAGCCTTCTCTTACTTCTCTGTATCATCAAGAGAAAGAAAATTTACAATTTTTATGATACTGAAGGGGAATGCTGCTAACGAAACTGCATCTGGCAATTGGTACTTTTAGGTGTCAATTTTAATATATCATGCCACTCTGCCAACTCTATCATGAGTGCTTTATGTCTTTGTGAAGTTTTATGCCCTATAACTTAGTGTATTGATTCTAAAGCATTTTGAAACTATCAGGATTGATTTGTAATTGCTTTCCTAGTTTTGCCGCATATGGATTGTTTTTACTGTGACTCCTCTCCCTCCCATGGTCTTTCTCTAATACAGTAATCCCACATTTATTGCAGGGGTTAGGGATCTGACCTGACCCAAGATAAAGGAAAATCAGTGATATGGGATGCTGGGTCAGGTCGGGACTGGTGCCCCTGTCTGGGGCCTCTTACACTTACCTTAGTCCTGGAGCTGCCCCGAATGGATCTCCAGCGGGCTTCCTGGGCCTCTCAGAGGCCCCAGAAGTGGTTTTGGGTAATCCTGAAGGCACTTCCAATTCACCAGAAACCACTTCTGGGACCTCCAATAGGCCCGGGAAGCCTGTCGGAGGCTCAAGAACTCGTTTCGGGAAATCTGGAAGGCATTTCCGGTTCACCAGAAACCACTTCTGGGGCCTCTGACAGGCTCAGGAAGCCCGTCAGAGGTCCGTTTGGGGCAGTGCCAGGCCTGGGGTAAGTGCTGGAGGCCTCAGACAGGCCCACTCAGCTTGGTCCAGGGGCCCTTGCCTTCATATACTGCAGTCCCGCTATATACCGAGACCGCCATATAGAAATTGCGAAATTGCAGGAGACAACTGTAGTGAAATTTCTCTCTTTTTGTACCTGGTTGGTCCTGAACACATGACGGTTTTGTTTGGCGAAGGGCTGCCGCTGTCGCTGTCATATGCCCTCAAACGGGCTCCACCGCAGGGCGCCCCTATGAATAAGCAACCTCCAACAGTTTCCTTGCCCCAGCTGCCCAGCTCGGCTCTTACAAACATAAGCCTGTAACTTTCTTTAGGAAGTCAATTCATTGCAAAGGCTGGGTGGGACCTAAGTCAAAAATTATACATTTTCCATTGAGTCAAATTGTCCATTGTCATATGAGGGAATTGTTTCCCCACTTCTAACCATTCTTTCCACACACCTGTTGTTCTGAATTGGGGTCACATGGCATATATCCCTGGGGGATTGTCCCTGTTTGAGGAGTCTTTTTCCGTCCCCATCTTGCCTCTTTGGGAAGCCACTCGGGGAGACCTTTTAAGAGTGTGCCTTGGCGGCCATTTGGCTCGCCAATGTTTCTGGTGATGAAGAACACGGGGTAAGCGAGAGCAGCATGGCGGGCAAAAAGGAGAGGAAACCAGGCCTTGAAACCCCAAGTCAAACTCTCCACAGCTGGGGTGCCCTGACAAGGAAGTGGGGGACATACATACAAACAAACAAACAAACACAAAACAGATCTCTTGGAAAAGTAGCAGTTAAGGTTGTGAATGGAATGGAGGGCTGCCTTTTGGGTGGCCTCAATATTCCCTTCAGCTCCTCCCTCCCCCAAAAAGCCTCCTCCGAGTCTTCTGGGCAGTATGGTAATCACCTTGCATTTTAAATCTTTCAATTGTACTGAAGACAAGACTGGAAAGGTACATCTTTGAATCATGATGGCTGGCTACATAGTGTACAGGTAAGGAATGAATCGCTGAAACATACTGTGGGTACAAAATAAAACAACCCTCCGCAGCAAAGGGGGAAATGTTCCACAGTTACACTGCTGGCCAGTAAAATGATTGGGTAATGGCCGTGGGTCATGTGAAATTTATACTGCGATATAGCAGAGGAACATTTTTTTCTTATGTGACCACGCCCAAAAGGTCTACTCTAGTTGGGATTTGCAACAAAATTTAGACATTAAGAATTAGCAAAGACAGTGGTTCCCCGGTTTAAGAACACTTCAGTTAACAAAATTTTCAGTTCACGAAGGGAAATCCATTGAAAACAATGCCTCTGTTTTACATCTTTTTTACCAGAAAAAAAATTGGTTTGGGTTTTTTTTCAAATGGCTTCCTTTCCCAGGATGAACTGCACCCCTTGAGTTTCCAGTTTATGAAATTTCCGCACTATGAAACATCCTGGAGGATGCCTTCACTTCGTGAACCGAGGTACCACTGTAGAACTGAAAAATTCATAAGCTTCTACTGCAGGCATGTCCAAACTTTGGCCCTTCTGATGTTTTGGACTACAACTCCCAGAAGTCCAAGCCTGTATTGCCAATGACAAAGGGCTGTGGGAGCTGTGGTCCAAAATATCTGGAGGGCCAAAGTTTGGACATGCCTGTTCTACTGTATCAAACCTCCTCTTGCAATTTTTCTTCTTCCCACTAAAAACAAACTGTGCCAAATGCTTTCTCACTTTTTGGAGGGACAAGTAGAGTCTTGTGGTTCACATGGAGGACTAGTTTGCCAACTGGAATTTTAATGGGAAGGAATCCATATTTGATTTTTGTGGCAACAACTATACCCAGAAATCTGTATTTTTCTGGGAAATATCCTATATAATGGGTGAGCAATCTACAATATCCCCAATAGTGCAGAGATTAGCCTCTGCCTCAGAACTGAAGGGGTCTTTTTCTCACTTATGTACCCACTGTAAGTTTATATCAAATACACAAGATACCTTGGGTGGGGCTCAATATTTTTAGTTAGGGCACTTCCAACAGGTCCCTGGTTGCTGTCATTTCAAAATAAAAATAAAAAATAAAGATAAAATGAAAACCCTAGGCCTAGAACCTGCAATATGCATCACACTGCCATCAGCTGTCATATCAGCATGAGGACTAACCCACAAGAGTATGTGAGATACACTGCTACAGTTATGTCCTTCACCTACTTGCGCTGTAGTTCAGGGGCTAAGCTCATGTTCATGTTTTGTGTCCATCATTCATGGAAAATCCACCCCGTGGGCCCAGTAGACTGAAGACAATTGTGTGACGTGGTGTGTCCAAACTTCAGGCCTCCGGGTGTTTTGCACCACAACTCCCAGAATTCCAAGCCTGTTTTGCCAGTGACAAAGGACTGTGGGAGTTGTGGTCCAAAACATCTGGAGGTCTGAAGTTTGGACACCAACCAGTATTCTCTCTGGTCTTGAAAGCTTTGCATCCCATTTTTCTTAAAGGCCTCTTTTGCTGCTCTCTGCTGCCATCATGTGTTGCTCAACCTCCCAAACAGCTTGCCTCAAACAACTTTCTTTCAACTTTTTGGGGAAATAGTTGGAACATTGGCCAAAATTACTCGGATAACCACAAACTGTGATTTGTGGATGGATTGTGAAAATCCCATTCTTTCTGAACTGTAGGTTTCAGTTACGCATTTGACTTCAGGTGTTGAAACCTTCAGGTGTTGAAACCAAAGTGCCAATACAGCAATTTAACCTGAATACAGGTGGCTGTGAAGGGGCTATGTCAGGTGCCCACCGAAAGGGCTCCGAGTGCCACCTTTGGCACCCGTGCCATAGGTTTTCCAACACTGGTTTAGACTGTATTCATGATTCTTTACTTTTTTCTCTTTTTTGCAGATTTTAACACAAAAAAGCAAAACTAAATTGAAATAACAAATGAAAGGAGGGAAAGGCGGAACAAAAGAGATGGAACATAAGTAAAACTACAACTATAATGAGTTATCAAGTCAATTCTAATTTATGCATACCCTTTTCAGTGTTTTCCAAGGAGAGACTACACAGAGGTGGATTACCATTTTCTTTTTCTGATGGGAAGACCCAAGGACTATGCAGCTTTCCCAAGAGCACACAGGCTGGCTGTACTTCACAGGAGGTACAGTGGGGAACTAAACCCCCAATCTGTAGTTCTGCAGCCAAATACCTAAACCACTGAGCTATCCAGCTCAATTATGCTAATGCGGATCTAATCATTTAGTGTGGTTTTAAGAAGGTCTTGCAATGGGTTTGCCCAAGACAAGTAAAATGTCTCCTTCTAGCAGGATTTATTTTGCAAGAAGAAGAAGAAGAAGAAGAAGAAGAAGAAGAAGAAGAAGAAGAAGAAGAAGAAGAAGAAGAAGAAGAAGAAGAAGATGATGATGATGATGATGATGATGATGATTTTTTTGTATTTTTATTGTGTGGTGCTTTTTTTTCTTTGTTCTGCCGTGACTTTTATAAAAGTTCTTTCCAGACCCAGATCAATCTTTGAATGCAACAAATCAGTACTTATCAACCTTATATGATGCTTAGACAAGGGAACACAACCTGCATCACATGACACCTCACTGGTGTTCTTGGCTGTGTGGCTCACAAATCACGGTGACGAGAACCACAAAAGCAGGGAAGACAGTCTACTGATTTATCTTGTTTCTCCCCTGACTCCCATCATCATGTAAAATGGATGCACGTTTAAAGCCTTTTGCATTGCTCAATACTGTGTTATGACGAAAAATGGCATTATTTTCTTTTTCTTTTCCTGTCATTCCTGAGGGCTTAAAAAAAAAAGGCACCGGTAATGAAAGTTGCCCTTGTTCAGGATTCTAGGCAGCACCGTGCCAGCATTTTCTCCCATTTTGACCCTTCCTACTCACCGGACAGAAAATAAATTCATTCTGAAAGGTACTTCAGAGAAGATGACATTCTGGACATCCTGGCTGAGCTCCAGGAAATTTCAGCTTACTTATTTATGGTGAAGTAAAGATGCATGCACATGTCATGTTTTGTTCATGGACACAGTCACTGATTATGTTGGAGTAGATGTGTTTGTAAAAGCTTCAAAGCACACAAACTGGAAAACCTCTGAGATGCCTTGCCTTTCAAGAATAGCTGTACAGCTCAGTGGTTTAGGTTTCTGGCTGCAGAGAGGTTCAGGGCCTTTTTACACGACCCCTAAGATCCGCTGGCCACTTAAATTCGGACCAGAGATCTTAGGGGTTTGTCGCTCTTCCTCTGTCCCCACCCCCTTCCGCACTTCCTGGTTGCTGGCTGCGTGAGGGAGGGAGAAAAAGAGAAAGAAAAGCATGCCGCTCACCTCGTTCTGCCTCTCGTCTCTGTAAGGCCATCAAGTCCAACCCCCTCGTCTCTGTAAAAGTAGCTCTTAAAGGGGCGGGAGCCAAAAAGCAGCAAACAGAAGCGAGGAGAGCCCCACACTCACTATCGTTGCACCGCATCAAAGATTTTTCACCTCCAAAGAGAAGGTACAAGAAAAGTGCGCTGGGTCGCGCTAAAGTGGGCGGGGTCGCACTTAGTTGTCTGCAAACTCCGGAGCTGGTGGGGAAACATTTTAAAGCTCCGGAGCTTGCAGCCATTTGCAGCGGAGCTTAGGGGTCATGTATAAACGCCCTCAGACTCCATTACACCCAAAGGGTCCCTTCCGTCTCTGGAGTTCTGCCATTCTAATTTGATTGTACAGTCATTCCAGTGAAACAAATGTTAGCAAAAGAGGAAGACCTAATGTGTGACAGATTGGCTCAGTAAAAGAAGCCACAGCTCTACATTTCCAACACTTGAGAAGGGATGTTAATGATAGGACCTTGTGAAGATCCCTCATTAATCTCGTTCTCATAAGTCCTAAGGAGCTTAAGAGCAAATAAAAATAACAAATGGAAATAAATGGGATATTCTTATGCATGGAATACGGAAGTAAGGTAGAATGCATCTTTTTTGAGGAAATGGGTGGGATGTCTACTTATCTGAGCCCTTTGAGAACCCCTGTTTTCTCTGAAATGAAAATGCCCCATATAAGAGATGCCTTAAAAGGATTTTGACTCAGCACAGCTAAAAGTGGCGAGAGTGTATTTATGATAATAATCATATCCCCATTCAGATGAACAAAGACTCTGTAGGTAACCATGCCAGCATTTGATACAGCTGGGTAACTCTGTAATAAAGCAAAGCAAACATTAATGTCATTCAACAGAAGGAGAGGAGGGGAGGGGGCCCAGCCATGTCCTATTTATTTTGCGCATTTAGCATTTTGACGGCGGCAAGGAAATATGCCTTTAATATAAAGTTGGGGGAACTGAGTGACGGATTAATATAACTGTGCCGGGCACACAATCTGCAGTACTTATTTAAAGCTCCTTGATTCATATTTACAACTTAATACAGATGATTCATTTTAATGGGAATTTATGGGCAGTAAAAAAGGACAGCATTTATGTGCGCCAGGCAGAGACCCAGGCAAGTTGCACAAGAGAAACATTATTATATCAACCATTTCAGGGCAAGTGCGCAGGAGGGCATTTTTAAAAGATATGCTGACCCTGGCTGGGTAGCTCAGTGGTTCAGGCATCAGGCTGTGGAGCCAAATCTTGGGAGTTTGATCCCACCATATACGTCCTACCAGTAGAACCAGCCTCAGTGGCCTTGAACTGCACAAGTCCTGGGGGGCTCCCTGTAAAGGGGGATGGCAAACTTCACTTTGGAAAACCCTGAAAAGGCTCGCCATAAGTCAAAATTGACCTAATGACACATTATTATTATTTATACCTGAGAGGCAGCATACCATGGTGGGATATTTCAAACAAGCACATTTTTCCCCTCCGGCTGAAGTGCTAAGAGGTGTCCTGCAATAAAAACATTGGAAGTAACTCGTTACAAATCACTACTTTAACTCCTTTCCAGGGAAAAGATTTTAGTGTACTGTATTTATTTGATTCACTTGATTTTCATTTTCATGGTGTGTGGGTGTGTGGGTGGATGTGTGGGTGGGTGTTAGTGGCAAAGCAGGGTATAATGTAATGGGTGGATAATACAGGTGTAACTACTAGAGATGGGCACGAATCAAAAAAATGGCATTTCGTTTGTCGTTTAGGGAGTCCGTTTCGGTTCGTTTCCATTTTTCATGATTTTTTGCAAAAAAATCATTTTTGTTTTCGTTCGTTTCATTACCGTTTTGTTACCACTTATTTCAATTTTTTGTGGTTTTTTTTAGCATTTAAAGCAGTTCAATGTATTGCCATAACGAAAACGAAACGGACGACAAAATTTCTGGTGTTTCTGTTCGTTTTGTTTCATTTTAGAGACAAAATTCGTTTGTCGGTTCGTTACGTAACGAAATGAAAAAACGGAAACAGAAACGAAAAATTGTTCGTTTCATGCCCATCTCTAGTAACTACAGTACACTGCACTTGTAACTTAGCAAAGGGTGATTTCATGCCATTTGCAGTGTAACTGATTTCGTTCAGGGGCTGCTCTGTTCTGTTGCCTTGTGCTCTTTGTAGAGGTTTGGGTTTCTTTATACTTGCATACCACGTTTTCCCCACTTGGCTGTATTCCTGCCCTGTGTTTATACCCACAGCAACCCCATGAGGCACACCAGGTTGAGTCTGTGACTGGCCCCAGGCCACCCAGTGAATTACACTGCTGAGTGGAAATGAAACATGGGATTTTTGGACTGCAAGACCCATAATTGTCCATTCTAGTTCTGACAGATACCTAAATGCAGCTCACCTGCGGAAAACACCTGAGATGGAAGGCTCTGTGCTTAGGTGCGCCTAGCCCCACCTACTTCCCTTCTGAAGAGAAAACTAGGCTTAGCTAGACCTACTACTCCCGGCATAGATAATTATGGGATTTGTACTTCGAAAATATCCAAAAAATCCCATGGCTAATCAGAATCTTACCTCACCTCTTGCAAACCTGAATTCCTTCTTCCAGTGCTTTGACATACTGTACTACTTTGGTTCCCTCAAAAGAAACAGCTTTCTGACACATTCTGCTGGCTTTTAACATTCAGGTGCACATTTTTTGAAGTAAATAGTTATTGGAGTGACTTTGGATATGGAGGGACATTAACACTGCTTTCTAAAAACTGTACTGTAATTTGAACAGTAACTGTTGTGGAACAGCCACAGTACTCTAATAGAAACAAATCACTTTTAAAAATAATAATTCTCCAACCTCTACTTATACAGATGATTGATGACGAACTCAATGACCAAACTAGTGGCTATGCTGATTGGGGGATGCTGGCCATTGTAGTCCCCAAAACAACATTTCCAAATGCTTGAGTTTCACATTTACACTGTAGTGTGCAATATTTTTTCTTTTGCTAAGCAAACACCATGTCAGGAGCTGCTACTGGGTGGCAGAAATTCAATACAGTTGTTCCCCGCCATTTTGCGGTTCATATACTGCAGTCCCGGTATATCGCGGGACCGCAGTATATGAAATGCAAGGCCACTTGGGGCAAGCTGCTTAGGCACATTTGAGGCCTCTTGCAGTTACCCCAGGACTGGTGCTGCCCCAAACGGGCCTTCGATGGGCTTCCCGGGCCTGTCGGAGGCCCCAGAAGTGGTTTCCGACAAACTGAAAGTCACTTCTGAAAAACTTCTAGATCGCTGGAGACTTCTAGATCACTGGAGACCACTTCTGGGGCTTCCGACAGGCCCAGGAAGCCCATCGAAGGCCCGTTTGGGGCAGTGCCAGGCCTCAGGTATGTGTAGGAGGCCCCAAAGAGGCCCCCCAGTCCCAACCCAACCCAGCATCCGCATATTGTGGATTTTCAATTATTGCAGGTCGGGTCCCTAACCCTTGCGATAGGCTGGGGATTACTGTATCCCATAAAAACAGATCATTGCCACTGCCTTTTATTACCCTTGGGGGAAGGTTGTGTGTGTTTGGAACACTCAGGACAAAAATGAACATTTCCTAACACCTAAAGAAAATCTGAACAAAGAGTGCTGCTCTGTCCCAAACCATCTTAAGAACAATAAGATTAATTTAATTCAAGAAGGCAGTGAGGAAAATAGCAACCACTTGGAATCAATGGGAGATGCTGGCCAAATACGTGTAACTTGAACAAAGCCCATGAAAATCCCATCTAACCAGTGTGAATCCTGGAGCTATTCTTCCGTGCTTAAACAAGATTAAGTTGGCTTACACTGTCATGGTGTTTTGCCTTCCAGGACTCAGAAAAGAATCTGCCAGGGATTCCAGTTGCACAGGGAGAATTACATTCACTTCTTGCTATCTACGCATCTTTTAGTACAAATCAGGATCCTGACCCCTATTTGCTAATGGGGGGAGGGGGGAATGAAGGCTACAATCTATGCATTCATAGTGGGATTTGCTTTCCAGTAACCACAGGTATGGGTCCGTTTATATCGCAATAATAATTCTGAGCAAATATAACATAGCAACCAGTTTTGTGGCACCTTCAAGGTTGCCAGATTTATTTCAGCATGTGCTTTCATGGGTCCCGACCCAGTTTTTCAGGCAGCAATGAGAAGGGCTACCAAAGTCAGATAGACATATTTCCAAGCATGTTTGGAATCAGGCTTCATGGTTCCATGGAAAATCTTATCAGAATTTATAAGCCCCATTCAACTAATCAGGATTCCGTTTGTGGTAAATAACCTGAGCTAAGAACTAAAAACAGACTACAGTACTTTGGAGGGCCAAGATCCATTTGTTAGCTTCAACCAGGGTAGACTCATTGATGCAATAATGGTAAGCTGGCAAGTCCATTCTGACTTATGGTGCCATTTCCAATGTTTTCTAGGTAGATAATACACATCAGTGGTTTACCCACTTCTTCTGGAGATGCCCTGGGACTGTGCAGTTTTCCCAAGGCCATACAGGCTGGGTCTTCTCGTAGGAGGCACGGAACGGAATCAAACCCTAACCTTTCACTCTACAACCAGATATCTGAACCACTAAGCTAGGCAGCCAGCCCAGAATTTATATAGAAGTTGACATCAAGGTTCCACTGATGTAGTAGGTTTCTTCTGACTGGGATTAACAATTAGATGTACATCTCAGATGACAACTGTCAGAATTTTCCAAGCTCTGGTACACATACACAGAACATACTGCATGCATACTTATTAGAAAGCCAGTCTAGTTTCTTCTTTGCTCCAAGGGTAAATATGTGAAGGATTTGGGTGCATTGAATTGTGAACTATTGCAGCGATTCTGTGCACCCTTATAAGGAAATATGTCCCACTGCCCCAAGAGGAGTTACTTTTAAGTAACAATCCTTTGAATGCTTCTTCTCTCACAATGGTTCTACATCTTACTTAATCTTGTCACATTATCAGAAATGCTATGTTTAATTAATTTAAAAAATACCACTGTTATTTTTACTGCCAGGAATGACTAGAATGTTTTAACCTCTTGATTTTGGATCTGGGTTTACTTGACAATTGTATTCTCTTAGCCCAATTAATTTATCTTACTGTTGCTCTTCCACATATTAGCAGCTGGCTACTAGAGAGAGGGGCAGGGAGTATTATTTTACTTTTTAAAATGAAATAAGAGAGGAGAGGTCTCAGGACATGGCTGAAGCATGAGAGCACAGAACCTGCTCTCTGTGGGGCTAGTGATGAGCTTTCCACAAACCCAGGAAATGGTGGGCTAAAGACTCCCCACATGTCCCATGTCCTCTAACTAAGGCCATATCAAATGTACATTCTATCAGAGATGACACAAACCAGTTCAGCTTCTGAGCACATTCTACCACCTATCTGACTACCAAATAATCTTTTGGCACTACTTCCTTATTTCTAGTATTTCATTTACTTCACATATAGTCTGAGTGTTTGCCATTGGGCAAGTGATGTTTGCTATTACACAAATGATAAACACTGTATAAATAAATCAAGTAAACCAGAGGTTTGGAATTATTTTTTTTTTTTACTAAGAACAGGTCATGGAGCATTCATACAATCTACTTGAGTTCTGCTTTCAGGTAGTTGAGAAGCAGTAATTATATTTTTCTTTCTCCTTTACCGATTCAGCCAGAAATCTGAAAGAATATTATTTTAGTAGTGAGGGATGTTAATAATTAAGCAGCACAAGGTAGCAGGTCTTCATTTAGGGACAGAGATGAAAGAGAATCCGCTCCTTTAATGGAAGGCAGACAAGCCATGTTTCTTAACATAAGGAACCCTGTTTTCCATGTGGAGGAGATGAAGTCACTCCCTTTATTTGGTTATCATGCTGAAGATGAAATGGGGATGTTCATTTATTCTGGGGACATGCATTCAAAGTTTCAATGCATTCATCCTGACTAGACCTTTGGCTGGAGTTTTTAACCCCAGCCATATCACTCTTAAGGTTGCAAGATATACTTTTTTTCTCTCTCTTTTGAGAGGATGGATGCTACCACCCTGTGATCTACCAGCATTTTCTTCTTCAATGGCCTAGAAAGTCAAACCCTCCCTGCTGTATTCCATACCTTCCTTGGGTATTCTGAGAGAACCATTACCCAACCTGATATGGTTGATTTTGCAGTAAAAGTGGCCAGTGGGGTGGGGTGGGGTGGGGTGGATTCACTCTGAAACAGTGACCTTGGCACACACACACACACTCCTTGAACCATGAGCCACCAAGGATTTGAAGTTACTTCACAATGAAAGGAGAGCTGCCTAGATGCCCTAAGCACATCCGATCTCGCTTGATTTCGGAAGCTAAGCAGGGTCAGCCCTGGTTAGAACTTGGATGGGAGACCACCAGGGAATACCAGGTGTTGTTAGGTGCCTGGAGTAGGAACTGGCAAGCCACTCCAGTACTCCTGCCAAGAAAACTCCATGGACATGGAGTCACGAAGAGCCAGTCACGACTGTAACGACACGACACACGCACACACACACACACACAATGAAAGGAGCTCTTAGACCGAGCTTGTTAGAGCAAAGCACATATAAATATAACTTCTAAGGACTGAGGACCGATGAAGCTGTTTGGATGAACAGCGAAACGTTTCTATCTCTCAAAAAAGAAGTCCAGTAGCCATGACTCAACTCCCAGTTAAGGACTGAGCTAGTTGAACTGATTCTCATCCTTTGCAAATGGCGATACATTTTACAAAACAGGACAGAACTTAGCTAAACTGCCAACAATGCCACAGCTGGCACTGAGTAGTACATGATTTAAGCCTGTACTGTATTTACTTTCCTATGAGCAAACTCAAAATCAAGCAAGCTAATTTGCCATAGGCAGATTAGAGGAAGGGGAAGCATACCTTAAAATAAAGAGAATTCATTAAAGGAGTTCTACTTTTACTAATATACTGCTTTTAATATTTTGACTCATGGACTTCCCAGCCAACATTTTAAGCCTCAAAAGAAATGGGGAAAGCAGGCTCAGAACGGAGATGGAGGTCAAAAAGAAGCAGGAAAACATTCCAAAATCTATCACTATTAAAGATAAAGTGCTCTCTGAATATAAGGCATATAAATGGTACCTTGTATAAAGGAATTAATTCATTCCAAATGAAATTATGTTAAGGAAATTTTCCTTTATACAAATTTCCCATAGGAATGCATTGGAAACAGAGCAATCCCTAATCACAACCATTTTTATGTTGTACGGATTTGCCACATAGGTGATTCTGTTACGCAAATTAACCCTATCTCCAGAATTTTGTATGTTGTACAAATTTTATGTTATACAGAGCCTCGTGGCGCAGTGGTTAAATGCCTGTACTGCAGGTAAAACTGTGCTCACGACCTGGGTTCAATCCCTGGTAGCAGGCTCAAGGTTCACTCAGCCTTCCATCCTTCCGAGGTCGGTAAAATGAGTACCCAGCTTGCTGGGGGGGCAATGTGTAGCCTGCACACTGTAATTAAAAATTGTAAACCGCCCAGAGACTACTTGTAGTGGTATGGGGCGGTAAATAAGCAGAACACTTGACTTGACTTGGCCAACCGTTTGTTATACGAGGGTCCACTGTACTCTAGTATAAAACCTGCTAGTGTTTCAGAGACATGGTTCAGGCCAACCTCAGTTTGATGGAGCAGCCATATCTACAAATGAAGCTTGTGTTTACATCCCACAGACCAATCACCAACTAAAGCAAGCTCATGTCCAAACTGCAGAGCTTATGAAAAGCTCCTGTTGCCACTACTGGCTCAGATATTTCAACACTTAAGAACTTCCTTTATCTAATGACCTGCAAACTATAATGCAGATCCCCTCCCCATGGTGAGGTGAGGTCTGCTGTAAAACAGTGTGTTTGAGTGTTTCTCCTGACCTCCCTGACGGTCTCCAACATTTGAAGGATAAATCAGGATGCATCTCCCAGCCTGTCCTGCACTTCTTGGAAATTGGCCCACGGGCCTCAAGTGTTGCAAAGACTGCCACCCCAATATTAGCATGGAAGGAAAACTTCGGTCATCAGGCATATGTGGGATGCGTGTGGGGGTGCATCTAGAGACCACACAATTTCTTGGGCTTGTCCTGCACGTTGCTTTCTGTTGGCAACCTTCCGGAAACTTTGAAAAACTTGGGGGGGGGGGGAAGCAAAAATAAAGAAAAGGGGGGAAATGCTTGGCCAAAAATATGAAGAAGAAAAAAGGAAAAATTAGGGGAAAACTTTTTTCCCCTCCAACAAGTTTCCAGGAGATTTACATCTTCAGCCTCTGTTAAGTTGCAGGACCCATCCCGTAAACAACTTCGTGGGCAGTGCATTAAAGCCCCACTGAAAAAGCGTGGACCTTAATCCCAATAAGCCACCCGCCAGACTCCCGCCTGCTTTAACGGCGCTGCTACGTCTCAGCAACGCATCGCACATTCTTCCCCAGTAAAGGCTTCCCTGGGCGCAAGCGCAGTCGCAACCCCGCGCGGCTTCCCTGGGCGCAGGCGCACTCGGCTCTTCCATCGGCGCTTGCCAGGGGAGACCCTCTCCGCAGCTCGGGAGGGAAGAGTGGGCGGGGTTGCGCGCGTGGCTCCGCCCGGCTCTGGAAGGAGGGAGGTCCGCGCATGCGCGCTCAGAGGCCGGCCTTTGCCGCGCCGCCGCCGCCGCCGCCGCCGCTTCCTTTCTATTTTTCCCGCGGTGGCTGCGCGGACGGTCGCGGAGCGCCATGTGGGGCCGGTATGGCGCTGCCGGGAGGTGGCTGTCGCTGCTCAGCCTCGGCCGGTGAGCAGCTGGGGACGGGGAGGAGCGGGAGGGCTCGGCTGGGCCCGCTGATGCCTCCTGCGACTCGAGAGCTCTTTGCACATGCTCAGAGGTCCCCTTTTAGCAGGGTAATCCCATCCCATCCTACCCACCCCGAGCTGTCATCATCATCCGGTCCTTCTCCCCATTTGGTGTCGGGCTCGCATGCTTCCGAAACTCCCTGTGTGGAGGGTCAGGTGTGTGTGGGGGGAACTTGCTTTGTTTTGGGGTCTGCTATTGAAAGGGAGTCTCTGAGCATGTGCAGAGAGTTTGCCGTTCCGCAGTGGTCAGCTCTAGCCCCCGCGTGGGCCGGGATGAAGGAAAGGCGCCCTCATGTTGGGCGTGTGCGCTTTAATTTTAGCAGCTGAACTCATCTCCATGTTAAAACTGCTTTCCCTGCCAACTTGCTGCCATGTGCGGATCCTTTAAAATAATCTTTCAAATATTTCTTTATTCCTAAAAGGAGGAGGGAAAGCAACAACAGTTGAGTGATCAAGTTATGGAGCTGTGTTTTTTTCTTAGCTTGCCTTATCAGTGTTGACCTATTGGTGTCTGAAGGCTCCCCCCCCCCCAAAAAAAAAAGTTTTCTAGGTGAAAGCAGTGACACATGGTGACTAGATCCCTAATTTCTCATACTTTTTAGGTTCCTCTTGAAAAGGTGTTTTTTGTTTGTCTGATCAATTGATTTGGCAGCAGGGGCACAGTGTGGCAACCTGTCCTGTCCCATGAATTTGTTCCACCAGTTACAGTTTCCTGATCAAAAGCTTTTGATTTGCAATCAATTAATCTTGGAACTATAGTCTTGCTGCTCAGTAGACTCTATATAGGGCCTTCCCCCACCCCAGCCCAAGACCTACATCTCCCAGGAAGCACCCTGGTAATTTCCTCCCCCCCCTGGAAATAGACCAGTGGTAGTTTGGAAAGTAGGACCTCCTCCAGATGAGCAAAATGTTGGAGTCTGCAAATATGTGTCTACCAACAGAATTCAACCTGGAGAATTCCTGGAGAATTTATGGAGTTGAACCCCCCCCCCAAAAAAACCACTTTTAAAAGGCACGACCATGATATTTGGTTGTCCAGATGATTTGAATGATCAGTCCCTGCTCACTGGTCAGGTTTGCTGAGGTTTGTTGAGGATGAAGTCCAGAACTCCTAGAGAACTCAAGCTAACCTACCCCTGCCTTTGTGGAATAGAGATGACTAGCTGGAGGACAGAAGTTCAGAAGGTTACTAGGTGGTTGTGGTTTGTTTGTTGTTTTATTTATTTCAAAATAATTTAAAGTGTGTCTCCCTTCAAAGGCTCAGGGTCATAGTGTATATGCAACCGTCTTGAGATACCCATGGAACTCAGCGGTCATGCCAGAAAACCAGGTCTCCAGCAGAGTTAGGACAACAATGTCTCTTACGTAACCGGAGTTGTTTTAGTTCATCTTCTTCATCATCCCTGTCAGAAACAATCCAATGGCATTTGAACCTGGTTTCCGTAGATTTTTTTGCTTTGGAAAGTCTGCAGTCCTGTTTGTACTTTGCACAAGTGGGAGCAAAGAAGCTAGTTTTATGGAAGGTTTTCGTCCTTAGCTTTATCTGGTTGTGGTATCTTTTCGTTCTGTTTGTTCCTCATATTTAGTCTCTAAAATTCCTACCCAGAACAGCTAGCCATGAGGAGTTCAGGAAATGTTAACATCTAGGGATCCAAGGTTACGAACCACTGTCTTCCAGGGTCAGATAGAGCAGGTTGTGCAGATAGATGATTCTTCCTCTTCACTTTACCATCTGTTGTGGTACCCTTTGACTAGAGCGTGCACAAAAAGTTGTGTACCTGGCCATGTGTTTAGCATTGTGACAGAGAGCAAGCTGGAGGAGAAAATGGCATCCATGATTGCACTTAATACACTCTGTTTTCTCCAGTAGGATTTTAACCATAGTTGGTTGGTTGGTTGGTTGAACCGACAAGAGTCAACTTTGATTTCCTCCTCTTTCTTTCTCTTTAAGGATACATACTTCCAGGCCGTTTGGTCCCGGATGTTGGAGGTGGAAGAGTAGCTCTGCTAATGAACGAGCATTGCAGTACAAGATTGGAGATCACATCCATGGGTTCACAGTCAACCAGGTACTACACTTTCCTTGCTGGAGTCACCATCTCCTGATTTTCTTCTGCCTTCTTGGTAGTTGGGAGACCCTTTGAGGTCAGGAGGTTTGCAGTCGATTCTGGATCATATGGAGTCAGTTCACATAGAGGTCTTCCAGGGCTCTCTGCAATCAGCATAATGAGCAAACTTATGAAACACACCCCGCAGCCCCATGCAGCTTTGTGAGGTTGAGGATATATTTTTGAACGACGGGGTTATCTGATATTTGTTGTAATGGATACACTCATTTTTTTAAAAAAAGTGTTACAGAATATGCACTGTTAAATTTCTGAAACAAAGTGTAAGCTTAGTGATGAAGATGTAATGATTACAACACGTCAATGTTCAGTTGAATCTGCCCTATGTTCTTTATGCTATCAGATCATACATACCCAGCTTTCCGTAGTGGTTGTGAGCATATTAATTGGTGGCCAAATGGAACTGTGGTTTTCGTCCTGGTCAGAGGTCCTTAAACATCTGTCGAATTGTGTGAGGATACCTTGATCCACCAGAATTTAGTTCCTCTAATTGGGGTGGGGGTCAACTTGTGGCCCTCTCGTTTAAGGAACGTGGGGAATCAGACCATTTGTCTGTCTAGTCCAGTGTATTGTTTGTTGCCTCTTATAGACCAGAGCTACCCCAGAGTAAGGGGTAAGAAAGTTCTTTCCTAGCCTTGCCTAGAGACTTCTGGGACTCTGTTTTTGGCCTCCCATCCAAGAGCCAACCAGCTCCAACCCTGCTTAGCTTCTCAAATCAGTTGACATCATTTTGATGAGCTTGGTAGTTTGGTATTGTTGAATCGTAAGCCATAATCTCCATTTCCCCTGGCCATGTAGTTGGAACTGAAGTCGTGATCTCAAAATTATCAACATCTGAGTAACCCAGTGGCTTTTCTGGTCCAAGGATTCATGTAGGGAATTCTTTCCAGACCGTGATTAGTATAAACTGCTTTCCCAGTTAACTACTCACAGGTTTTCTCTTTGAATACCCCCAACATTTATAGCCTATGAACTACTGGCGTAGTGGTTAGAGAGTATGGAACCAATGTGGAACATCCATGTTGAAGTCTTCAGAGCCCGAAATGATGATGTTCAGCTGATCGTAAGAACATAACATAAGAGCCATGCTGGATCAGGCCACCAAATGTGTCTGGGAGCGCACAAGACTAGATATCTGTCTCCTGATACCACTCCCGTGCATCTAGCTCGGGAAGATTCCACTCTCAGTCGCTGCGTGGACAGTGTAAGAAAAAGGAGAGGCGAGTTGTAGTTGACTTGATCCCATAGGAGGAAAAATAGAATGCAAAAGTAATTGATACATACCATGGCAGTGTAACCATTGATCTCAAGTAGTGGTGAGTGCTCCAATACTGGAGGTGTTCAAGAGAAATTTGGACAACCACCTGGCAGATATCCTTTGATTATTCCTGCATGAAGCAGGAGGTTGGGTTTCCAATGTCACTCTTCTATGATAAATAAATAAGGATTCACAACATTTCAAAACAAGAACGATAAAACAGAGGAAGGTGCTGGGATCCTCATAACAATGTCTAATTATTGTTGTTGTTTCGATTTACTTGCCACCTCATAGTGCTAAAACACTCTCTGGGTAGCTTACTACATAATTATGCAAACAACAGCTTACCCCAGCCACCCTGAGCTGGGCACTTATTTTACCGACCTCGGGAGGCTGAGTCAACTTTGAGCCGGCTACATCAGGATTCAGCTCCGGTCATGAGCAGAGGATTAGAAGAAATTGTTTTAGTAAATATTATTATTCACGTTAATAAATATTATTATGGGCGGAAGGACTCGTTTCAGTAACTATTACTATGTACTTACTACCTCGATCATCAGGTTGTGCAGCATTTTTAAAGCCCTTTGGGCAGAAAGCTTTTGTAAATTAAAAGACTGATGTTTTAAAGATGCCTGCAGGACTTACTAGGCTGCATTTCCCCCTCAGAAATTAAGCCTGCTGAAAGCATACTGGTGTGTGTTTTCCATGTTGGCTGCAGGGGAGTAGAAGTCTCCTTTGTCTCCAGTGTGACTAGGAAAAAATGTTTTCTACCAGAAAGGCTGGCATTATCAGGACACAGCTAACAATCGGGCTTACCTTTATTTACAGCTGTTGTGAAAAACGAGCATGCGGGTTGAGGAGAAGTCTACGGAGAGGGGCATATGGAATACATGCTTACCTTTGGCTACGAACTCCTAACGTCTGGCTCGCTAGTCGGATACCTAAACCAAGGGCTTTAGATGTTATTTTGTTTCACTCTGTGAAAGATATCTGTGTGTTGCAGGGAGCTAGCATAAATCACAGAAGAGTCATTTTAACAGGAGACTGTATGATTGCCCCCCCTCCCCAGGTGACACCGATACCCGAGTTATTCTTAACTGCTGTCAAGCTCAGCCATGATAAGACGGGAGCCAAATATTTGCACATTGCCCGGGAAGATTCCAATAATCTGTTCAGGTAGGTGGCGCCCATATGTAATAATATGCGCGGATTCACTTAACCATAGTCTGAAAATATTGAAAATACAGTGGTACCTCTAGATACCATCGTCTCTAGAAATGAAAAAAAATTGTGATACAAATGGAAGTCCGTCCGGAAGTCCATCTGAAAAAATACTTCTCTCCCCCCCCCAAAAAAAAACCTTCCGAAAAACTCGACATATGAAAATTTTCTGTGGGAAAACTCAAGATACGAAAAATTACAGAATACTTCAATTCCCATGGTGCATTACGCCCGATTCGTATCCATGATACAAAAATTTCCAAGTTACGAAGTGTCTAGAGGAGCTAATCAATTTCATATCTAGAGGTACCAATGTAGTAGAAAAGCAACCCCCTCCGTGTGTGTGTGTGAAATATATCTTCTATGTTGTCATTACCAGAACTGGTCATGAGAAGCAGCCAGAGACCCATGTTTTGTATAGCAATTGCTCTTATAATAATAATTTCCTATTTATGTTAACAGTGTTCAGTTCCGGACCACCCCCATGGACAGTACGGGGGCCCCTCATATTCTGGAACACACGGTGCTTTGTGGTTCGCAGAAGTACCCTGTCAGAGATCCCTTCTTTAAGATGCTAAACAGATCACTTTCCACATTCATGAACGCTTTCACAGGTGAGCAGATGAGAATCAGACGCCTTGTGGGTTTCCACTCTGTATGTAAATGGCATCTGGTTTGCTTGATAAAATTGACAGTGCGTGTAGCTCCTTCTGGTTCCTGGCTTAGATGGTGAACACTGTTGTGATTGTAATCATGAGAAACAACAGGGGAGATGTCCAGAAAAATAGCTGTATTGTATTTGTCCTTATTGGTGTGTTGGCAAAATTAAACAGGGGGAAAGAAGAGAAAAGCAAAATATTATAGGGCATTAAAGACTAAAAAAATAAGTTTTGATGTTCAAATAAAGTGAATGTGTTAAGTTCCTTAAGGATATTTTGTCTTGGAGCTCCTCAGTTCCTTGTTCTTGTCCTTTTCTCTGTTTCATTTCACCAGTCAGGGCATTTCTCAGTGTGCCTTCAGAATTTTTGGAGTGCAGTTCTTGGAAAAACATAATGTAACCCAAAGCTTGAGCCAGCATTCCAGTGTAGTCTGACCCTCCTTCGGCAAGAATGAGTATGCTACAATTGTTAGAAAAAGAAATATGGGATCTGAAGCAGGGGCAGGGAGAGGAATGGCTTACTAAAACAGGACCTCTCGCCTGAACAGAAGCATCCTGTTTGTGGGTGTGTGGCAACAATGCAGCATCTCTCTCTGTTCATTGCTACTGATCTGGAATGCATACAACTTTGCAAAATGTATTACAAAACTCCCAACGCTTCTTTCATTGCCAGGAGTCAGAATTTTTGCACCAAAGATCTATCTGGAATGAAATGCACCTTCCTCCCCCCCCCTTTCCTTTGCTCCCCAATTTTTGGAGGGTGAGGGCTTGAAAGTTTATTTGAAATGTTGGTAGAATTGTATCTTAGTTCCTACTGCCCCAGTAGCTCTTCAGTGTAATTTTCTAAAGATTTTGCAGATGGATGGATGGATGGATGGATGGATGGATGGGGAGGGGAGGGGAGGGGAGAGAATGAAAGAAACAGGGTCTTGAAGGGGGTTGCATTATGCTTTAGGAATCTCAAGAACACCGTTGAGCTTTTTGGACTTGCACTTTCACAAGCTCAGAGGCCTTAGTTCAGATCTTACAAAAAACCCAATCTTGTAAAAGTTACTTTTGAGGATTGTATGTCCCAGACTTCCATATTTAGCCTGACTGATAGTCTTGTTGGCCATGAGATTTTAGGAGCTGTCGTATTAAAAAATAACTCTTGCAAGTTCTATTGAGGACGGTTTCTGTGCAGAAAATAAATGTCCACCCAACTTTTTATTTGGAAGGGTCAGAGTTCAAAAGGTGTTCTGTGTCAAAGGTCTTAGGTTTAAACGTTGGCAGCATCTCCCGTTCAAAGGTTCTCGGGTACCAGAGTTCAGAAAGGCCTCTGATAGGCAGAGCCGAGGCCTAACTTTTACCAGGCTGGTTTATGTGGAAGATATCAATTATCTTTGAGAGCAAGTTGGAAGAAATACTAGTTGCTAGAGCTAACAAAGACCTTTGCTGGTGTTTATGTTGATAATGGTCTAGAGCAACCTTGAGTCCCCAGATGTTCTTGGACTTCCCAGAAATCCTAGACGGTACAACTAGTGATGAAGGTTTCTGGGAGTTTTATTCCCATCTGGGGACCCAAGGATGGGAACCACTGGTCTAGGTAATTGTGACCTGAGGCAGAATGTTCCAATGTGGAGTGTTCCTTGTTCCTGGTTGTCATCTTGACCCTTCTCTGCAGAACTTGCTCCTTCCAAAACCGCACTATTTTTGTGCCCAGTTGTCCTTCTGCTCTTCTAAATGGGGGTTCCTTGTTATCTAAAACTGCAAATACAAACTCAGCTATTGTATTTCATCTGCAGTTATGTGTGTGTGTGTAGGTTTTCAAATTCATCTGAAGAATCTGCAAGGTCAAGTCGTTCAAAAACTAAGGCTGCTTTCACACGAGCCCAAAAATCCGCTGCAAAGTGCTTGCAGATGCAGAGCATAAAATTGTTTTCCCACCAGCAGCAGACTATATTTAAAAAAAGGATGACCATGCCTACTTAAGCGGGACCCAGCGCATTTTACAAGTACCTGGTCTCGAGGAGGTAAATTTTTTGTCATTGTTCCGATGTGGATTTTAAAGCAGTGTATTCCTGGCCCTCCTCCACCTTCTGTTTGTTTTTGTTGTTATTCCCCCCCCCCCTTTAACAGACAGGAATCCCTAATGGGCAGCAGGCGGAGGTGAGCCTGTATTTTTTTTCTCCCTCCCTTCACAGCAGACAGAAGCAATAGAATCAGAGTGCTGGAGGGTGGGAACATAGGGACCAGGACAAAACCCACATGATCTCTAGTTGGGGGGATCCACATTTAAGTTGCCAGCGGATTTTAGTGGTCATGTGAAAGCAGCCTAAGATACATAGACATCAAAAATGGCAGATTCCAGCGTCACCACTAATGATTCTGTGAAACCGTTGGGTTTTCCCGAGCTTGCCATTTCCTTCTTTTTGTATGTGGATAATACCAGTTGACTGTATTGGGGCATTAATGTCAAACTTAAAAGGAATGATCCTTCGCAAGGCTCTGTCCTTTAATTTGAGGAAGACTGTAGAGAATGGGCCATAGAAATCATTAATTTATGCACATGTCCCCAATTTTTTTCACCTACAGCTAGTGACTACACCCTGTATCCATTTTCCACTCAAAATCCCAAGGATTTTCAGAACCTCCTCTCTGTGTACTTGGATGCTGCTTTTTTCCCTTGTTTGAGACATCTAGATTTCTGGTAAGCACTCTCAATTTGCTGTATATGCACAGACAGGATGGTGTGACCCAGAAGGATCTTAATACCTGTTTGGTGTGTCTCAAATTTAACACAGGCAGGAAGGATGGAGGTTAGAACACGAGAATCCACAGGATCCTCAGACCCCACTGGTCTTCAAAGGCGTTGTGTTTAATGAAATGAAAGGTGCATTTGTAAGTCCTTTTTATTGTATTGATGACTTTATCAGCTGGGCATGTTTAACAAGGAGAAAGGGAGGCAGCACTTGTTTGTTTGTTTGTTTGTTTTAGCTTTCAGGTTGTTCAGCTTTCCAGCTTCTATCAAGCCACAGGGTCTTAATTTAACCTCAGGCAGGATTTGAGTGTATAGTTATTTGATCCTCCTTGTGGTTTACAAACCCCTTTCAGATTGTGATTTCTGATTTTGGCTTGCTCACCAGTTAGAAGGACCCATCTTGGATCCTTTGAAGGAGAAAGGCGGGATAAAAATAATTTAAGGAAACTAAATTGATAAATAGAAAGTGATGCTTATTCAGTCATCATCACCTTGCCAATTCATAACTAACCATTTGTGGTTTTTCATCTGCTCCCTTTTTTTTTGTACCAATATACATTACCAGTAAACTGGTGTATCCACATTTTTGTGGATTCTGGCCTGTTAATCCTGGTTTCTACATTGCTACTGATATTACTTTGCTGTGTAAGGCTCATTGGGTTATTAACCAAAGTCCTTGGATCTTCTCTGACATTTTCTTTAATTTTTCAGTGGACTATCATTACTCACAGATCATTTCCTGAAGTGTTTTTGTTCTCACTGACCCTTTTCTTTTAAGACGGACAACGAGGCTGTTCTCTCAGCACCTTCAAAACAAGATCCTTCCAGATCATACCTATGCAGTTGTGTCTGGAGGCGACCCCCTGAAGATCCCCGACCTTACCTGGGAACAGCTGAAACAGTTCCATGCCACGCATTATCATCCCAGCAATGCAAGGTACCAAGAGCATGTTAACGACAGGGATTGTTGAACATGGCACCTGTTTTGCTGTTACAATCTTTCTTTTATTAAAATAGGGTATGTGTTATCTGAACACTTGGTTTCCAAGTAAAACTTTTTTTCTTTTTCTTGGCAAACAAGACATGCGGATGGCATGGCATGTTCCCTGTTGTCTAAGAAGAAGCAAAAAGGTTGCTGGTGCTATCAAAACAGCCACAGAAATTGTGTAGGCGGCCCCGTTGGGTTTGAGGAGTGATATTGTAACCCCTTCAACCCTAGAAATCGGCTATCCCATTGTTTTTTTTGAAGGAAGGAAAATACTGCACTATACAGTGGTACCTCTTAAGACAAATTTTATTCGTTCTACGGGTCAGTTTGTCCTACGAAAAAATTGTCCTATGAAACATGGTTTGATGTGGTTTCCCCTAAGAATGCATTGAATTTGTCTTGCAAAGCATCCCGTAGGGAAATTTGTCTTATGAGGTTTTCCTGTTCCCGGACATTTCATTCGTCTTACGCATTTTTTGTCTTAAGGGGCATTCGTCTTATGGGGTATTACTGTACTTGGATCATCTTGTTGGTTTAACACAACTAACGCAAAGTTAATTCAGCTCTGTTTTGGGAACTAGCAAGTTATTTGTGTGTTTAGTTTCCTACACAAATGCAGGTCGGGGTTTAAAGGTAGCAGGGAAACAGTTTATTTTGTATTATTTTAATGAAATAAGGGTCCGTGTTTTAGACAAAAATTGGCCAGATTATATAGTCAGTATCTGATTAATATGGTGAAATATGATTCCTTCTTCCAAATGAGTGGAAACGTTGTTCAGGCCACAGTTAAATGATGCTCTCTAGTGAACTAGGGTTTCCCATTCCTACAGTGGTTGTCAGCTTTGTAAAAGTTCAGGGTAATATAGCTATGGTTTGCATTTAGTTTAACAACCTGGCTTATTCAGATGCTAACAACCGTGGAGTCTGGGTTTGGGATCAAGAGGAAAATAGAATTTATCTGAGTTGCAACTCGGATGAAACAGCTACATATAAAAGCAAAACGTCTTGGTTTTTGTTTTGTTCAAACAGACTCAGTATATTTTATGCTGCCATAGTGTTTGTTTTTTAATGTATTTTGCTCAAGGTGCAAAAGTCACTTCTAGTGGTACTGAGATCCTCAAGTTTTATGGATTGCACACACCCCTTCTTTTCCGACAACTTTGGTCAGATGGTGCGATATATAAATCAAATCAATAAATAAATTCATTTTCCTTTTCAAAAGGTTCCTTTTGCACCTTCGGAAAAGTTATCCTTCTAATGACCAAGTTTGTCTCAAGCCATTCCTTTCTAACCTTTGGTCCTCTAGATCAGGCATGTCCAAACTTCGGTCCTCCAGATGTTTTGGACCACAACTCCCACAGTCCTTTGCCATTGGAAATACAGGCTTGGAATTCTGGGAATTGTGGTCCAAAACATCTGGAGGGCTGAAGTTTGGACGTGCCTGCTCTAGATGTTTTGAGGTGCAAAACCCAGAATCCTCAACCCTTGTCCATGATGGACAGGATCCTTAACCCTTGCTCATGAAATCCGCAAGGAGGAGCAGAGGTTGAGAACCACTTTTCTAGTTCACTTCCAAGGGGTAGTTGTCCGAAGGCATCTCAAAAGCTTTCCTGAGGTTCCCCTTTGCTCTTAATGGGGCTTTCTTGATTTTTGAGATTCTATCTCTTTGGCTAGTGATAATGAGAGCATCGTTGTCGTCAACAACAACAGGAACTAACTTGCCTTCAATGACAGGTTTTTCACTTATGGCAACTTCCCGCTTGAGTCGCACCTGAAGCAAATCCACGACGAAGCCCTGAGTAAATTCCAGAAAACTGAACCAAATACAGCTGTCCCTCCACAACCAATCTGGGATAAGCCCGTGAGTGTTTCTTTGCTAACCGAGATATTCCCCCCCCCCCCCCCCCGGTAAAATGATCTGCTGGATAGCTCAGTGGTTTAGTTATCTGACCGTGGAGCTGGGAGTTCAATTCCCCACTGGGTCTTTTTGACAAGAGGTAGACTCAGTGGTCCGTAAGGGCCCTTCCAGGTTGGTATCTCTAAGACTGGATGGTGAATCGGTGAGGGTGAGGGTGAGGGTGATAGCACTTGTAGCTTATAAGATACTAGAACAGGCATGTCCAAACTTTGGCCCTCCTGATGCTTTGGACCACAACTCCCAGAATTCTAAGCTTAGATTGCCAATGGCAAAGAACTGTGGGAGTTGATGTCCAAAACATCTGGAGGGACGAAGTTTGGACATGCCTGTACTAGAAGGTCTCCTTGTCCTTCTCAGTGTCCTATGGGCTGCTTGTCAAAGACAGTGGTTGCAGGAGCAGCTGGCTTGGCAAGGTGAATGGGTTTCTCATGTAGCGGACATACAGGGGCCGGGGGGGGGGGGTTGCTCCTCTGCCCAGACCCATCTGCCATCAAACAACCACAGCTGCTTGAAAACTGGTGTCTGGAGAAGTCATTCTCCAAATGCGTTCATTAAGAATCCCCCAGCCTTGCTATAAAATCTTACCAAAATAATTGTTCAACAAGGCACCTTCACTTGAATAATAAGTAAAAGCATTTTACTAAAATATTTTTTTACCCAGCGTGTTGTTAGTCTTTTGAATTCCCTGCCACAGGATGTAGTGATGGCATCTGGCCTAGATGCCTTCAAAAGGGGATTGGACAGATTCCTGGAGGAAACATCCATCACAGGTTACAAACCATCATGAAGATGTGTAATCTCCAGGCTTAAAACCAGGGTACTTCAAGGACCAGATGGAGGGGAGTAGTAGCAGGAGACAGATATCTAGTCTCCTGCGCTCCCAGAGACATTTGGTGGGGCTACTGTGAGATACAGGAAGCTGGACTAGCTGGGCCTTTGGCCTGATCCAGCATGGCTCTTCATATGTTCTTAGATGGCCCTTCTAAGGTGCAAGAGGTGAGCCCTGAACACCGCCATGAACTGAACCCAACCCTTCCAGCCAGTCTGCAAGTCAGCAGAGCCTTCTGGACAGCAGGCGTCTTCCACTAGTGGGAAGGCAGGTGGCACGCTGCCCAAGAGGGCTCTTCTTTAGAGATGCTGCCCAAGCTGTGGAACTCCCCCCCTGACCTTGGCAAGCCGGGCGTCTCCAGGACCCCAGATCTCATGGTCTGCTTCCTGTTCCTGTCTCAACAGAGCGCTCAAGGGCTGAACCTTCTGAAAACAAAGCAACAGCTTAAAAGCTACGATGTCTCCCTTTAATAAAAAAACAGGTTCCCTCAGCAATGTGTTGGGTTACTTCCATCAAACCTGGACCTGGCCAGATAGCTCAGTGGTTTAGGCATCTGGCTACAAAGCCAAAGGTTGGGAGTTCGATTCCCCCACTGGGTATTTTCTTTTGTCTGTTCTCACCCTCCCAACCCACAGTTTGAGTGGATGGTCCCCTAGTTTTGGTATTTTGTGAGGGGGAGAAGAGTCCACCCCCACCCCATACACCCCCGCCATGCAGCATCCGGTTCGCCAGGTCTGCCTCCAGAAGGAACATCCATAGGGAGGGAAAGGGAGAAGGAAAGTGTGTGATCTGCCTGTTTTCTCTCTCCGGGTTGTCTTTTGCAGAGGGAGCACGCTGTGACCTGTGGCGTGGCTGCCTTTGCGGCCGTTCCGAAGAAGCAGACGATGGTCAGCGTGAGCTATCTTCTCTCAGAGTAAGTGGCCTGGAATCTGGAGACTTGAACGAAGGGGAAGCATCGTTTCCCATTTGGTTGGAGCTTTAGCAGACCTTGAAACGGGGCATGTTCTCTCACCGCTGTCCCACTGCTTTCTCGCCTGGGGTGTGAGGGTTCAGTCTTTGCCCAGGCGTCCCCGCCCTTCTAGTCTCAAAGAAGGCATCTCGCGAAACAAAGAAACATAACTTTTATTTTGTTCATCAATAACAAACGAGGTTTTTCTTCTGACAACAGAGTCAACTTCTTTAACATCAGATATGAACGGGTTCTTCCCTCCATAGGTGGGGGTCTCTAGAAAGTGATCAAATTCCCCACCACCACCTGTGGGTGTTCGGCTCCACCACGGGCCTCTTCCCCCTTCTCCGCAAGCCTCAGCCCTTCCCCCTGAGTCCCAATCTCCTCCATGAAGGCTTGGGGGGTTCCCACCTGTGTCCCAACTTCCAAAGTGTATCTGGGTCCACGGGGTCTCGGTTTGGGTGTGCGGAAGGGGTAGTCGGGCCTCTTGCTCAGCTCCTCCCGAGGATCCAAAGTCCCGGCCTCGATCTCCTGCCGGATCTTTATCAGCCATCTCTCCAACTCCAAGTCCTTTCGGATCTCCTTCAGCTTGCGGTTATACTCCCTATACTCTTTCTCCCCCCAATAAGAGCACTTCTGACGGTGTGCCCTACGATGGTAACTCTCAGCCTCTTTGTGAGGCATTATCATCTCTTCCCAGTCTCCCGTCCATAGGTTCTCCATCCACACCCATTCCCATCCTTCTGGGAGCTCTCTCTTCCATCCCTTTTTACAAGCCGCAAAACCCGCCTCCACCGGAGCGGATTGGTTCCCCTTCCCAGCCAATTCCTTCTTTTTCTCTTCCTCCACCCTCCGGTTCTCTTCCTTCTCCTTAGCTTTAAGGGCCTCATATTACCCCTTCAAGGCCATAAACCTCTCTACAGGTGAAAGGTTCATCAGATTCTCGGGTTTCTTTGGTTCTTCCATCACCTCAGTTGGACGTGCAGGGGTCCCTCTCTTCCCCTCAGAGAAGTTCCCCTCACATGGGGTTCTAGAAAAGTTGGGTGGGAGCCACCAAAACAACTGCTTGCCTGGAAGTTTCATGTTGCTTTTCATTAAGGCTGAACTAACAACTGGGCAAAAGAACAATCCCCACAGACCCAACGCTGTCAGGGAAACATGAGTGGTTGCTTATTTTCGTTCCCCAGAGAGCAAATTTCCCTGGTTTTATACACACACACACACACACACACACACACACACACACACACACACACACACACACACACACACACACACACACACACACACACACACACACACACTGGACCCTTGTATAACAAACAGCTTGTATAACATAAAATCTGTACAACATAAAAAATTCTGGAGATAGGGGAAATTTGCTTAACAGGATCGCCTATGGGGCAAACCTGTACAACATAAAAATGGTCGCAATTAAGGATTACTCTGTTTTCAATGCATTCCTATGGGAATTTGTATAAAGGAAAATTTGCTTAACATAATTTCATTTGGAACGAATTAATTCCTTTATACAAGGTACCACTGTATATTTATTTTCCTCCTTTACTCTTCCAAAAACTTTGGGCTGATGCATGTTATTTCCTGCTGGCAACAACCCTGTAGATTACTTCTGTCTCAGAGATAGTGATTTGTACAACGGTTGGTACTAGAGATGGGCACGAATCAGCGAAGTTTTCGTTTTCGTTTTTGTTGTTTCGTTTCGTAACGAAAACGAAAATTTTCCGAAAACCAAAATGAAAACGGAAACGAAACGACCAATTTTGCTGTGTTTTTCGTTTTCGTTGCGGCAAATCCATTGAACTGAAAAAAATGCTAACGAAACAGCAATTTTTCGTTTTCGTTTTTTGTTTCGTTACGAACCAAAAACGAAACGAAAAAAATTCAAAAACAAAACGAAAACGAACCGAAACAGATCCCCAAACGAGAAACGAAACACAATTTTTTGGAGTCGTGCCCATCTCTAGTTGGTACTTAGCCTTTTGGGGGATGAAGGATGCTTCTGCCTACTGCTAGTTAGAATCCAAATAAGGCAAAGTTAATTTAGGCTGGTGAAAGAACTGCAGCTGGATTGAATATTGCAAAGTTCATAAGCTGAATCAAATTGTCAGTCTCGACTAGAAGTAATGGCTGAATTGCCAATGTTTAGATAACTCCCTGAGGTCGGTATCCTATTGGTGTGAGGTGCCCCTCCGAGACTGGCCCTCGAAACAAGCTGGGACTTTGCTGTCGCCGAACAATTTCAGCCAGTCTTTGAGCCAATCCTTTTTTTTATTGTTGTTAGTTTTCAACGGCGGATGGGAAGCTCAGTGAGTTAGGTATCCAGATATGGAGCTGGAGGTCGAGAATTTGATTTCCCACTGTGCCTCCAGGAACAAGAGCCAACCTATGTAGTCTTGGGCAAGCTGCCACAGTCCCAGGGTCCCCCCCCCCCAAAAAAAAGAAAAGGTACTATTGACCTAAAAAAAAAACCTGCAGAGTCAACATAAATCAGAACTGGCATGACAGCATACAATTATTAATTATTTCACGAGATGGATTTGGGGATCAAGTAGAGTTGAGTAGAACTGCCTTCAGTTCACTGGAGAAAAAGCAGGGTATAAACAAAGATTAATAATATTCTGCATTTTTTTTCTTTGTGTTTTTCAGCATTACAGATACTTTTGAAACCTTCACGCTGAACCTGTTGTCTGGCCTGTTGGTGGGTGGCCCTAATTCTCCTTTTTATAAAGCTTTAATTGAAGCTGGTCTGGGTACCGATTTTTCACCTGATGTTGGGTAAGTAATGCTATCAAACCTGATTGCACCTTGAATTTAATCTGTGTTGTAAATTGACGTTTTGGGGAGGGGCATTAATAGAATTAATTTGGAGTAGGAACCGGCAAGCCACTCCAGTAATTCCTGCCAAGAAAAGTCCATGGACGTGGGGTCACGAAGAGTCGGTCACGACTGTAACGACGCAACACAACACACACATTAAAATAATTTAGTTATTTCATTTCATTTCATTTGATGTCACCCATTTAGCCAGAAGCTACTCAGGGCGATTCACAACATAGTCAACAGTAAACACAATCAATTTTTTTTAAAAAAACTAAAATAAAATCAGTAAATAGATAACGTACAACAAAACAGGAATTCAGTAATTGTAAGGTGCCAATTGAGCTGCCTAGATGCCCTAAGCCCATCTGATCTCGCCTGATTTCGGAAGCTAAGCAGGGTCGGCCCTAGTTAGTACTTGGATGGGAGACTACCAGGGCATACCAGGTGCTGTAGGTGCCTGGAGTAGGAACTGGCAAGCCACTCCAGTACTCATGCCAAGAAAACTCCATGGATATGGAGTCACGAAGAGTCGGTCACGACTGTAACGACACAACACACACACAAGGTGCCAATTGAACTTGAAGCATTCAATGTGCAAAGGTGGCCGACTTGATTCAATAGTTAAAATCTTCAGTGGGTTTGCAGTGATGGAAATGCCTTCCCGGACAGCTAGGTTTTTAGAGCTTTTTAAAAAAATCATCAGGGAGGGGCCCAGGCAGATGTCTGGAGGCAGTTGGTTTCAGATTGTAGGGCAGTAAGGGCGAACCTTTTAGATCCTGAGTGCCCAAACTGCGATTCAGAACCCACTAATTTTTCGCAAAGTGCCAATACATCAATTTAACTTGAATACAGGTGGCCGCGAAGGGGCGATGTCGGGTGCCCACAGAAAATGCCGACTTTGGTACCCATGCCATAAGTTTGCCAACACTGGTCTAGGGTGTGACTGCCAAGAAGGCCCAAGACCTAGCCTTCTCCCCTCAGGCCTCCTTTGGGGTCGACCCTCAGATGTTCTGCCTGGGATGAATGGGTAAGACGGGCAGATCAGGCTGGAAGGAGGAGGCTTTCTGGCAGGTATTCCCCAGCCGGCTGGGAAATGGCCAACCAGCCCTACTCCCTTCCATTGCGGCTTTCTCCACTTGAGCATCCCGTCTGAAGAAAAGAGGGTCTTACTCATGTAACCTGTCCGTATGGGAAAACGCTCTGGAAAAACCCATGTTCTTCCTCATTGGTCATACTCCTGTGTGAGCAAAAACATCTCTGACTTACTGTTTCTCTCACGGACGAGGCAGGACTTACCTCTCTCCTTGAATGTGTGGAAGAATCTGGATTCTGTTCAGGCCCGAAATAGGACTTGAGACTGAACATTTAAAGTTAAAATCCTATGAGTTGTAACCCAAAGACCTTCCTGACGCCCAGCCAGAGACGATCATTATGTGTCTTTGCAGGTTTAACGGCGCCACGCGAGAAGCTTACTTCAGCATAGGTCTTCAAGGGGTCTCTGAGGAAAACATAGGCACTGTGAAGGAAATAATTGCAAGAACGGTGGATGAAGTGATTGAGTAAGTGGAGCCGCTTGGTGATTTCCTGGTCCCGAATTGGTTTAGGGGGGGTATTCTGAAAAATAACCCTGTAGCTGGTTTCTGGGAACTGCAGTCAAACATATTTTTCTGCACTCCAGTCAGAGAAATATCGTTAAATCACGAGGCAGCTTATCTAGGGATAGTTTGGAGGCAATTAGGCTTACGGTGCTTCATAAGCCACAACTTAAAAACTGGGTCATCCATATCTTATGCAATTAGAATCCCTTATCTTCAGGATCGGTATCCACTGATTCATTTATTCACCCTCTGAAAATAATAGAAATAACAAGAGAAAAATCCTTCAAATACATATTCTTAAAGATGAAGTTACAGACCTGGCCCCTACAGGAAGGGAACCAAAAATCATGCTATGTGTAACATTCAGCATTAAAAGAGTGTTCACTATCTCTGTTTTTCAGCATCCACGAGGGGGCTTTGAAACCCCCCCCCCCACACGAATATGGGGGTCCTATTGTACATACAGTATGTGTGTTTCAGTAGATATCTGCTTGACTATGGGAGTTCCAGGGCACAGTGGTTAAATTGCTGTACAGCAGCCATAACTATGCTCACGACCAGGGGTTCAATCCCTGGTAGCAGGCTCAAGGTTCACTCAGCCTTCTGAGGTTGGTAAAAGGAGTACCCAGCTTGCAGGCAGGGGGCGGGCGATCTGTAGGCTGGATAAATAAATTAGAAACTAGCCAGAGAGTGCTTTAAGCACTATGGGGTGATTTATCAGCAGAATGCTTTGCTTTTTTGCTTTGCTTTACTCATCAGTGTGAAGAGGGCTATCTGGGTGCTTCCTGAATTCTCTGCCCCAGAACACTAAATGTGGCAGCCATTTTGCTTTCCAGTGGCGTAAATGAAGCAGGTTGAAATCCGTTTTTTTAAATGCTACACCCTCTTATAGAGAGGTTGAAGATACATGTGTTCTATGCCCCCCTTTCCATTCTATTTGGGATTTCCTCCCAATTTACTTGAGAATTAAAACACTGGTTTTTGAAATAAGACATAGCTTCCTAAAACGTTGCCTTCTCTGCCCAGTACTGTTCCCTCTATGGGGAATAGGATGAATTACAGGCTGCCTCTTCCTGTCTCTTCCCGCCTGTTTTTTGGCTGCCGTTGCAATGACAACATGAGCAGAACCAAAGTGGCTTAGATCCCAGGTCTGCCTCACTCAGCATTCTGCTCAGCCAGCGGTCAACCAGCTGCGTATAAGAAGTCCACTGGGAGGACAGGAGTGCAAAATGAAATCATTTTGACCAGGCAGTTGCCTGTGTTCTCTACGTTATTAATGCTGAGGGGAGAACTCAGCAGAGCTGAAATTTGCAGTTCTCAAGAGGTTATTCCCTGTGGGGGTGTCCATCTCTCTTGTGCCAAAGAATGCCCAAGGGAATGCAAGAGTCACTTAGGACTCAGCTTGCAGTGGCCTCGCGCCTCTTTTATATGTTTGAAAGGGGATTAAAATCTATAAAAATGTCCTTGAAGTGAAGGGAAGGCCACCTCAGATTGCCAAAGGTTTCCCATGCACACTTTTCATGTGCCGAAATTGTCCGACCAACGCGCATGTAGATGCATCCTAAGCACCTTGCCATTATACTGTCTGTTTGATAGTAGAATCCTCTGGTAAGCTTTGTTTTTTTTGTGTTCGTGAAACAAATCCCACCCCCACCCCCACCCCCGCAGGGATGGATTTGAGGAAGACAGGATAGAAGCGCTGCTGCACAAAATTGAGATCCAGATGAAACACCAGTCAACCAGCTTTGGGCTTGCCCTGACTTCGGTAGGTGCTCCTTTCCCCCGACTCCGTGGGGTGGCTGCCTCAGTCTGCCCAATGAGAGGTCCAGCCAACCCACTCTGCCTTCTAAGAGGCATCTCAGACCCCTATGTGTGGAGGCTCCAAACATGGGATTTTTGTCTGCAAGGGGGAGGTTCATTGCAGGCATATAAGCTTTCTGCATCTAGTGCAAGCAGAAAAATATATATACAGTAGACCCTCGTATAACAAACAGTTTGTATAACCAAATCTGTACAGCATCAAAAATTCCAGCGATAGGGGAAATTTGCTTAATAGAATCGTCTATTGGGTGAACTCGTACAGCATAAAAATGTTTGCAGTTAGGGATTACTCTAATTTCAACGCATTCCTATGGGAAATCTGTATAAAGGAAAACTTGCTTAACATAATTTCATTTGGAACAAATTAATTCCTTTATACAAGCTACCACTGTAGGATGGGGCTGTTGTCTTAAAACCTACACGTGAAATATGCCTGCCTTTATTCTTCTCGTGCCCTCCCTTGCATCCCTGAAGTATATTGCTGCTTGCTGGAACCATGACGGAGACCCCGTTGACCTTCTGAAGATTGCCGAGAAAGTGGCCCTGTTCAGACAGTGCCTTAAGGAGGACCCCAAGTTCCTTCAGAAGAAAGTAAAGCAGTACTTCAAGGTAAGAAGGAGCTGTAGCAGAAAGTGTTCCAGTAGGCGCCGGTCGTTGTCTTCCCTTCAGCCTTTTAGGGCCAGTGGTGGCGAACCTATGGCACGCCAGATGTTTCGAACCACAACTCCCACAATCCTTTGTCACTGGCAATATAGGCTCGGAATTGTGGGAGTTGTGGTCCAAAACGTCCGGAGTGCTGAAAGTTTGCCGCCTCTGCTCTAGGGGTTCTTCTTTTCATCCTGCCCCATCTAAATGAGTCCACTGGCCTGGTCTGAGGAGGACAGTACTGCCCCGTTCCCTGTCTTGACAGGAGTGTCAACTGTCAGTCTTGTACACGGGGAAGGAGGACTCCCATCTTTGCCCTGTCATCTCACAAATAGTAATTTTACTGCAATGAGACTGGCAAACTGCCATGAAGGCAAACAGAGCATTGGAATACCAGGTTCTTTCAGGAATGTTTTTATTGCAATAATTGAATCAATGTATTGATGTCGCTTCTTTAAGAGAGAAGGACAAATTCCAAGCTGAAACAGAGCATTCTTATACCTTGTCAGACTTAGGACACGCAAGCATTTTCAGCTTTGTGCATGATAGATCCAGATGCTCTCAGGGAAAAACTTCCTCTTTTGAACTAAAATATCTCTCTTGCACACATTCTTAGTTAAGAAAGAACACTTAAGCAAAACGCAGTAATTTTCCAATAGAGCGGCTTATGGGAAGAAAGACTTCACAGCTGAGTTGTTTGTGCTCAGCCGAAGGAAGTTTGTCAAGCTAGGTCCCTGCAGTTTACCAGAAATCGCCTAAGACACATTTCCCAGTCTTATTGCCATAGATCACAAAATGAACTTACAGCCCTTTTAACGATGAATGATAGAAATTAATTTTCAAGACGCAAGTTTACAGCCCTCTTCCACGGGGAGCTGAATATATTGAGCTAGTTGGCATCTTGTTTCTGTTTTCCCCTTGCCTTCCCATGGTGTTTATTTACTTCGTGTTTCAGTGGCATGGGGGAAAAAACACACAAAGCCATTGGGTTTCGCCTGAAAACAAAAGCCGATGCTGCTTTTCTGATCCGCTGATCTGTAAGACAAATTGATGCCAATAAGTGGAGCAAGATGTGAAGGAGGTATTCACCTTGGTTTCCCCCCTTTGTCTGCTCTGGGCCCAAGGACAATCCTCACAGGCTGACGCTATCAATGAGTCCAGATGCGGCTTTCTACGACAAGCAAGCGGCGATCGAGGAAGCAAAACTGAAAGAGAAAGTTGAGGCCCTTTCTGAGGAAGAGAAGAAGCAAACATACGAGGAAGGTTAGAGTATACTTCCTATTTATTTGACACTTTATCCGGAACCTCATTGGTTATGCCTTTTTTCTAACTCACAAATGTGTGAAAAAGTCTTGCGTATAACCACACAATTATTTGCTTCGTAAATTCCTGCTAACGTGTTTCCTTAACTTTCATTTTTCCCATTCTTTACACGACAACCAGATACAGGTTTGGTTTTCTTTAACAAAACATGTAATATTCCATGACAAAGGCTCTTACAACTCAACTTCTTTATAGCAATTAGCGCTTCTTCTTGTAGCCCAACCATAACAGGTTGTAATCAATTGCAGTAAAATTTTACACAGCTCCTATGATTCATGCATATGTTGTTTGCAACATTGTTTTCCAAATATTTCTGCCATCACTGATAGTTGTGCTTCAGTTTTCCATCCATTTATTTCAATTCGTTTCTATACCACCCCATTAGTGCAGTGCCGAACAATCACAAAACAAACAAACAAAAAAACCCAACCTCAAACATTAAAAGAGAAAATAGTGAAATAAACCTTACAAGCAAGAAAGCCAAGTTAACATGGCAGGGCAAAGCTTATGTTCCTTTCTTTTCGGGGAACTTGAATGCTGGTTAGGTGGTTTTGCCAGAACTGCTGAGTAAACGTTCTTCTCTTTCTGCTAGGCTTGAAGTTGCTGGAGCTCCAGAGCCAACCTGCCGACACGTCGTGCCTCCCGGCTCTGAAAGTATCGGACATTGAGCCAAAGATCGCATTTACAGAGCTGGAGATGGCTGTTCCAGGTTAGAGTAGCTGAAGGGCTTGTCTTCCGCAGAAACCGAAAAGCAGCTTTCCTTGACTTTGGTGCCACCTCAGTGCGCGAGATTGTAGCCCTCATTATTCCCTTGTGCTGAGGTAGAGCAGGTTGGGAACTGTGTAAATCCAGTGCAGCTTTATGTGGGGCTTCTGGATTCCCCAGCAATTGCTTTTTTAAAAAAATGTTGTGTGTATGCCAAAAGATCAAACATACAATTCTCCATTTTATTGCTACCAATTTCCAAGTTGTTCCTTGTATATCTCACTGCTTGTCATGTGGGTTGGTGCCCTATGTGAGGCACAGTACTCCCCTGTTTATTGCAGGGGTTAAGTGCCTGATCCACCCATGATAAAGGAAAATCCGTGAAATTCATTACCTTGAGCTGATCCTGCTGGCTGCATTTCTAAACAGAGATTTAACACCCTCCTGACACCTCAGCAAACCTTGCTGCCAGAAGCTCAAGGTCTGATTGCAAATGCAGCCAGCAGGAGCAGCCCCAGCTGTGTTTGCTGAGATGTCAGGAGGGGGTTAAAAACCTCTCTTTGGAAGCAAAATGCAGAGGCCTCAGCAAGGGCTGCTCCTGCCAGCTCCGCTTGCAAAGAGAAGTTTTTATCCCTCTCCTGATCCCTCAGCAAACCTTGCTCCCAGGAGCTCAAGGTCTGTTTGCGGAGGTGCCAGGAGGGAGTTAAAACCCTCTCTTTGGAAGCCTTCTTCTCTGAAGAAAAAAACTGTGACTGTAATATATGAACTGCATTGTGGCGGGGGACTACTGTATAAGCATCAGCTATTAACTAGGGACAGTTTGCTGCTCTTAACCCCATGACACATAAACCAGTACAACTGCCTCATCAGGATCTGGCCCTTGTGTTACCTTTTAAGTGTAATTTCATTGCTCTCTAGAAACAAACATAATTAGTTACCAGTTTTGTACCTTAGCTACAGCATTTGCATGTAGGATACAAGTTAGCATCCAAAGAAAATTTGTCTCAGCTTCTGTAAAACTCAGTTCGTCCAAAATTCTTCAAGTCTGTTTCTAAATTGCTGCTCCCCTTTGCTTCATAAGTTGGTTAACAACACCTTCCGCTCGTTTGTCCGTAGCTGAGGACGTCCCCGTCCAGTATTGTGCTCAGCCCACTAACGGGATGGTGTATTTCCGAGCTGTTTCTAGCCTGAACACCCTCCCAGAGGAGCTCCGGCCTTATGTCCCGCTTTTCTGCAATGTCGTCACTAAGTAAGAACGTTTTGTCTTCTAAGTGTGGGGTGGGGACCGCTAAGGAATACTGGGAGGCTCCGCTGGGCAATGATCAATCTCATCCTGGCCATCAGAAAGGTTCCAGGTTCAATCCCCAGCAGCTTCAGGTAGAGCCGGAAGAAGGAAACGAAACCCTTGAAAGTCTCTCCCTGTCAGAGCTGCCAGTACAGTAGGATGCCTGTATCCGTGGTTGACCAGTTCCAACCCCTACCCCAGATGTTGAAAATGCTGTTTTAAGAGCAAACACTATATATACCCATTTTTTCCATGTATAAAAATATATTTCTGTTTCAAGTCATTAGACCAGGCATGACCAAACTTTGGCCCTCCAGATGTTTTGGACAGCAGCTCTCACGGTCCTTTGCCATTGGCAATCTAAGCTTAGAATTCTGGGAGTTGTGGTCCAAAACATCAGGAGGGTCGAAGTTTGGACATGCCTGCATTAGACTAAACATTTGAGGGTCATTTTATATATGGAAGTAATCTGAGGAGAGAACTGTGCAGTTTCAAAACCGCCTACACCTTGGCACTGCAAACAGTTATCTTATACATGGGGGTGTCTTATACATGGGAAATGTGCCAGTTGTGATCTCTGTCTCCTTCTAGTGTCCAGCTCTAGAATGACATTATGGAAATCGGGGAACACTCTTGTGCCTCCCTCTTGTGGCTAGTTCTGGTAACTTCATCTTTAGAAACCTATATTTCTAGGATTTTTCTTTTAAGATTTTTAGACAGCAAGTTAAGTCATTCAGCGCATAGTGATTCTGTGGATGAGGAGTCCAGCTGTACTAACTTCGTTAGCCTTACCCCTCACAAGGCAAGCAATTTGACTGTGTTTCTAGCTTGTATCGAGTTAAATCTGGGCAAGACAGGTGGTTTTTCTTTCTCTCTCTCTCTCTCTCTCTCTGTCTCTCTCTCTCTCTCTTTCTCTTGCTAGGGCAGGGGATCCTGACCTGTGGGTCCTCCCCACCCTTTCTCTCACAGGATGGGATGCGGGGCCCTGGGTTACAGAGAACAGTCTCTAGAGATAGACCTGAAGACTGGAGGCCTTTCGGTAAGCCCTCATATCACGGCGGATGAGTCACACCTGGACGTATACGAGCAGGTGAGTTGCTCTTCAGAAAGATGGCTCGCCACCACCTCCACTCTTCTTGTTCCCAGGGGAAATCGTCCAGGTCATAGAGCCAGTCTGGAGCTTCTTAAAAATACACATGTGTTGTTGTTGTTGTTGTTGTTGTTGTTGTTGTTGTTGTTGTTGTTGTGTGCCCTAGGAATGAGAGATCCTAGGAATGAGAGCCTTGGAGTGCAGCAGTTAAATTGCTATACTCAGCAGCCAAAACTGCGCTCACCACCTGGAATTCAATCCCAGGTAGCTGGCTTATGGTTGACTCAAAAAGCCTTCTATCCTTAATAATAATTTATTGTCATTGTGTGTATATAAACAGTATACACATACAACGAAATTCAGACACCCAGAGACCAGATTCAACACACACACACACACACACACACACACACACACACACACACACACACACAACACAAATCCCCGAAGACTCTCACACACATTAAAAAAAATCCCCTCAACACACACACATAAAAAATCCCCGAACACTCGCCCCCCCCCAACCGCCCCAATCCTTCTGAGGTCGGTAAAATGAGTACCCAGCTCACTTGAGTGGGCAGTGTGTATGCTGCATAATTAAATTGTAAACTGCACAGAGAGTGCTTTAAGCACTATGGGTCAGTATATATGCAAAACACTTTGCTTTGCTTGTGAGAGATCTGCAAAATGTCCTGTCTTCAGGTCATAAAATCATAGAGTTGGAAGAGACCTCAAGGGCCATCCAGTCCAAACCCCTGCCATGTAGGAACCCCCATCAAAGTACCCCTGAGAGATGGCCATCCAGCCTCTGCTTAAAAACCTCCCAAGAAGGAGACTCCACCATCCTCCGTGGCAGCATATTCCACTGCCGAACAGATCTAACCGTCAGGAAGTTCTTCCGAATGTTCAAATGGAATCTCTTCCTGTAGTTTGAAACCATTGCCCCGCGTCCTAGTCTTTGAAGCCATAGAAAACAAGCTTTGCCCAGTGACCTGGTCTTTTCTGTTCTTTTTCCTTCAGGGCATTCTCTTCAATTCTCTGTGCCTGGATAGAAATTTGCCTGACATGATGAATCTCTGGACGGAAATATTCAACAAGTAGGACGATCATTTGAAAGATAAATCCCTTCCTCGTAAAGATTAGAGTGGCTTGCTTTTTATAACACCACTTTAATAGACTTGGGGCACTCAAAACAGGAAGAAAGATCATTTCATGAATAAAAACTTTGTCAGGTTATTTGCAGAGGTGAGTGATGTTTATTTTTCTCTCCTCTCCCCCCCCCAACAGCCCTCGTTTTGAAGATGAGGAACATTTCAAGGTCTTGGTAAAGATGACAGCTCAGGAAATGTCCAACGGGATTCCCGACGCCGGGCACATGTACGCTTCGATTAGAGCAAGTCGGACGTTGACGCCAGCAGGGGAGTTGCAGGAGATGTTTAATGGCATGGAGCAGGTAAGGGAAGAAGAAGATTCCAAACGTATTGGGGCGGTGGCTGGGGGATTCTGGGAGTTGTAGTCCAAGAAAAAAGTACTGGCCAAGACTCCTGGATAGAAACATGGACACTATTTCTAGTTTTGTTCTGTGTTGGTTTTTGTTTTGTTGAAATTTGGTGCCTGGGCCCATCAAAGATGCTACTCTATCCCTTTGTAGGGCACATGAGTTGCATTTTATTTATTTATTTATTTATTTTATTTTTATACCGCCCATCTTCCCAGGGAACTCCGGGCAGTTAACAATAAGGGTTTAAAAAAAACACACCAATAAAACACAAAGTAACAACAGCAAAAAATCAAAGAAAATATTTAAAAGGGACGGAAGGGGAGAGGAGACAATACAATAATAGGAGAAAAACATCGGCAAGAGGCGTCAAAGAAAGAGAGAGAGAAAATTAAATTAAATTAAATTAAATTAAATTAAATTAAATTAAATTAAAGGTCGCCAAATGCCTCCCGATAAAGCATCACAAAGCATCACATTGTAAATCCCTGATGGTCCCTCCCTCTTGCCTGTTTCCCCCCAGAATCACTGTGGTTTTAACTATGGCAGATCTTCACCAGCCCCACATTTTTGTACTGTTTTTTTTGGGGGGGGGCAACACACTAGGTTCAGGGAAGACCTCTATGGTGCAGATCACAAGAAGGTATTAGGCTAGGATTCCTTAGAGCATTCAGGATCAGCCATGAAATCTCTCAGTAGCTTGTATCTAACCTGATGGCCCTATCACGGAGCACAACGTACTCAGCTTCTTCAGGGTTTCGAATTAATTTTGCTGTTTAAAACACAACTGTTTCCCAGTGATTGCTCTCACTCTTTGGCAGGCTGGGGAAAGAAAAACCTTTGTTGTCCTGTTTTCTAGAACTCCGTAGCTGGGCGTGTTTCACTTTTAAGACCCCCCTCCGTTCCTCATTCTCCCCAGGTGAAACTGATGAAACGCATTGCAGAAATGTCCGATCTGAGGCCCATCCTTCGCAAATTGCCACGCATCAAGAAGTACCTCTTAAACAGCGACAATATGCGGTGAGGCTCTCCTCCGCGGTCAGATGTCATCTGTGGCGGCGGCGGCCTCCTCTTTCTGAAAGAGGACCTTTTGCGGACGAAGCAGTTGACGTGGGGAAGGCAGTTTTACACGTAGAGGTCAAACAATGCACACCTACAGGCTTCAGGGTTCCAGTTTATCAGACTCAGTTTTGGGTGGGTGGGTGGGTGTTTAGGGCATGAATATGATGGTAGAGGATACAATTGACCCCAGGGTCTCAAAGATTGGCCAGCATATGTGGATCTTCTAAATGTCCCCCGTTTTGTGTGTGCAACTCAATCTATTTTATTCTTCTGTAGGTGCTCCTTGAATGCTACACCTCAACAGATGCCCACTGCTGCCAAAGAAGTTGAAAAATTTATCAAGGGTATTGGGAGAAGCAAAAAAGAACGAAAAGCCATCCGCCCACACGTGGTTGAGGTAAAGGAAGTCACCTGGTTAAGGCATAAAATGTATTGACGGCACATAGTCTGGATTTTGGTGGTCCGAATATTGCTCCTGTGTGCATTTTGTCATGGGGTAGCTGAGACTTTTAGACACCTGATACTTGATATGCAATTAGCAGGATTGTTAAGAGTTTGCAAGTCTGAGTAATTAAAATTGAGTAATTTAACTTGAGATTGTTTTTGTATGTTCAGTGCTGCTTTTCTTCCCATAAGGGACCCAAGGCGTCTTGTCTTACAACAGATAAAACAAGATGCTGTAGTTAAATTTGTTTGTGGCCTCCAGTACCGTCTTCAGCCACTAGGTGGCATATTTCTGTAATCAACGGAGAGGAAACAGTATTTTTTTTCCCTCCAAAATATTTCTAGGCAACTCCATGTGAGAGGTATTTATAATCTGGGAAAGGGGAGAGATTGCAAATTGCCACAGAGTCTCTAGGCTGCTTTCCATTTGGTTATTGCCTTTGCCTATACTGTAATCGTCACTTGTTTTCTCTGCCTTTGGGAAATGAGATCTCTGTGTGTGTAATCCTCAGCATTAATACTAGTTGTATAGATCTATTCTGTAACATTGTCTAACAAATATATTGAAAAAAGATTTGGGTTGTAGGGTGGAAATGCAGGGGGGAAGCAGTAACTCAATGAAACCCACTGGATTTTCTTTAGAATTTTAACAAAATCTTGTATTTGTAGAAACCACTAGACCCCAAATCGGCTGGCACTGATTCCCAGATCCCAAGGAAGCTAATTACGGTAAGACCAGATGAGTCAATTTAGACAATAGATGTCAGTTTTCTTCATTATTCCACAAACAAGGATGAATTTGGATGTAGGTTAATTGCGCTTCTTTTAAATAATTTTGTGGAAAATATTTAAAACTCTAATTAAAGATCAACCAAGTTTTGATAAATAGCATCTCTGAATCTCTTGATGTTTCTGTTTTACAGTAGGACTCCGGTATCCACTGGGGATTGGTTCCAGACCTTCCCATGGATAATGAAAACTGTGGATAAGAGAGAACACCCTCCCCCCCCCAAAAAAATCCGATGTTTTGTGAGAGTAGCTTGCTTTACAGCTACTGTTTTGTGACAGCAGCTTGCTTTATGGCTGCTGTTTGTGACAGTAGCTTTCTTTACAACTGCTGTTTTACAACAGTAGCTACAGCTGCTGTTAGTGACAGTAGCTTACTCTGCGGCTGCTGAGTTATTTCATTTTTTTCCTCTGCCAATTGTGGATAACTGAATCAGTGGTTAATGAATCAGTGGTCCTAATGTATTTCATTCCTCTTATTCCCCCCCCCCGAAAAGTCTTCAGAATTGCCCAGGTGTCAAATTTTGTAAATATTGGGGGGGGGGGGACTAGGAAGAAGGGATGCCTTGCGCATGGTGTAGCCTGCATAATTAAATTGTATACTGCCCAGAGAGTTCTTGAAGCACTGTGAGGTGGTATATAAGCACAACTGGTGGTATATAAGCGACTGGGAAAATTTGCCATTACTATTCATATTATAATGAATAGTAATTGTTGTCCCTACAATGCTGCCCTCAGTGTTTTCAACTCGAATTCCCATCTTCCTCTGCTGTCAGAGGTCATAGCTGAGGATGATGGAGTGAAGAAGAAAACAAACAAACAGGCAAGGCTTATCCGAGGGTGACCTGATCTTCCCTGCAGGATCCCACTTTCCAGCCGTGTCAGATGAAGACCCACTTCCAGCTTCCCTTCCCAGTAAATTATGTTGGCACCTGCGTTCGGACCGTTCCCTACACAGCCCCAGATCACGCAAGGTAGGACAGCAAGCAGTCACTGCCAAACGCATCTCAAAATGTTGACGTTGCTGCAGAGAACAGGGTTCAGAATCTGAACGATGATCCTCACTGTCATTCTCTGGTTTCAGCCTTCGCATCCTTGCCCAGTTGATGACGGCAAAGTTCCTGCACACGGAAATCAGAGAGAAGGGAGGCGCATATGGAGGAGGGGCTCGGCTCAACCATAACGGCATCTTCGCTTTCTATTCCTACAGGTAACACTTGGGAGAAGAGGGATACAAACTGTAATTCCCTCCCCCCCCCCTCCCCCAGCCCCACCGGCCATCTTTGTTTATTTTGAAAAGGGGAATGACCATATTCTTGGGTATATGATGCCGTCTTCTCCTGAGCTTACTTCTGTGTATGAGATGACCCTCAATTTTTAGTCTTAACCATTTTAGACAAAAATAATGTCTTGTACACGGGAAAATGCCACATTTTTCTATGATGGAGGGCCATACAAACCGGTTCGGCATGAAATATGTATGTGACATAACAGGGTCAACTGAGCTGACGACTCAAGGGCCTAAGTTGCTAATTCCAGTTAGATCCATCAAAGCAGTAGCTGAAGGGTAGGCTGACATGTAGATACCCTAAATCCCATTGATTTCATTGGTTTGTATCTGTGTGACTGACAGCAGAACTAGCGGCTTACTCTCCCTGAAGAGACTGAAAAAAATACAGATTGTTATGAATGCTATTATAATTGTGACTCTGTCTAGTGGCCAGTTTTGTTAATGATATTGTAGAAATTTGCTTCTCAAGCAAATGTCAAGCATATCTCTGGTGCCCTCTTCAGGCCAGTACTGCGAATGTCAACATTAGAAATAGATATTTTGGGTTTTTAAAAATATTTCAAATACAGTGGACCCTCGTATAACAAATGGTTTGTATAACATAAAATCTGTACAACATAAAACATTCCGGAGATAGGGGAAATTTGCTTAACAGGATCGCCTATAGGGCAAATCCATGCAACATAAAAATGGTCGTGATTAGGGATTACTCTGTTTTCAATGCATTCCTATGGGAAATTTGTATAAAGGAAAATTTCCTTAATATGATTTCATTTGGAATGGATTAATTCCTTTATACAAGGATAAATGAATCAGTAGATACTGATCCCTTGGATATGCAGGCCATACTATATTTTACTGAAGAGGGGCAAATCATTTTTTGTGGTGGTCTTTTTCTCTGTACAAGCGGGCGGCGTGTCAAGTTTTATCCTTGCCTGCCTTGAATTTTAGGGACCCAAATTCTGTGAGCACGCTGAGTACTTTTGAGAGAGCGGCCGATTGGGCCAAGGCAGGCAAATTCACCCAGCGAGACATTGAGGAAGCCAAGCTAGCTGTCTTTGCCGCAGTGGATGCTCCCGTTGCTCCGTCAGACAAAGGTAGGTGGCCTTTGCTCCTTGAACCGTCATCAGTGACCGAGGGCGGCTTCCCTTCAAATGGACCCCCCTTAAATTCCCACCATGGTACTGTTTGGTTTATTTGCTTGGTGACAGTTACCTCAAGTGGGTTTAGTTTCTCATTAGGTTTTTCATCCAAGAGAAAACGAGGCCATCACCTGGCAGATCTCTTTTGGTTTGTATCCCTGCATGGGTTATTTATTTATTTATTTATTTATTTATTTACTTATTTACATATTTTTATACAACCCGTCTTCCCAAAAGTACTCCGGGCAGTTAACAAAAGGGATCACAAGTAATCCCGCTACAACAATCAAGTCAGAATAAAAAGGAAAAATAAAAAAGAACAAAACAAAAAATCTTCAGCAAGACGGCAACTCATATATATGATTAAAAAATGTGAAAGGTGTTAAAGGTCGCCAAATGCCTCCCGAAAAAGCAAGGTTTTAAGTGCTTTTTTGAAGGCTGGCAGGGGCAGTGCAAGGCGCAACTCACTCGGAAGGTACTTTCCACAGCGAGGGGCCAGCCACAGAGAAGGCGCAATTACGGGTGTCCGACTTCCGCGCCTCCCTAAGCGTGGTCACTGAGCGAGAGCGCCTGCGACATTCTAGTGGGCCAGGCCTCAGTTGATCTTTGGAAGATACGCTCCGACAGGTATTCAGGTCCCAAGTCGAGGGTTTTGTACACCAAAACCAAGACCTTGAACCTTATCCGGAGTGTAACGGGCAACCAGTGCAGGTGGGCCAGAACTGGGGTGATATGGTCGAATCTTTGTGCACCCACCACCAGTCTTAGGGGGTTGTACTTAGGGCCCCCTTCCAACCTCGCTTTTCTGTGACTCATGATTTCCTGCATCGGATTGATGCGACTTGGAGGAATGAATTTGTGAAACAGCTTGGGATTAGCCATCGTTGCATGTCCTTAAAATGTTAGCGTATGTTGGACCACTGCAGGAAGCAACCAGCCGTTGCTCAAGTGGAAGAAGGAGAAAAGATGGTGGGAGGTCAACGGTGTCATTGTTCTGGCTGTTAACATCATCTGGTTGCTTTAGAGCAGGAATGGGCAAGCTTTGGGGGTTTTGAGGCCTGATTTGCTCCCCAGAACCTACTCCCAGGACATAGGTCTTTTTAAAAAGGATTTCTCCCCCTGTAATGTTTTGAAAACCATAAGCCTTTGGAAGTTAATGTCTGCTGGGGTGGGGGAGGCATTTAGAACACCCCTTCCTCTGAAAAATAAAATCCTGAGCTTTGCTCTAGAATGAGAATTGGAGACCTCTAGAAATGGCATCCTACTTTTTCAGTCCAGACAGGTAAAAGACACCTGGGGTTGTTCTGTGTAGTTCACATGAATCCCACCTGTTCCATGGGACCTGCGTGGATACTGTTTCTGGAAGAAATTCTCAGCTACATTTCAATTCAGCACAAGTTCAGACCGAGTGTCCCAGGTCCGATTCCCCTCCGGTTGTTCCTGAATCCTTTATACTTGAAAAACAGTTATCTCTGTTGCTTTTCAGTAGGCAAACACATTTTATCTGCTCAAATCACAGCCCCTAATGTGGCTTTTTGTTGTTAAGTACTTTGCATTTGATAATTCCAAAAGGCTTAGCTAATGCGGAATCGGTTGCATAATTTTTGAGTTTCAACAGCTGTGAAACTGTTCTGATTTTAAATGAATGAACTGAGTGGATTAGTTGCTATTTAGCTGCTGTTTCTCTTAAGACTCCTGTATGAATTCTCCCCATAGGGATGAATAACTTTTTATATGGCATCTCGGATGAGCTGAAGCAGAGGCACCGGGAACATCTTTTCACCATCTCCAAGGATGACCTGATAGATGCGGCCACCAAGTGAGTTCATATGCCTTCCGACCTGAGGAAGGCCAGGGGTTCCAGAAGGCTTTGCCGATCCAACAAGGGGGAAAGTGAGGTGTATTTCATCATCAGTATTAGGTTTAAACATGGTATGGAGCTACTGAACCTGATGGAATTTAAAAACGTGATTGTCTTCTGCCGTACTAGTTTTAATCTAGATTTGGACGAATTATAGAATTTAAAGTCAGCGGGACCTGCTCATCAGGTCTGGCCCAAGTTCCTTTGATTTCATTGGGTCTGTAGTATGTATGCCTGGGTCTGGAGGCAACCCACAACACAGGGAGTGCTCATTGTGGTTCCTGCATTACACATTGTCTTAGCCTTGCCTCTTGCTAACAAGCCACCCAAGGCACCAACAGCATGGTAACATTATTAGTGTGTTTTCATATTGAAGCATTTCGAAAAGGGAATTCATATGCTTCATATTGAAGCATTTCAAAAGGGGATTGGACAGATTCCTGGAGGAAAAGTCCATCACAGGTTACAAACCATGATGTAGATGTGTAATCTCCAGGCTTAAAACCGGGGTACTTCAAGGGCCAGATGCAGGGGAGTGCTATCAGGAGACAGATATCTAGTCTCATGCTCTCCCAGAGGCATTTGGTGGGGCCACTGTGAGATACAGGAAGCTGGACTAGATGGGCCTTTGGCTTGATCCAGCATGGCACTTATGTTCTTATGTTCATTTAATCGCTGATTACGCCTGTGTAATGGAACAAAAATAGGCCTGCATCTGCAAAAAGCCTTCCCAGCCCTGACAGGTGGTCTCAGAGTGGCTGGTTTGTCTGCTTCCAGGTACCTTGCTGCCGGAAAGAGCACCAGAGGATTGACTATCCTTGGACCAGAAAACCCAGACACTGCCAAAGATCCTTCATGGGTTATTCAGTAATGTTTGTCCTTGGGCGGACTTAGGCAACATCAAACTGATATATGGAGTAACCAACCAAAGTTGCAACTTGAGAACCTCCCTTCCATGCACAAGCACTGCTAGGCTGAGAAGCTGTCTGCGCCATGTCGTCGTCAAGGACCTGCCTTCAGTTTCATGGAAGCGAGATCCAGCTCTGTGTCCAACCTCCATCAACCTTAGGCCAAACTCTGACCGTTCTTCTCCATGGTCAGTACTACAGTTGTGAAAGTTGCAGGGATGTAATGATCAAGGTGTGGATTGTGCAACCGGAGACCTCACGAATTTGCCTCAGTGAATAGCAGCTGTTTCCATGACTGTGCTGTGGATCATGGAAAAACAAATTGGATTTCTTTTCTTCCCAAACTTTAAGCTCCGCATGACAGCAATAGCGTAGCTTGGGTCAATCGTTGGACCAGTGGAGACACAGCTTGTTCTAACTGGACACAGTTATAGCTAGATCATGCCTAACCCCGTCATACTATCCAGATATTTTGGAGAGGCACACAATTAACCGTTCAGGTAGGTTGTCAGGAATCATGGTGTTAATAAAATGTTTTTAATGCAAGTGTATTTGATCTTCCGTACAAGGGCTTAAATATCGGGCTACTAGCTTCTTCACATGTGTAACTCCAGCGCATGGAAGCCAGCTGTGATTACGTGTGGTTTCATGGCCTGCTTTTGCCTCTTGCTAAGATAGCTCTGGGCTTTTGTATATTTCAGCCATCCACAAGTCAATCTCACGATCTTATATTCCCAAAAGGCAGATGACAACTCAAGCTCACTTGGAACATGCATTGTTGCTTGATGAAGGGCTTGTCCAGGAGGTTTGAAGTGCGCCCTTCCTCAGTTTTGCCACCCGATATAACAAACATTTGCAGGATTTGCTGTTGTGAGTTTTTCGGGCTGTTTGGCCGTGTTCTGGAAGTTTTTCTTCCTGAGGTTTCTTTCGCCAGACTCTGTGGCCAGCATCTTCAGAGGGCCACAGAGTCTGGTGAACTGTCAGGAAGAAAAACTTCCAGAACATGACCAAACAGCCCGAAAAACTCAACAACAGCTATCATATCCTGGCCGTAAAAGCCTTAAAGAATACATTTGCAGGATCGTTCCTATCATTTCATTTTATTTGCCGCACAGGTTGATACTCATGCTATCTGGCTTGTGGAATGAGTTTCAACAGAGAAATGTAGGGTGCTGCATTTAGGCAGAAAAAAAATGAATTGCATATAGGATGGGAGACACCTGGCTGGAGAATAGTACCTGTGAAAGGGATCTGGGAGTCTGGGTGGACCACACAATAAACAGTCGGCAGTGTGATGCAGCGGCCAAGAAAGCCAATGCGATTCTTGGTTGCATCAACAGAAGCATAGCGTCAAGATCAAGGGAAGTGGTAGTACCACTCTATTCTTCTGTGGTCAGACCTTACCTGGAGTACTGTGCCCAGTTCTGCGCACCTCATTTTAAAAAGAATGTTGGCAACCCAATGTTGCAAGGGTCCAGAGTAGGGCGACCAGGACCGTTAAAGGTCTGGAAGAAATGTCTCACGAGGAGTGGCTTAGGGAGCTGGGAATGTTTAGTCTTGCAAAAAGAAGGCTGAAGGGATATAGTAGCTATGTTTAAATATTTGAAAGGATGTCATATCGAAGAGGGGGCTGGCTTGTTTTTCATGGCTTCAGAGATTAGGACTGGGGGCAATGGTTTCAAACTACAGGAAAAAAGATTCCATTTAAACTTTAGGAAGGACAAGATGGAGCTGTTCGGCAGTGGCATATGCTGCCACGGAAGGTGGTGGAGTCTCCTTCTTTGGAGGTTTTTAAGCAGAGGCTGGATGGCCATCTGTCGGAAGTACTTTGATTGGGGGGGGGGGGTCCTGCATAGCAGGAGGTTGGACTGGATGGCTGATAAGGTCTCTTCCAACTCTGATTCTGATTCTATGGTTGGCAACCCCAGGCCCTACTAGTGAGCACATGGCTGAAATAGTAAAAAGATTTCTAAGTGGAAGAAAATATTTGTCTTCAGAAGAAGTTTTGCCATATTTCTCCTAACAGCTTGGATTCCAAGACAGGGTTTCTTAGAGCTGCATCTAACTCAGTAGCAGGGTTCCCTACATAGTTAACTGGGTAGCTGGTGCTTTCAAAGTGGAGATGGCTATTTTACATGACAGGAGAACTGACTTGCCTGTCAAGGCCACCCCGTTATCTTCAATGGCCTTGCCTCTTGCCAACAAACCTTACAGACTAGGTCTTCCAACTAGGGCTAGTGTGGGACAGCCAAAAAAAACAAACCCTTCCAACCCCAGGCAGCCCAGCCATGACCCCTGGATGGGGATGAGGCTGTTGAACAGAATCAAGGACGCCAGACCTTATCTGTAATACCGTATTTTATTCCAGCAGGAGCATATAGAAGTTTTCTTTCAGTGGGACACAAAACTAAGCCTTTGTAAATATGCTTTTGAGTGCAAACACTATCTGGTAAAAGTGCAGGAGATGAATACCATCACACAGAGTGCATAGAACCTGTTTTGGACAGGTTACTGTTAAGGAACACATTGGTAATTTGGATTTTCTTTGTTAAGTAGGCGCTGGGGTGGTTTCTGTGTGCTTGGTGTGTTCTGAACGGGCCTAAGACAATACCAGGTAGAGAACTTCTGCAATGGCTGCTTATTGTTGTTCCACATAAAGTGTCGGTACAATAACTTAGATGTTACAAAAAAAAAAACCAAAGAAGCCGTAACAAATATTCTAAAGCCTTGTAGACACACGGGAGAGAGAGAGAGAGAGAGCTATTACAACTTTTAACAGTACGAGGTCTCGGGTTCGTGGCTTTCAGGCTTGTATGGGGTCTGGCCTGCGCACATGCTCTAACTGGCCTGAATCTGAAACGTCGTAGCTGGTCTTGTATTTGGCCAGAATTTTCATCAGCGGGCGTAGCTTTAGCCACCACTGTTCCTTGGGAATCCGGTGCCTGTTGACCAAGAAAAGAGGGGAGGAGGGTCTACAATTACGAGAGGCTTGTGCATCATGTCAAGAAGTGCCCTTCTTGCTGTTTGAAACAAGCATTAAGCACGGACTGCTAACTCCAGACAACCGAGTTGGGGAGGGAAAGAAAACCAGCTCCCAGTTTGATCCCATAGGTAGCTGGTTTATATAGATAGTTCTGTATGACAATAGGCTGTCAATTAGGGATGGGCATTTTGTTTTGGAACCAGTAGGTTACGAAACAAACCACGCGAGCCCAGGTTGTCCTCTGAACCGGCTGATACATGCAGATCCAATTGCTTTACCTTTCTCTGTCTCATGCAGAGTTAAAATCCAACGAGGAAGCATGCTGCGACGTCACCTGTGTTAGATCTGTGATGCTGGCCAATCAGGAGCTGTGCAGGACAGGCATCATCCCGCCTCCCTCTCTGATTGGCCAGCAGCACAAAGCAGATGACATCGCAGTATGCTTCATTGGATTTTAACCCTGCGTGAGACAGAGAAAGGTAAAACAATTTGATCTGCGTGTATCAGCCAGTTCAGAGGACAACCTGGACTCGCATGGTTTGTTTCATAACCTACCGTTTCCAAAACGAAATGCCCACTCCTAGTATATTCTCTTCAAGTAACGATGTGCTATCAGGTCTATGTTGCATGACTGACACCCGCTTCCCTGGGGTTCGGAGGAAGTGCTCAGGAGTGGTTTAATTATTCCCATCTACTGGGGAGCCCTGGAGCTGTGCATGCAGCTTCCCCAGGGTATTGCAGGCTGACTCTTTCCCCCAGGAGGCACAGAAGAGGACCAAACTCCCAACCCAAATACCCAACTCGCTGAGCTGTCCAGCCAGCTGTAACCTGTCCCCCCTCGGCAGCAATATGAGCGCTTTTGAAATGTCCTTTTTTTACATACTCAAAATCTGTTTCATCCTTGAGCTGGGCCACAGGTTGGAAAATCAGGTTCCTCCGCCGCATCCCCAGAAGACAGACAGAGTCCTCCGTGTTGGCAAATATCCTCCCTTTTAAAGTAGAAGAGAAAAGGGCAGGGGAAAACAGTTTCTAGGTTTAGTCATGCAAAGGAGTTAAACAGCATGGACGGATCGGAGAATATAGGAAGCAAAACAGTTCAAGAACTCCTCATTAGGACGTTTAACGGGGTTTTGTTACTATTAGTGAGAAAGAACAATGTGAATTAGTAATGAACAAGTTAGGGCAAAAATTGCATCTTGATGTCTAAAAGGAGAGATAACGGGCCTTTGGACAACAAGCATTTGTTCCAAGTTAGCGGGTTTTTTTTAAATGAAAACGTTTTGGGGAACTGTACCTTGAATCAGATGAAGTTACACAAGAATCAAAACACATTACCTTCATCTGTGATCCGTGCAGCCACCAAGAAAAAACAAAGAAGAACACTGTGAATTCCTATACATTTACAACACTATAGTGCAGAATTGGTAAGATTTCAGGGGAAGCTGGGGGGGGGGGGGGGGGTCAGATTCCGGCATCACTATTATTCCCAGTGTTGACGGAACTGTTCTGCAAAGGAAAGGTGTCAGTACATCCCCTACCGAGGCTCAATCACAGCAAACTGAGCCCCTTGTCATATTGCTGTTCTGAAAAAGTCGGCAGTGATTCTCTGCATGCTCACTTAGAAGTAAATAGAGTCAGAGTTGGTGGATCTTCCCGCATCCAAACAAAGGCATGCTTAGGATGGAAAACTCTTTTTTTTTTCTTACTGAAATAATCATGTCACCTGAATTGGATGGGCTCCTGGGTAACTAAAGAAGTACAGTAGGACCCCCGTATCCACTGATTCAGTTATCCACGGTTTGCAGAGGAAAAAATTAAATAATTCAGCAGCCACAAAGTAAGCTATTGTCACAAACAGCAGCCATAAAGCAAGCTACTGTCTCAAAACAGCAGTCATAAAGCAGTTTGGGGGGGTGGGTGGGCAGGCATTCTCTCTTATCCACGGTTTTCATTATCCACGGGAAGGCCTGGAACCAATTCCCAGCGGGTACCGGGGTCCTAACGTATTTTAATCTATTGTGTTAGAACTCCATAAATATGCCCTGGTAAGAAGAAACAATAAATGAAATAAAAAGCTTTCCAGTCATTGTTCTGCTGAACTAAACGGATGGGCTTTCTGCAGATGAATACTCGACAGGGGTCTAGGAAACCCAGCCCGTTCTTTGTTGCTGTTCAAAACACCCATAGGGTGCTTGTTCCCGGGTGGCCCCGTGGCTTCTGAAACTCACGATACTCCTAACAGGCTGGAATGGTCAGCAGCCAGCTTCCCCATCCCTTGCCTGCCTGCGAACTTTATCCAAGGGAAGTGGAGTCATTTATAATATATTATCAGCCTCTATCCCTCCACTCCACGTTATAGATGTGAGACTGTCGAATTTGAATGGTTGGGGAATCTCAGATTACTGTGTCTCCAACTGCAATATGGCCATTAAAAGACAAAGACAAGTTCTATATGAAGAAACATTTGGGGTTACCCCAATGCCCACATGACCCCATTATGTTCTTCTAGTGCTTCACATGTTGGCCAATTTTTTCAGTAGATGCCAGACACCAAAATATTATGGCCATTAAAAGACAAAGACAAGTTCTATATGAATAAACATTTGGGGTTACCCCGATGCCCGATACCATTATGTTCTAGTGCTTCACATGTTGGCCAATTTTTTCAGTAGATGCCAGACACCAAAGTATTAGAATGGTTGGGGAATTTCAGATTAATGTGTCTCCAACTGCAATATGGCCATTAAAAGACAAAGACAAGTTCTATATGAAGAAACATTTGGGGTTACCCCGATGCCCGATACCATTATGTTCTAGTGCTTGACATGTTGGCCATTTTTTTCAGTAGATGCCAGACACCAAAGCATAAACGGGAGGAAAGGGGCCATTAATACATCCTCACCTCTTCGATAGCTTTCCTGGAGTTTCTTAGAGAGCCACAGCACTGCTTTTGCAGAGATTTTTGTTCCAAAATTTCTATCAAAGGGAGACGGTGCGCCACCCTGCAAAATTCAGCAGGAAACAGAAGTTTCAGACTGGGAGAAAACAATCTCATGTTACAAGTTTGAGAGGTACACAATTTACTTTCTCATGTTTTGGCATGGATAGAGGTGTCCCATAAAATCTGTCCTGAATAATAGTTTATGTTCCAGACAACCAGGTACACCCAGACCATTTCATGGAACCCAAAACAAGCAACATAAGCAACTACTGAGTTGTCTTTAGCTGGAACTGTTTACTTTACCTAAAAAGAAACTATGTCTAACAGAATATCCCATGATTCGCACTTGCTCTAATACAGGGGTCCTCAACCTAAGGCCCCGGGGCCGGATGCGGCCCCCCCAAGGTCCTGAATCCGGCCCCTGGGACCAATTGCAACCCCCCACCTACCCCCTGTTTTGTGAGCAAGCCAGCCTCTGCAGTTGCTTTTGGACTGGGATCTGCCCCCCAGTGGTGTCTGGGTGGTGGTGGACCGGCCCGATGGTTGAAACCTTTAAGGACCCCTGCTCTAATACTTCTTCTTGCAAGATTATTAGTTTCTTTTTACAGAACACTCAAGTTCTAAGTCCAAACCACCCAAAGGAAGATGTAACAGGGATTTGAGTCAAATTTAATGACACACACAAAACTGCAAAATTTAGTTTATAGTGTTTTTGATGTTGGTGCATGTATTTTAATGCCCAATTAAAATTACAGTAGGACCCCCATATCCACTGATTCAGTTATCCATGGTTAGCAGAAAAAAATAAAATAATTCAGCAGCCGCAAAGCAAGCTACTGTCACAGAGAGCAGCTGTAAAGCAAACTGCTATCATAAAACAGCAGTGTAAAGAAAGCTGCTGTCACAAACAGCAGCCATAAAGCAAGCTACTGTCTCAAAACTGCAGGCAGAAAGCAAGCTACTGTAACGAAATAGCAGTTTAGGGGTGGGTGGGTAGGCGTTCTCTCTTATCCACAGATTTCATTATCCATGGGTAAGCCTGGAACCAATCCCCAGTGGATACCAGAGTCCTACTGTATATAATATTCATTCAGCAGCACAGGTTTAGATCATGTCTCACTATAAAACTTGCAAAAGCATTCACTCTAGTGGACCCAGAAACCCGGGGGGGGGGGGGGGAGAGAGAGAGAGAGAGAGAGAGAGAGAGCAGGTTTTCTCCTGGGTGCTTCTAAGTTCCACTATCATTCCTGATCTAGAGAAACTGCTGAATGCCTCTGGATTCAATCGGGAGATTTCCCAGTCCCTGCTTACCTGCTGCATATGACCCAGGACATTCTTCCTGCAGTCAAAGACTCCTTTCCCTTCCTCAGAGTACAGCTGGTAAATGAAGTCAGTTGTGTAATTCTCATTACAGTTTTCATTCCTGTAGAACACAGGTATAAATATTGTGGCTTTACTTGGTCTGATTATATCTTGTGAGGTGCGCATGGGGGTTCTCAAGCATCTAAAGCACTGCCCACCTCTAAGCACGCCTAGGTTTATAGACAAAACAGCAGCCAATATTCCCACATTCTTTCCAGGTAAGCAAGTCTAGTAAAAGTGCCAATGCTATTAAGCTCAATACAGATTTCTGTGTCTTCTCTCCTACATGAGATATAAAGGGTTTTTTCATGGGTGGGTGGGGGAGACTTCTGGAATGTTGAAAGGGATTGGTGAATAAACATCCTATAACCCAGTTTGTTCCCAGCACCTGGTCTCCTTGGACCAGGGCTGATGCTCCACGGAGGCCAGGGCCCATGCAGCCGGATTCATCCCAACTACATTTTTACTCTCGGGGCAGCTGCAAGTCTGAGAGCCATATTTCCTGAGGTGTCTCACAGCTTCATCTTCAGTGATGGTTGGCTTCAATGATGGGTTCTTCACAACTGCCTGACCAGGAGGAGGAAGAACACACAGAGATGTTGGAGGGGCCCTCCAGCCAACAGTGCTTCTCCAGGGGAGGCTTGAAGTCCCAGCATGCGGCAAGCACACCTCATCACTTGTTATGTCCAACACGGTCTCTCCCTCAAGGAGCTCTCAAGGGCCCCACTCAGAGCGGTCTCTCCAGCCCTCCTAGATTAACGGGAAACACTGGGGACTGAACGATCAACCCTTCCTGAGAAAGGTATGTTCTCTTCTTCTTGAAAATGAGGTCTTGGCATCCTCCATTTCTACCCCAACCCAAAGCACAATTTCTGCTTGCAATTTCATCAAATTTACAGGAGAACCTCAACACTCACCTCAGCACCAAACCGCGCTGGATGCTTGTTTTCATCTTTTCAGTCAAATGTTCCACATTGGCCTAGGAAGAAGAATAAATCCATCTTCAGAGCAGTTCACAGAACTTAAATCGTTATTTTGGACATGCCTGATTAGCTCATCAAGCACTAGTATTAATTTGAACACAAGGGGGCGGTACAAACTGTTGAGAACACAAAACACTCCCATTTTGTGGAAACTGGGAGAAAATGCTTTGTATAAACAAGTGTGCTTTTAACAGCTATTATTTATGTCATTGGACGTGTTCTAACAGACCACTGGCCTCAACTTTTAGTATTGCTGACATCACGGGTTTTTTTTTAACTTTTTCATGCTGAGCAAATTACTTCCATAAGAGCACAATTCTCTTTTTTTATTCATTCACCCTCAGGAGAAACTCACACATACCTACCCTAGTGCCTACAGGCATGTACATATGAAGAAGCCAACTCCAACTGAAAAGAAGAGGCAAAATGTTCCTTCCTTTCATTACTAAACAATGCTTTACAACAGGGGGAACTCAAATGTTCACGAAAAGGTGAAGCAGCCCACAGAAAAGGAAGGTACATTTCAGCAGACACAATCTGGCCAAAGGTTTTGCGTACCTGGAGCTCCCGAATATCAAATTTCTCTTCGAAAATGTATGCGGCGTCTGCTCCCGCTGCAAGGGCCCCCATATTTGCCAGGTAGCCGCAGTAGCCTCCCATGGTCTCAATGATGAACACGCGCCGTTTTGTTCCACTGGCAGATAGTTTGATTCGGTCACAGGTCTAGCAAAGCACAAACCCGTTAGTGTACAAACTTACAAACTACCAGTAATAGGCCAATGGTGCCGACTGGCAATGTTTCAATATTTATCTGGGCTACACCTTTGACTCGTGTCACAATGGCAGCGATCAGGTTGTTGTTCAGTCATTAAGTCATGTCTGACTTTCCGTGACCCCATGGACCAGAGCACGCCAGGCCTTCCTATCTTCCACTGCCTCCCGGCTATCAGGTATCATGAACTTAAAAATACACATTTTAATGCTTTTCTTTGGTTTGCCCTCCAACGGTTATCTGCAATGATTTATACTTTAGCCATGTCGTTAGTTATGCAAACCTCACCTAAAGACACTTTTTTTTCCTTAATCACACGTCTAGCATTTAGTTGGAACAAAAATCCAGTATACTGATTCTTAAATCTCAAGGCTCTGCTTTAAAATCATTACTTCCCATCACATTGTAAGGACTGAGGGTGATCACAATACAAGATAAAACCAAGAGAAGATTCAACGAAACACAAATAACAACTACAATTATCCAAATAATGATTCTGTTCCAGCCTCTACGAACTTCCAATGAGCAAGTTAGCCAATGCTTCTGGACAGCAAGGAAGGGAGAAGTGCTTATGGACGCTTGGAAGAAATTGGAGTTGGACGCAAAGGCTTTATATTTTTCTGGGAAATGGGAAAGTCCAGAAATGTTATTTGGAAATTAATACACTTTAGTGCACTTCTGACCAATGGACGTGAATCCATGGAAGAGATAATAGGCCTATTCATGCATGCATATTGGGGGAATGGTTTGATGTTGGGGAGATGGAGGTAAGCCTCTCTCTACATGCACATCCCACCTGTAAGTCAAGTGGAGCATCAGGATAGGCACAGACCACAATGGACATGCAAAAGTCTGCAGGGAGCTCTAGGTGGGGTGGTGATGGGAGGTGTTTGGGGGAGGGGAAATTTTGTCCACATCCTCATCCCCCTACCCTTTGAGCCCGACACACTTTCAGGTTTAACACCTGGACAAAGCTTGAGCAACCTTACAATGGGCCTATAAACTGGGATGGAGCTAAGACGATGGAAGAACCTTTTCTCTCACCCTTTTGCACACAAAGATCTCCACATTTGCACTCAGCTCCCGAGGCTTGGGGTGTGGGGGAGTCCTTGGGAATAGTGCAAAAGATGTCTGAGAGAGGCCGCAGTTGGGGGAGGGGAGAGATGCATGCCACCTTAAATGAAGAGCAGACGTAGGAGGCATGCTACGTAGGCGGTTTTTAAAGAGCTGACGTCAGATGTGAAACACAGCTCGTTTCTGCTGAAAGAACGAGTGAGCACCCAGAGAACTGTATGTGTCGTCGTCGTCATCATCAACAACTCACGATAAATCTGCCAAAAGGGAGCCAAGGCAGAGTTGGAACTCTTTTTGCGGCATCGGTCGGAACCACTGAAGAGCTATCCTGCTGATCAACAGCTGAAGCAACCAGCCAGATACTGAAATGGTTGCTTCAAAAACAGCATGTAACATTATTGCTGGTCCATCTTGAGAACACCCCAAAGCATCTGAATGAACTAAATATTGAAACCACTTGCACTCCTGGGACCTAGATCTTGATGAATGTATCTTTCCGATCTTTCCATCAATATTTATAATTTTGCTACCATTTCCAAGCAGTGAACGGTTAGAGCCCGAAAGTGATTTTATGCCTGGGTGCTTATGCTGACTGGTATTTTTTACTTCAAGACCAAGTTCTTAAACACCTAAACAGGATCTTGCAGGTGTTTGAGAGAGCGGAAAAGACTTAAGATCAGAAAGAGGTGTATAATCGAACTTTCATTTCTTACTGCACCTATATATTTTTCAAGTTATTGCTTTAAACATTTTGTTCAATATCATGTATTTATGTGGGGTTTTTTGTGTCTTGTATTCTCTTGTTGCAAACCGCTCAGAGTGGCCTTCAGACCAGATGGCACAGTACATAAATCAAATAAATAAATAAACTGATAAACTGTGTTCACTCCAATTCAATGAATGTGGCACAACAGCACCTGGATCTCTCTCTCTCTCTCTCTCTCTCTCTCTCTCTCTCTCTCTCTCTCTCTCTCTGTGTGTGTGTGTGTGTGTGTGTGTGTGTGTGTGTGTGTGTGTGTGTGTGTGTGTGTGTGTGTCTTCTCCTAGGAAATCCTCAGTTTCCCACATTTATGCAAGCAAGCAGACCATCTTCTTGATTGAGCCCTAGCTTTGAAAATCAACAGGCGGAAGGACTAGGCTTCTGAAAAAAGTTGCCCGTCTTGAAGTCAACCCATGTTCCCCAACCTGGATGCCTGCGTTGACGCAACGGCCGACCTTACCTCTACGATGGCATTCAAAGAAGTGTCAGCACCGATACTGAGGTCAGTGCCAGGCACGTTGTTGCTAATGGTGGCAGGCAAGATACAGATAGGGATGCAAAACTCCTCATAGCGGGCCCGTGCTTCCGCCAACTGCAGGCAGCTCTCAAAGGCCTGAAGCAGTGGTATAAGGGGGAGAGGTAAGCAACGACTCCTGCGCCCTGACTTGGCTGGGTTATGAGGCCTTCCGCTAGCGGCTCCTTGTGCGTGCACATGTGACGTGGTGCTGGAAAACGGAGCATCTCGAGGGTGCAAAAGCCAAACACCCCCCCACAAAAAAAATCCCAAACGCAACGGCCCAAGCGAGTCTTCCTAGTAACGGATTCTCTCGCGTAAACCTACCCATTTGAGGGTCACGAGATTTGCAGTGGTGCAGAGTGGGGGAAACCATAGTTAGCAGAAGAGTGAGAGAAGCAGAACATGGGATAGTCAGTGTGGGAAAATACATTGTGATGGAGCCGAGAGCTTTTATACATGCAGAAAGGCTGAGAGAAATAATTAATTCAAATCAAGAAGGGTTTTTTAAAAACGTCTTATTTCTCATACTCTTTTTTCAAAAGGAGACCAGGAACATGTCCATCGCTGGAAGATGTCGACGCAAGACCCCACGTTGGCGTAACTCAATCATCTTAATGTCTCTGTGCGCCTTGACCCTTCTTTGACCCTTGTGACAGAGAGCTCCTCCAACCCCCAGTTTTAGAATGAGATGACTCTCTCTTGCTTGAAAGATATTAATATAATTGGAAAGAAGGGGAAACCCTCCAAAATCTATAAAATAAAAAGGGCCCAAGAGGCCCCAAATAAACTAAAACGTTAAAGGGGAGAAACAGCAGCACGGTTTCAAACTATATAACCTCGCAATGGGGGGACAGGAATAGCAGGCTGGCAAGAAAAAAATCCAGTCCAAAATAGAGTTCAGAGGAGTGCTCTCAGCAGCAACATTTTTTAAAAAAAATCACCAAATATTAAAGAACGGCCACTCCAGTTTTCCAGGCCCTTTAAAGTTTCAAACTCCCCCACCAATCCTTCCAGAATGTGCTCTGGAACCTAATGGGTGGCAGATAACCCTCCTCAGGAGACTGGCAACGCAAATATTTGCTGGATTATGAAATGAAGTGATTCTGCATACAAGGGTGATACTAAGATGAAATAAATAAGAATTCCACTCATTTGGTTAACCTCTTTCAGGATCCCAAATCCTCTGCATTCTGCAGGTTCTGTATCACCATGAAAGATTCCAAACACCCTTCTTTCATGATTGTTCCCATTTGGGTTAAACGAAAAGTCCCAAACCTACCAAAGTTTGTATGTTTACTTGCACGTCATAGTGGAAGGTCAACAGAAGAGAGTAACTGGTCTTCTAGAAAGACTTGCTCCCCATTACTGGAATAATACTGGAGTACTACTAATTCAAGGAAAAAATACTGAGGCTACATGAAACTACTAGGCTATTGGTAAAATCTATAAACTACGACACCTATACTCTAGCAATTCGTAGCATAGAGATTTTAAGTATAATGCAAAGAAAGAAGAGAGAGTTCTTTGGGCAGAAGAAGTCGGTGAGTTAAGCAAGAAAAGGAAAGCCATGAAGCACAGAAAAGATGGAATGAAATATTTGAGAAAGCATTACTCACCTGCATATGCCTATTAAAAACTGGAGAATTTTTTTTGGACCAGAATTCAAAACCAAAACCATAGCCTGGGAGGAAGAAAACTTTTCATCGCTGACACATATGGTCAGCTTAGATCTCCTCTTGATTTTTTGCATGTAAAATCTTGGTTTACGGGTGTTTTGAAAGGTGAGCAAATACTTCTAATCGATGTTGCCTTGAACAACAAACAATGTCTTGCAGTGCAAGCACTGGAGCTGGTCACATGATCACAAGTGAACCAATGGTCTCTCTCTCTCTCTCTCCCCCTCCCTCCCCCTGTTGGATTGTGGGTGATTATCTGGTACTTAGGTTCTCACTCATCTCCCCAACTCGGTCCCAACCTTCAGCACGCTATCTCTAGCCTGTAACACTCATATCTTTACTAGCACAACATGTAGCTTCTTTTGACCCTTGGAAAGGAAGGGAAACTGGAGACACTCAACTAAGTTCTACCTATCCAGGTGAGCATTCAATGATCCTTTTTTTTTACTGCTGTCTATTTAGCTGCTGTCTATTTTCTGCTCTTGTTTTTCTGCTCAAGACCATATGAGTCCATCCATCCATATGTGCATTTTTAGACTGCTTTACTTTATTTTAATAGTCTTTATCTGCTGCTTTAAAAACAAAATTCTCAGTCAGGTAGGATATCAGTTGTTACTTGGATGCATGGACAAATAAAACTGCAGCCTGCATGACTTCTGAAATGTACTGTCCGATCAAACATTAATATGTGTACATGGGGGCCTAGGCATGCATGCATACATACATACATGCACATGCACGTACATATACATCTGACTCTTGCTACAAACACCATGTTTCTTGGTATTCTGGTCCAAGAAAAATCTCCAGTTCCAGCTGTGTTCAGTAGCAACCAGGAGGGCTATGTTAGCGAGAGTGCACACAAGAGAAGAGAAACTTACATCAGTGATAGTGTTCAGAGCAGTATCTGCACCAATGCTGAAATCAGAACCTGGTACATTGTTGGATACGGTTGCGGGAACCATAACCATAGGAATACAGAACTCGTCATATTTCTCCCGGGCAGCGGAAAGTTCCAAAAGTCCCAGGTAGGCCTGGTGGGCACATGTGGTAAAGTAGGCAAAAATTTGGGAAAGATAAAAAAAGGAGGGGGAAATGAATTATTAGGGCAATGCAGATTAAGTATTAAACAAAGGAATTTGATGACTCTAGTACATGCAACTTAACACAGGAGGTGCTCCATGAGATGTAAAGCCTCCCTTAAAAATGTCAATACCCCCCAAAAGGACTGTATGACTCCATCCACTTATTTAAGCAATGCCTTTATTAGACCACTAGCCAAACAGTGAGCTTTTGTTGGCAAAAGCCACTTCTTCAAGCTATGCACCGTGTTATGGATAATGAAGAAAAAATTGTGACTAAGGGTCGCAAAAATTGGGGGCAGGTGTCAGTGCTGGGTGTGTTTCTGAGAAGCAAGCTCATGGGGTGACTGCAAACTGCCCCGTGCCCTTGGGAAGGACACCGTCTCATGCCCCACCCCTGGTAGCATGGTTTAAGTCTCCCAAAGAGCTCTTCAAATTTCAAAAAAAAAAATCACAGGTCTTTTTATGTTTTTTTTCCAATCCACTCAGAGATACTAGGGGAAGGCCTCATATAGCACAATACATAAAACAGAGACAATAAAAATATATCCTATACGCAGTACATCATTTTAAGCATTCATTCAAATTCTGTATAACAGCACTCAGAGGAAAGACTTATCCCCTGATTAAAAGACTCGAGTTGTGGAACCTGGGTTTGAGAGAACGGAATTTGCACCCCTTAGCAAGAGTTTGGCTTGAATCAGTGGGGATTTGTTCCACTGTGCCTAACTTATTTTTGTTTGCGTCTGTTTTTTTTTTAAAAATCAGCATCTCACTTTCAGAATTTTTATTGATTTAGCCCAACTACTGAGTAAGTAAGCTTCTCTGCTGAACTTTTTTTTTTTTTTTGGCAGTGGTTTAGCACTAATCGAAAATTTCCAAGAGCCTCTGGTCATAAAGGCCTACTGCAAATAGCTGTTTCTGCTTTCTTTCAGGAAATCAACTTATCTTGTAAAACCTCTCTAAAAATCTTGATGAAATTTGGCAGAATGTTTTAATTTCTGTGGTCTTGGGCAGGTGATACAGCGCTAATTCGAAGCTCTGGTTGCTGGGACTCCACTGCCAGGATAAAGCAGTAACAAACAAAAAAATACGGAGCAAATCAAGGTAAAAGGAGTGTCACAGGGATGAAAGGAAAATTACTGAGCAGTCCAGAATCCTGCATGTTAAAAAGAACAACTGTTCTACAGGTAAGAGCTCTTGGACTGTGTCTAGACTGTACTCATTGCCACACCCCACGACATTTTATGGGCAAATGCTGATGGCAATTGGGAAGAACCAGACCACTTACAGTGATTCAAATTACAAATCTAAGGAAATACACAGGGAGCAAACACCACAAAATTCAATGACACACTGAACTGTGTGGCATCGAGAGAACTGAGCGGGTAGGTTATGATCACAGTGTTTCTGGAGGGCTTTAGCTTTTCTCAGCACCATGCCCTTGGAGTTATAGATCACTTGGGAACCAAAGCTCACAAATGAAACAAAGCACAGCACCATACCTCAAAACCGCCAATCACCAGAAGAGCGCTGATGTTATGGTTCCGCATCTGCTCTGCAATCTTTTCCATATACTTCCCAGGGAGTGTCCTAAAGAGATTGTTAAAAAGATGTCAGCACGGCACTGGAGAAAATTAAAACAGATTTAACTTTCCTCATGCTATTCAAGAGTGCTTTCCAATAACTGTGTTTTGCAAAATGACAAACATCCTGTTGCAAAATGTGCATATGTGAGAGTAGCAGAAGTGAGTTTGGCCGTTCCTATGGCTGGAGTCCCTTGAGCTGGTTCATGTGCAATAATGGGATAACCAGGTATGTGGCAGATCTCTTGGAAAATAACACGCTGATGGTGTGCACTGACAGGATTGAGGCCCAGCTCACATGCCGTGACTAATCTAACATTACAATACAGTAGGACCCCCGTACCCACTGATTCATTATCCACTGATTCAGTTATCCACGGTTGGCAGGGGAGAAACTTAAATAATTCAGCAGCCACAAAGCAAGCTGTAAAGCAAGCTGCTGTTACAAACAGCAGTTGTAAAGTGAGCTATTGGTACAAATAGCATCTGTAACTCAAGCTACTGTCAAAATAGCAGCCATAAAGCAAGATACTGTCTCCAAACAGCACTCATAAAGCAAGCTACTGTCAGGAAACAGCAGTTTGGGGGTGGGTGGGCAGGTGTTCTCTCTTATCCACGGTTTTCATTATCCACGGGAAGGCCTGGAACCAATTCCCAGCGGATACCGAGGTCCTACTGTACTTTATAATCCAAATCAATTTATGATCTGATTCTCTTTAATATTGCAAGCTACCTAGAATGTGCAGGATAGAAAAAGAGGTATTGATAAGACAACATGCTACAGAATGGATCCACGGTGTCACTACTGCAAACTGAAGGCCTTCCATTTGTAGATGATGTTGGCTGATGTTCCCATGGCGCCAGCCTCCTGCCCTACCTCCCACACTGCTCAATTGTTGTCACTGGCACAGAATCACAGTGGCCTTTGAAGCTATAATGAGAGGAGAGAAAATCTGGAGATTCAAATGGCTGCGATATTGAGAAGAAATGATGTCGCCTTGCTCACGAAACTCATATTTAAGGAGTTCTAGAGGAAGCAAGTTGTTACTTATGGCTGACCTCAGTAGGCCTTGATCCATCGTTCTACAGACAAATGGTCCGTACACAGGTATGCTTCCCAATTTATTTCAGTGGAGGGATTGTCCTCTTTAGTTGTCCAGTGTAAGAAGAAACCAGATTACAGTGGTACCTTGTATAAAAGAATTACTGTAATTTGTTCCAAATGAAATTCTGTTAAGCAATTTTTCCTTTGTACAAATTTCCCATAGAAATGCATTGAAAACGGATTAATCCCTAATTGCGACCATTTTTCTGTTGTACAGATTCGCCTCGTAGACGATTCTGTTAAGCGATTTCCCCCTATCTCTGGAATTTTTTTCCTTTAAGCGGATTTTCTGTTAAACAAACCATGTGTTATACGAGGGTCCACTGTATCTTGATATCCCACGGCTGAAAGCCAGTTGCAAGTCACAACTAGTGTAGGCCGGCTAAGTTAGTGGTGATTTCATCAGCCAACTCTTCTGTAAGTTCCATTGATTCAAATGGGCTTACTCCACTTGTGGCTGGAATGCAACCAATGTCTATTACCTGCTGTAGATGTTTTGGCGTGTCAAAAAACCTAACTTATCTGAGTAGCAACTAAACAGACTAGGAAATGAAAATAATTAGACCTGACTCCTCCACAGCAGCAATGGGTACAACAACCATTTTCTCTTTATCAGCTACTACACATACATTGTCACCTTACATTACTGACAGATAAACACAGTTACAATTTTCCAGGACTATGGTATACAGCATTTCAAAACAATTACCGTTTTGTGCCCAGAATAGATCCACCCTGGCCAGTCCAACCTCCGACGTCTCCCCAGCTGATATCTTTAATCTGTCATTAAAAGACAAGAAGAGAGAACCCAAATAATCTGTATTATGCTGTAGTTCAGAACAATTTTTTTGGCAACAGATACAAAAATTAATCTGAGCAAGCACCCAGCTGGGTGGTATCCACTCTTGTTTTATGCTGCTTTCTCTATGCGCACTTTCCCCATTCCCAGAATTACAAATTCAGCTTTTTTTTAAATTAAAAAAAAACATCTCCATATTAAAACCTTCTATTTCCAACAAGTGAGACCATAAATCAATAACACCACGACGGTTCGATAATGTGTGGCAGAAAAGGAGAGAAATCCTTTATTGGGCTGGGACTGAGGGAGCTCTTATGATTATCACGGAGAAAAGGTGAGAGATTGTTTCCACATCACAAAAGGGTTAGAAGGAACTTGCTGACAGGAAAGACTCCTTGGCAATGGAGTGTACACCCTTGGAGTGTGGTGGTTTCTCTTTCACTTGAGGCTTTTATAAAAGAGATTGGATGGCCGCTTGTCTGAGTTATGTTAGCTACAGATTTCCTTCATCAGTGTTGAGTAGAACTAGACAAATCTATGGGGTCCTGTCCAACAATAAAATCCTTTAATTCTAAGTAAGTGGGAATCTAGGGTTGTGGCGTGCACAGGTGTAGCTTCTAGAAAGGTTCAGTGAGTACTCAGGCTAGAGATGCAATTTTGTGCTTTATGTGTACGACAGCCTTCAGAAATCTATTAGAATTACCCCAACTAATATAAGGCGTGGGGTGTTGTAGCTACCCAATATGCCCTCCGGTGTTTGATATAACTTCTATCTGGTGTAGAGATGAGAAAAGTGATAGAAAATCCCATCCTTTGTGCAGATTTCTGTGCAAAACAGTTGCACAAAACCACTGATACCTCCTATTTGGGATGTGAACTAAGAAAAGAAAAAGCACCCGTTTGTAGAACGTTGCAAGAGAGACGACCGCTTCCTCAGACAATTTTATACAGTGGTTCTTGAGGGGAAAAACCGGACTGGTTGCAGGAATACTATTAACTGTTTAAAATATGGTAAAACGGAAGAGATGTCCTCCAGGAAAAAAATTAAACCAGTTGCTACAGAAAAAATAATTTGATTTTCCCCCACCCCCACTTTTTTAAAAAGTGTGTAAGCTTATAAACACATCACAGCAGCTGCCTAAGCAGGGGCCCACCCTATTAAACATGTACTTCGCAAACACTTTCTCTACAGAAAAACAAGAAACATATGTGGCAACCGACTGAGTGACAGAATTGCCATTTGTTTCTAGTTATCTAGCTTGTGTTCTTATCTCTGGACTAGAGATGGGCACGGAACGACCAATTTGTTGTTACCATTATCCGTTACCGTTACTGTTACGTAACGGTACGAATAACGACCATTTGGATGGGCCAGGCTCGAACAGAACAGAACCAAGAAAATTTTCTTGGTTCTGTTCGTTTCCGTTACTGGCCTGGCCGCCCGATAAGTCCTCCGCTCCTACCTGCTGCCGGTGCTGCTGCTGGCCTTCCTGGTCCAGTCTTCCGGCTTCGGGGCGGAGTCGAGAAGGAGCTGAGATACGGTCACTGCGCGCAGAGACCGGATCCCAGCCCCTCTTGCCGCCCTCCTCCACCATGGAGCCTGACAGCCAGCCCGCGCAGGGCTGTCAGGTTCCATGGGGGAGTCGGGAAGGAAGGGGCTGAGATCCGGTCTCCTCCGGTGGAGGCAGGATCGGAGCCCCCTCTCACTGCCCTGAAAATGCTCCGCGCTGGCGACAGGGCCTTTTTCAGAGAGGTCCTGCCGCCCTGCCATGGGCTGGACTCCTTGCCAAATGGCCCGGCTGGCACTAGGGCGACCCCCTTGTGCCAGGCGGGCCATTTTTGAAGGGGTCCAGCCAATGACAGCTCGGCAGGAGCCCACTGAAAATGGCCCGGTCGCCAGCGCGGAGCTCCTGCATTGGCAACCCGGCCATTTTCAGAGAGGTCCTGCCGCCCTGCTGTGGTCTGGACCCCTTCAAAAATGGTCCGCCTGGCAACAGGGGGTTCCCCTCGTGCTAACCAGGTCATTTGACAAGGGGTCCAGCCCATGGCAGGGCAGCAGCATTCCTCTCTTCAGAGGGGACCGCGGGCTTGGCTCTGCAATCAGAGCAGAGCCCTCGGTCTCCTCTCAAGGGAGGGCGGGGAGAGCGGTCTGGGATCCGGCTTCCACATGCAGAGGCCGGAACACAGCCCCCTCCCGACTGCCCTCCACCTCCCCCCTCAGCCAGATGACAGCACCAGACGCTGTCATGACCGGCGCGGGGGAGAAGAGACCCCTGTTCCGCCTCTGCATGCAGAGGCAGAATGGGGTCTCTTTAAAGGGATCTTCCCTGCAGGGATGACAGCGTGCCTGGTGCTCTCATCCACCACGGGGAAGAATAACCCGAAAAACGGTAAGTGGAAACGAAGTTTTTTTAAACTTTCGTTTCTGAAAAACGGTAAACGAAGGGAGATGGGCACGGAACGGAACGGAACGGAACAGAAACTCCATTTTTCCGTTTCGTGCCCATCTCTACTCTGGACACTTGATACTCCCTTAGTTATTTCAGGACTGAGGAAAATGCCACACATCTGGCTTCCTGCCAAGCTCACCTAAAAGGTGCCCCTCAGAGCAGACATAAGGAATCTGACACAGACCATTTCTCATGAGGTACCCAGAAAATGTTTTTTTATCTAAACATGGCTTATCTCACCCTCTGTGAAAATACCTTTATGCCCTTTGTTTAAGTACTAAAAGTAAAAAAGAGACCACCCAAATGACGAAATGTGTTCCAAGGTTCTTTTTCAGGAAGGTGGTACGCAGAAACGACATGGCACCTTTAGAAAAAGTTCTTAGCGGACTCCATTTTCTAGAATTTCTTTTGTATGAGATGCAGTACAATTCCACCTATAGTAAGGAATCCACACATCCTTGCTGTTTTATACTATCAGGCATTAGCAACTTCCAGAGCTCTAGGGATTGTGTACACTCCCACCAACTGGACTGTGGTGGGCCGCAACTGCCCCTACTCCCACAAACACAGCTCTTTATTTTACCTCTAAAAAGACCAACTGCACCCAGTTGAGGGTATAGCTAATTTCTCCACCTACTTGGAAGACTCCTCCCCAATCCTAAAACACCCTGGTGTGTGTGTTTGTGTGGAGCCCCAACCCTGCCAAGAGACATTTTCTTTAAAATAAAATAAAAATTGAGGGTGTAAAGATCTTTTATATGGTCCATATATCATACTCTGTCCACTCAGTTCTAGGTATACATCAAACATCTCCCCCTCATAATGGACTTCATCAACCTTGTCTTTAAATGTTGCCGATGGCGCGTCCAATGAGGTCCTCCTCTTTGCGTTTTGTCTTGATTGGTTTTAATTCTGTAAGAAGTAATGGCCAGAACCCTCTTGCTGATTTAAACTTGTAAATTGTGTAAGCCACAGCCACCACGTCCCATTCAGTAGTACCCGACTGCACGCTGAGTTTACTATCCAGCCACACCACTTTCGGGATGGCCAGAGTGGCATGGCTGCAGAGTAAACTGCAGCCACGATTAAGCCCACAAGCCGCTTCCACTCCCCCCTGTCTTTCCCGATGGTGTAGCACCCCATCCGCCTCTCTGCCCAGGACAGAGAGGCAGATGGGGTGCTACACTTCAGGAAAGCGAGGATCAAAGAGCAGGTTTTTGAATTTCCCACGGCCAAAGCGAGGGTGCAGCGGCTGCAGGAAATTCAAAAGCCTGCTCTTCGATCTTCACTTTCCCAAAGTGTAGCACCCGAAGCATTTGTAACCCCGAGTACTACTGAATTCAGGTTAAATTTCCATATTGTCACTTGTGAAAAATAAGTGGGTTTGGAATTGCAGTTTGGGCACTCGGTCTCTAAAAGGTTCGCCCTCACTGCCTAGTACCAGAGTCAAAAGGCAGGCTAAATAAATTATTATAAATGCATCCTACAGACTTACGGCAGAAGATCACCTCTGGGCCATACTAACCTGCCCCCTAGAAAAGCCTTCAAACCCATCTGTGACAGCAAGCATTCTGTGTCCCTCAGTGATACCAATTCGCACGGCCGAACGCACTGCGGCATTCATCCCAGCCGCTGGGGCGCCTACATTCAAAACAGCTACGTTGAAGTTCGACTGAAAGACAAGAGGGGAAAAATATCCCATCATACACGGCCCATGGAAACGGATGTTAGTGTTAGCTTACTGGGATGGATGAGATGGGATGGATGGAAGGAAGGAAGGAAGGTCATATACTCAGAAATTCAGGAAAAATCAAAACAAACCAAAATAAAACCAAAATCATGTGGCGCCTTAAAGACCAACTACTATTTTTAAATATAAGCTTTCGTGGTCACGTCCACTTCATTGCTTACAAATTCGTCTCTGGAGGAATTTTCACAACCAAGACCTAAACAATACAACCTAATCACTGCATCAAATGCAGTGACTCATCCAACAGCCAATGAACATTTGGTATATAACTTATATGCAATTGTATATTACTTGTAAAACAGCCAATGAACATGTGGTGTGTAACTTATATTCCTTTGTATATTAATTGTACACCTCATTCTGCTGCTATATGTCTGAAGAAGTGGACATGTCCATGAAAGCTTTCATTAAAATATAATAGCCTTTAAGGTTCTGCATGTTTTTGTCTTTTGTTTTGTTTTGATTTTTGCCTGGAATTCTTGCACAGACTAACACGGCTACCTCTCACAATATTCGGAAATTGTAATGCTTCAGCTTCCCTTCTGACTAATTGTTATCTGCAGTAATAAGTACATACAACTGCATCAAAAGAAACCTGGGAACACATCTTACCCTTTGAAGCAATCTAGTAGGGTTGTGCAGTTTGCACTAAGGAGGCATTATAGAAATATAAATAAATAAATAAATAAATAAATAAATAAATAAATACATACATACATACATACATACATACATACATACATACATACATACATACATACATACATACATACATACAGTGTAATAAATAAGTAACCAAAACATTGCTTGGTCATCCCAGATTATGTGTTAAGTCCAAAACATCTGGAGTGACCAAGTTTGGACATGCCTAGTATAAGCCAATGACTGGGCCAACATTAGTTGCAGATGTTCCCATGGAGGCTGTTCTTCCCAATTCGAAACCGCCGGTTTTCTTATGCTTTGCTCAACAAAACATGCAAGCGTTAAGGAACAAACCAGATCATTTTAAATAGGATTATGCAAGACATACCTTGGGAAGTTCCGCAGCTGGCTTTTTGGTAGACAACAGCTTGTAGGTATTCAGGTTGTTCTGAAAACTCCTGTAGAAGGAAATGATGTTAAAATGAGATGCAGAATGTGAATTACTTCTTTCCGATATCCTGCCTCCTATATTGCTCTCAGCAAGACTGAATGGAAAAACAAACTTGTGCTCTTTTGAAAGCCCCCCCCCCCACACACACAACAAAACAGAACTTTTTCCACTGAATGATGAAAGCAAACAAAAGTTGTCCTGCATGTTCTTAACACAGCCACAAAAAAGACAAAAATCCTGGAATGTATGATATCTTTTGTAACCTTTGCCTCTGGCCCTACTATACTGCAAGCGCTTGCAAATGGCTGACATAGTATAGAATATCTTGCCTTCTGCCTTTCTATAAGAGCTATGACTCTCACATACTTCAGATACCTTTTGACTTGCTGGCCTTTCTTGTCTGCTTTTAGTGGCTGGCATGACACTGCAGCATTTATATTATTCATTTTGCTTTAAGTTTGCAATTAATACTGTGCATTAGCTTGCACGCAGTGTAGTCATAAGAAATGCATCGGATAATGGATCAAAATAAAATAGAATAGGTAGCTTCAACAACAACAGCAACAAAATACATTTGCCTTTTTTCTTGGTTCCTGGGACTAAATCAGGACAGTCTGCTCAGAGACACAAAAGGAAACTCCCTGAAGAATATACGGATTGTAAACATTTGGGGCATCTCCCAGACAGGATAGAGGCCCGTGAGTTAATCCTTTCGCTTTCGAAGCACCACTGAGTCGCTTCTGATATGAGCAAAGATCAGAGTCCTAATGCCAAAATCTTTATTTTCCTTCTACATACTTGTCACAATGGAATAAATAAATATAATAATAAATAAATTGCTGATGAACAAATATAATAAATACACTTTTATTTCTTTTAGTATTTATTTATTTACTAGATGTTAAGGAACATCTACTAAAGGCCTGCAGGCAAGAAAGATTGCCAGTGTAATTTCCCCAAACTCTTTTTTGAAGAAGAAACATAATTCATCTACCACTGTGGAAAGCAAAGGATCACCAATAATCTGTTCTGAGAGAACTCTTTCAAAGAATGTGTCCCTCTGCCCACTCCTCGTGCTTCCTCACAATTCACATCAATGTACCTTTCACTGCAAGACTGCCACAAGTTCTAATTAAATGGGATTTTAAAACTACAAAAATAAAGCTAACAGTTCTTGCTTTCCTTCGTATACAGCTGGTCTGAGAACAATTATATAACTATGGAAGCTTTTGGATTTTTAACACATATTTTATCTCGATCGTTTTAGAAAGCAACTAAAAGAAAGCTAGTTTTCCATGCCACTTCATTGTCTTTCAACAGCCAACACAGCCAACAGGAAGAACAATGGAGCACCTTCCACGGAGCTGGACAGCTTCAGAGAACCTTCTTTCATCCATGGCTTTTTGTACATCTTGAGTCTTTGGGAAAGAACAAAGACATATGAATAGCTTCACAGATGCTGAAATGACTGAATAAAGCAAAACACAAACACAGATGGAGTCATACAGTAGTATGATAGCCAATATCAAAATAGATTATGACACTGTTCATAAGGCGGACAATGACTACACTTCAGTTCTTGTGATCAGATCATTTACACTCCAATAATTCCATCAATATTGATAATGTGTGTGCACCCAAAAGTAAGCATCACTGAATCCCAAGGGACTGAATTCCATTAAGCACAGGATTTCTCTATTAAGCAATTTAATCATGGGCAAGATGGCAAAGACCATTAGCCAACCAGTTTCAATGTGGGTAGCTTAGACTCTATGCAACACTCAAAATGTCATTCAGACCACCACCAGAATAAGTTGACTACTATTTTGTTAGATGGCATCTAGATTTTTAGAAAAATGCCATTTGCTACCGGGATTCCACACGGCAGCTGTTAAGCCCAGTTATTGCCAACAGAGAAATGACTATAGCGTTCACTGGGGCCAATGTGGCGTCGATGTTCTACTCACGTTGTTCCATGTGCTTCAAGGAACAACAGACGATTGACTGCGAGCAGCGAGAGAATGCTAATGCATTAACACAGTGGATTCTGTTCAGCCACTCACCATCTGCACGCACTCCATTAAAGGCAGGCGAACAGCTTGGTTTCCAGACAGGGAGACCACACAAGCAGGGGTTTCTGGGGTACCTTCCAGAAGGGCGAGGACGGCCTCCACCCCCATGCGACTTGCCTGAAAGAGTGTGAAACTTTATTAAGTAAAGAAGTAAGCTCCGAAGCGGATGTGATGAGTTTGGTATAGTCCAAAAGAATCTATAGATTTCAGTTTTTCGTAACAGCAGGAAGACTTGAATTACAACACTGCGACGACACATACATCCTCCTCTTCTCAATCACTTATGAGAAAGCAGAGAACTCTTAGAAACGATGCATATATTTCCTAAGTTGACCTGCATTTGTCTTTACTTCTGTATTATCTGAATCCCCATAAAAGATTGGGGTGCTGTATAAATAATCAGTAAATATATACTTTGAAGACCAAATCTAGCAGGCAGTTGGGGAGACAAGTCACGACGTTGATACCTCAAGATATCTGGTCGCATCTCACTCAAACGATGCTGATGAGAGGCCTTCACTCACCAAAATCCTATCAAAAGCAGAGGGGGTGCCTCCTCTTTGCACATGACCGAGGATAGTCACACGAGTGTCATATCCTAATTGCTGCACCACGAGCTGCAAAAAAAAGAAAGAAAGAAAAAGAAAAAGAAAAAGAAAAAGAAAAAGAAAAAGAAAAAAAAAAGTCAAGTTAAGGAAGTCAGCCTTCATAACAGCAGAATACTTGTACAAAAATTACTGCATTATATTGTTTTTGTAACTATTACTGGAAACAATGGTTTAAGCCTTTAGGAGTGTATATTTTAAAAGTCCATGATGAGAGATGAGCATAAAATGAACCATGAGGCAACCCAACCACCGCCATTTTGTAGTTCGTTTTGTGGTGCTTCGGGGAGATGTGCCTGTTCAGAACAAAACAGAACACTGAACTATTATTGTACGCTTGGCGATTCGTACACTTTGTGGTTCGTGCGATTCAGAATTTATGGAAGTGCCGCCCTGTCCCTCATTCCTGTGGGGACCTGCTTTGGGAGGCTGTTAGCTTGGAATTCCCACATCCAATCTACATCAAACTGGGAGGGGATGGGGAGGACAGTCAGCTGAAGACTTGCTGAATGTTTGGCAACTCTGAATTGTTAGGGACCTATTCCCGGAAGTCCCAAATCCCATGAACCACAAAACAGCTCATTTTGTTGGAAAGTTGGTCCAGGTTATTCGTTCATCAATAAGCAACAAACCCTGAACCAACATGAAATACCATTTTCCTGGTTTGGGCCCGTTTCTACCTATGATAAACCCAGATTCTCTAATAGGCAATATTAATCTCTACGGTTTTTAAACTAAAACAGTAAAGAGAGAACATTTTAAAAAACAAAGGAAAGAAAAAGGTAAAACCCAGTTTATCCAGAGACAGCTTCAGGATAAAAGAGCACAGGAGATCATGGTGGTGATGGCTTTGCTATAGATCTCTCCACTCTCTGAAAAGACAAAAATTATCCTCAACCTGAAAGAGCATTGTGTACTGTATTTAAAATAATGTAAAATAAAAATCTCAGTAGAATCTTAAATGGAGTACAGGAGGAATACACCTAAATTGAAAAAGCGGTGACACATTGGATAAAGCTGACAAGTTACTTATAATTGTACTTCTCTGAGTGTTCACCCCATACATCTGCACAAGTGGGTTCTTGTGCTTGCAGAGAAGAGATTCAGAACACCCCAGAGATAAAGCACTAAGTCTATTTACCCTCCCATATACAATGCACGTATTTGCCCATCTTCCCTCAGTCCTTTCTCATCCTCTGCAGCAAAGCAACACATTTGGAGTGCTCTGCAGCATCAAAACTAGGCTATGCCTTCTATTTCAAGGCAACAGACTAAAGGCTCTAGCCATGAAATGTTCTTGCTTAAGGCTTAATTAAGGGTGCCACTCGCTTAGGGTTATGCCATACCCACTGCTGTTATTCTTCCATAGTCCCAAGCCAGGGTCCAATAGGATGGTTGATTCAGAAACATTTGCTATACCTCCAAAAGGAGGAGGAAGAGGAGGAGGAGGAGGAGGAGGAGGAGAAAGGAAAAGGTATTTCACTGCATGGGCAGAAACCTTTTATGTGAATAACTTTGGAGTCTCCCATTTTATTTCGGACTAGAAATAAGTGTATTGGAATTTACATCTAAGTACCAGTTAGACACAGAAGTAGAGGAGGGGAAGGAAACTCCAGAACCCTTAAGTCCACCTAATAATTATTATAACCCCATAAAACAGGGGTTAAAACTGCTTAGGGATATGTCTATGCTTGCTGCCAAAATTTATTGATAGTTAGGAGTAAGAACAAGTGCTGAATTTTGGCAGAAATGTACCTGACACCCCCCCCCCCGCCGCCGCCACCACCACCACAAAATATGAAAATGCACCACATTTATAATCTCTTCATACTTTTTCAAAGTATGAAAAAGTATGAAGAGATTATAAATGTGGTGCATTTTCATATTTTGTGGAAGTATGAAAAAGTGCCACATTTACAATCTCTTCCATATTCATGTACATTCTCAATTATCCTATTCATCCTGGAACATTTTCCCAACTTCAGTCACAACAGATTATTTTTATCCTTTTATAGTTGTTCTGATTCACTTTCTGGCAGAAGACCACCATTAAGGGTAAGTGTTGTTCTGACAAGCCTTGGTGCTTGTCAGAACAACACTTGTGCTAAAGGTTGATACTACATAGCTGTTAAGTACCAAACGGAGTTCATACCATGGACTCATATCCAGCTGTTGTTACAAAGCCTGTGGGAAATTAGAATGTGAAAGACAATAAAAAGGGTTTTTTTTCCTACTCAAACTGTTGACAGTTTCAGTTAATACTGGTTTCAAAAGCAAAAAAAACGGAGACACAGTTCACCTATACAAAATCAAAATACAGAATTGAAAGCTGAAGTAGGCCTTATGAAGCACTTGTATCGAGGGAGGGGCTTACCTGACCAAGATGCTCAGTAAAAGCAGGAGTGGGTGACCCAGTCAGAACCACTTGGGCTAAATAAATGTGTGTCCATTTCTGATCACACACCTTAACATATTGGCTAGAATCCCACTAATGTTTGCATAACCTGCTGTGGCTAAATGGGGCCAATTGATGTACCCAGGTGTGTCTGGGCTGTGCAATTGGATGCATACATTATGCACACAACTGAGACATGCCCCAACATGTCAGCTGCAATGAACCATGACAAGTTATGCAAAACTTATTCAAGCATAAGATTATGGACAAGGTGTAGGGAAATATTACTTAGAAGTTCTCTGGGCATATTGATAGTTTGGATTCTTGGACTGATTAGACTGCCACTTATTAAAGACTTCTGGCTTCAATTCTGGATCATACATGCAACTTGCATGCAATACAATCCAATTTAAGCAATTAAAATCACAGGCAAGGAACTCTTAATTAGCAGCAGTTTTCTGCCACAAGTTACATTATTTCTCTTACACCAGTGAAACACTGCCTTGAGACAAACATTCTACCCTTAGGTAGCTCATCTTCAGACAACCATATCTAACATGACAAACGGCTACAAGAGTGCACACAACCATTGTCGGCAACGGATGGCTAGAACTCTGTATTGGTCTACCAACTAATGAAATGAAGTTTGCCTGGCCACCACAGTTGATCAGAAATCTAGAGAAGCAGCTTGAAGGGAGGCGTGATATTTTCTCCATGACTCAACAGACTAACCAAATGGCTACACATATTATTGTCAAGGTAACTTGTACCCTCTCTGACAAGGGATGCAATTTGGAATGGCATGCTGTTCCTCTGGGACATTTTTGTGCCAAAGTAATTCACCAACTGCTTCTATAAGATTCTCAATACAGTAGGACCCCAATATCTGGTGGGGATCAGTTCCAGGCCTTCCCGTGGATTAAAAAAACTGTGGATAAGAGAGAACACAAAAACAAACAAACCCTAGCTTACTTTATGGATGCTGTTTTGTGACATTAGCTTGCTTTACAGCTGCTGTTTGTGACAGTAGCTTGCTTTGTGGCTGCTGAATTATTTATTTCATTTTTTCCTCTGCTAACCATGGATAACTGAATCAGTGGTTAATGAATCAGTGGATACGGGGTTCCTAATGTACTGTGCTGCTCAGGCATGGGACTGCTATGTGGCGCTGCACAGAGACCACTTACTGATGGAGCTAGACTTTCACAGAAACTAGCAATAACAACATCACACACACCCATTTAACTGCTGGATATGGTTGGTCAAAGAGGGTAACAGCCTAAAACAAATTGGTGTTCCTACAATAATGTATTAAGCGAACAATTAACAGTATGCAGTGTGTAGCCTGCACACTGTAATCAAAAATTGTAAACCGCCCAGAGACTACTTGTAGTGGTATGGGGCGGTATATAAGCAGAACACTTTGCTTTGCTTTTGCTTTGCAACCAGTGGTTTCTTAGTAGAGCATTGGAAAAAATAAAGTACGACACTATGTTGGTCAGCTGCTGAAATATTGTGAAGAATGAATGATCAGATGGACCTTGGAATCATCCAGCAGGAGATGTCTTGTGTTCTCAAGCAACAGTAGCAAGTACTCAAGAGCAGAGAACTTTGCATTCTGGCTGAACTCTGATCTTTATCATAAGACAGCCGCTTCCATCCACCCCAGGTGATAAAAAGTGTAACGGTTGAATTAGTTTCACATCAATATAAACTTGATCCAAGCTTTTCACTCCTGCCAAGTTGTGAGTCATAGGTGGCTTGCTCCTTTCCGGAACTGGTGAAAACAGACAGCCTATCGTCTCTCAGGATCAGGACAATTAATGTTCATTGAGCACATCAAGGAAAGAGAACACCAAGTGAGCTTTTCCTCCAATATCTTATGAGTGTGCTTCGAGACACAATGCCAGGAACATGAAAGTAATTTAGGTCCCTTGCTGATTTCTGGCATGAAATGAAATTTGGTCAAAAAGCCATCAAAGCTCTAGAAACTATAATAACAGCATCCACCTGGGGAACAGTAAATCAACTGTTGCCTGCAAAATTAAGGCTTTTTTTTTTTACAAGAACAACTGCATACGTACAGATGACATGAGATAACTTCCTGAAAAGTTCCTATAGGCACCAATCACATCATCTACCCTGCTCACATCTGCCTTACTTTCAGACAAGCTTTACACAGAATTGCTTTGAGAATTTCTACTAAGAGTTTTTTTCCTACATATATCTATACAAATGCACACTTAGTTTTCATGCATAACAGCAATAACTTTTCAATGTTAGCGGGAAGGGAGAGACTATTGTAGTTCCAGACAGAAATCTGGTACTCGGAAGAGTATTTTGTATGACCGATCACCTCTGTATGACAAGTGGGCAAATTCCACAAAACAACAAACACAATCTTTCAATGAAGACTGTAGAGTTCTACAAAACATGCCCTATGGAATCAAGGGACAATTTAAGAAATAAAAAGGGAAACCTAAAATCTAACAAGCTGGGTGTATTACAAGTGGTACTGTAGCTGACAAAGCCATGAGCTGTCTCAACCCATCAAGAGGCAGGTCAAACAAACCAGTACCAGCTGTGGAAAGCTAGGACATGGCTTATTTTCCAATCTTGTGCCCAATAGCTTTGCAATCTAAGAGATGGCTTCCATTTAACAGTAAATATGAAAAGATGCTCTTCCAAATATTGCTGTGGTCAGTCAGTTTGGAGGCAGATTGAGGATGGGAAGGTTTTTAGCACTGCCCATAGTGGGCGCCACCTGCCACAGAAGAATACAACAGGCAAATTCTAAACCAGTGGTTTTCAACCTGTGGGTCCCCAGATGTTCCTGGACTGCAACTCTCAGAAATCCTAGCCAGCTCAGCTAGTGAGGAAGACTTATGGAAGTTGCAGTCCAGGAACATCTGTGGACCCACAGGTTGAGAACCAGTGTTCTAAACTATCCAGATGTTTGTAGGATGCTGCCAGACTATTCTAAACAAGCAGTGCTTGTTTAAAAACTATACCCTTAGGACAGTTGTACATACAGCCTTCTGCCAGAGTATAAAAATCATCTGTAAATCAGCAGGCTTCCACGAGAGTGGTATCAAGCTTTCCCAGCAGCCTGTGAGATTGGGGAAGAGAAGTGTAAGACAAACAAGCAAACAGCAACCTTTGAACTGCGGAACTGGAAGGGACCCCATGGATCACTGACCCCAGCTCATGTCAAGGAGGTACATTGGGGAATTGAACTCCCTACTTGTGGTTCCAAGGCTTACACCACTGGTCCATCCAGCAGTTAGGTAGGAAAGAGAAATAAAAGAGATGGTCTCAACTGCTTTAAGGCTTGAGTCCCATCTAAAATGGCCTCAGCCTCCAGAATGTGGCCCAAACGGAGTAGGCCTCAGGAAATTCAACCCTCAATGACAAGCATTGCTCCCTTCATTTTAAAGACTGACATCTCTCCTTCGTTACTTGGTTGTATTGCTTTACATACACAGAGCCACAAACTTGGAGAAACATTTTTTAAAGTTAAATAGATGTATTTACAAATGCTGCATTGTCATTACAGGATACAAAACAAACAGGAAAGGATGTTCATAAGAGACCGATGCAACCTTTAAACAATATGAAAGTATTCTCAATAGATATGATTGGCTGCATATATCCTCAAATTGATAATAATGAAATGTACAGTATGTTTGATACTTACATTCTTAACCTGTTCTGAAGTTATCGGCTTGTTATGAGAGTCAATGGCACCTTCTGCTACAATTATAATATTCAGTCTTTTTTTTCTTGCCCGGTTCTGTGATGACAAAAATGCAAGTTAGGCTGTTAACACAACTCACAAGGTCCAAACCTCAAGCAAACACCTTCAAGGTTGCATTCAGGTTATAAGCAGAAAGTTTTTTTCAGCTACTTACTCTGTGTTTATGTTTACTAAAATTACTAAATGGGTTCTGAAAATTCTATGTAAGGACATGAATCGGACTGGCGAACCTCTTCTCAGATGGTGCTTTGTGACTGTGACCATATATACAAAGTCTACCATGTCTTCCACATTAGATCACCACCGGTCTCAGTGGCAGGGTGCGAAAGCATCAATCAGGCTGTATTTTCAAGGTTTCTGCTTCCAAAGAGTTCCTTCAAAGTCAGCTGATGGGCCTTGCTATGCCACAGGGCTTGAGCATAGGATTCTGGGGCCTGTTCTAAGAAAAGGTACAACTGAGATGGGGTTCTGCTAGTACCTCTGAGGCTACATGTCACAAGAGAAGAGGAAGTGGTCCCCAAGCTATCACTTCAGGTATAAAAGTTACAACAAGAGGAATGTAATACATACAAGGTCTAACATTGTTAGCGCGCTGTTAGTCTATGCCACTCCCTGCCACAGGATGTGGTGATGGCATCTGGCCTGGATGCCTTCAAAAGAGGATTAGACAGATTCCTGGAGGAAAAGTCCATCACAGGTTACAAACCAAGATGGAGATGTGTAATCTCCAGGCTTAAAACCAGGGTACTTCAAGGGCCAGATGCAGGGGAATGGTATCAGGAGACAGAGATCTAGTCTCGTGCGCTCCCAGACGCATCTGGTGGGGCCTCTGTGAGATACAGGAAGCTGGACTAGATGGGCCTTTGGCCTGATCCAGCATGGCTCTTCTTATGTTCTTATGTAACATTCTTGCGTGATGTAAGATTTCATAAGCTGGGACCAGCTTTATCAGATATTTACACGTGGACTGTTTGGAGGCCTAAAACCTTATAAAAGCTGTGGTAAGCAGTATTTATTATTGGAGCAAACTGCCCTCCATTTTCCTTTCATTGGGATAGTCCTTCCACCGATCCAGGGTGTGGATTTCTCTCTATGCTGCCCCATATTATTGGATGTGAATCACTGCAGGGGGTGGGGTGGGGTGGGGGATTCAAATGGGACATTTCACCAAGTCAGAAAAACATTGCAGTAAAAGATTACCTCAGAAAGTAAAATATTACCTCAGAAAGCCTCATGCACATGTGCTCTTCCCATCCTTCCTCTGGTGGATATTCAGGAATAAAGACATAATCTGCACCACAAGCTAAGGCACTAACTAGAGCCAAGTACCTAAGACCAAGCCAGAAAATGCAAATGAGCCCAGGCGGCAGACGTGTCTGAATCTTTCAAAATCACGTGTTATTTTGAGGCATACGTACCCACAGTGTCTCCCCATCACCTCCAAGACAAAGGTCCTCTGATGGCTATTAGATAAATACATAAATAAATTATAAGCACAATCAATGCCAACACGTCAGCCACAAGATAATACAAAACATGTACACTGGTACCTTGTATAAAGGAATTAATTCATCCCAAATGAAATTCTGTTAAGCAAAATTTCCTTTATACAAATTTCCCATAGGCATGCATTGAAAACAGAATAATCCCTAATCAGGAACATTTTTGTGTTGTATGGATTCGGCCCATATGCGATTCTGTTAAGCTAATTTCCCCTATCTCTAGAATTTTTATGTTGTCCGGTTTTATATGTTATACAAACCGTTTGTTATATGAGGCTCCGCTGTATAGGGGCACACAGGGAAATTTTAAAAAGGCAAGACAGGAAGGCATTGTCTTGCGCTCTAAGAGCCATGCTTGTGCATTTTACTCCACCTGCACCAAATCCATCCCCCGGAAACCAGCTAGTTTCTGGCTTTTGATAGAAAACTCAACAGACTTGTCATTATAGCAAAAGCAGAGATGTGTTCTTTGCACTGGACAGCAAAATTGGAACTGCACACTGCTGCACCCCGCTCAGGGAACCTCTATTACTTTAATAGAGGCTAGAGGTTATGTAACTGCCTGTCTGTGATGATTTACTATTTGATAAATGGCCAGGTTAGGTCGACTGCTGTCAGAAAACGCCAGGGGGTGCTTCATTGCTTTTTGTTTGCACCAATAAATACCAGCTGACAAAGGTAAGATTAAAGCAGAGGCCATGAAAACTGTCTGACGGGTCCCCCTCCTGATCTGTCAGCTCACAGGCCTGAGTAGGTGACAAATACCAGCCAACGTGATGACAGGATTTAGCTGCCATTCCAGAGAATCCACAAATGCTCCTACAGCGCCATCTGGCTACGCATGGAGGCTCCTTACGGCCCATTGCTTTCCGCAGGATACAAGCAAACCTATCTGGGTCGCCCTTCTAAATCCTTGTAAGAGTCGTAATCTGAGCCAGATTCGTTTAAAAAGACGGAACCTTCTTTGGCGAGCCAGAAAATGAGTGGATTGAGAAATATTAGAAGGAAAATAAGCTGGGTAAGAGAGCTGCCTAGATGCCCTAAGCACATCCGATCTCGCTTGATTTCAGAAGCTAAGCAGGGTCGGCCCTGGTTAGTACTTGGATGGGCGACCACCAGGGAATACCAGGAGCTGTAGGCCCTGGAGTAGGAACTGGCAAGCCACTCCAGTACTCCTGCCAAGAAAACTCCATGGGCATGGAGTCACATAGCGTCAGTCACGACTGTAACGACACAACACATACACAAGCTGGGTAAGAAGTATTAGAAGGAAGAAAACAATCTCTCATGGTTCAGAGACACATCTCAAAACCTTCCAGAAATAATACCTGGGTGTCTTCTTAACCTTGTTACTTTTTCAGGTACAGTATTTCTTTTTAACAATTCTCCTGCTCGTTACTCATTTCAACAACAACAGTTTCAGAAAGACCTTGGGAAGCTACTTTTATGAACACTAAGTGTATAGCATGCTAGAATAATTTATTGCAGAAAACATCATCCAATCACAATTCAGTTATTGATGGCTTCAACATATCATTATACTCAATCTCAAAAGTACTTTTTCAGGGTTAAGCCAACTGCAGTTAGGTCTTAAATCAATGACAAAAATGTGCTGTCAAGTCAGTTCTGAACTATGGCAACCTTTTTTCACGGTTTTCCAGCTAAAGAATACACTGATGTGGTTTACCATCACCTTCTTCTTGGGCCACCTGGAACTGTGCAGCTTGCCCAAGGTCACACAGGCTGGCTCTACTCAGAAGAGGCACATCAGGGAACTGAAGTCATCTCTGACTCAGCAATGCTAACCTGAGGCTAGTTACAAACAGAAATGAAATGCTTCCAGTCCCTTTCTTGCAGGCAGGGAAGCACAACTGTACCAGACCCTGAGACTTATTTTACTGGATGATGGTTTAAACTTTAAACCATCTAGGGCAGATGTGACAGCAGACAAACCCAGCAGTCACCATGTCCAGCAAACAGTGGCCATCAATCTAGCATGGAAATGTTATGAAGACCATCCCATGACTCAAAACATCATCAGTAGTTGCACAACCCAAAAGATAAAGTTCATTCAGAAGCTTTTCATCTGTACCTATATCTTCCTTGAAGATGGCAAATTTGTTTTAGCACAGAATTCGGGGGGGGGATTTGCACCCAGGATGTCTAGGTGCAAATGACGAACCCCCCCGCCCCCAAATTCTGAAAAAAAGTAGCAATGAACTTTTGGTATGCCTTAGATTTAACAAAACAACAGCAGGAAAGGACCATGAACTGTAGCCTCGTCTTGAACTGGTTGGCATCTTAACTATGGGCAGGCCCAACAATGAGCCAACGTACCTTTGAGCAGTGGTCATGATGGCGTCCACAACTTCAATGATTCTGTGCAAGGCCGAGTCAGTACCAATGGTCATGTCGGTGCCACAGAAATCATTGTCAATGGATCCAACCATTCCCACAATGTTGAGGTAAGCATACTTATTGATTGCCTCTTCTTCAATCTCACCTGTCAAGGAAAAATGACAAAATCGTATCTGTAAGTGCCTGGAAATCATGTGCTTCCCTCAATGTAGATTGTACAAGTAAAAGCAATACATTTTAATTGTTCCATAGAGTTTTCTAACAGCTGTTATAGATAAGATCTAAGATTACCTGGTCACCATACCACAAAATATTAAACCTGTTTGCAGTTTCTGAACAGCCTTATGACTGCTTCTAGTTATTTGGGAAATGACAGAAGCTGGGTGGAAACAACCCGGGTGTTGCCATCCTAAATGCCCCCCCACCCTTGCTTTTGAAGACTAATTCTGTAAAAAACGACGTATAATGTACAATGGCTGCCAGTACAAGCCTTAGTTTATCACAACGCTGGAGAACTGTATTCCTTCAAAGGACACACAGTGGCAACTTCTCATGTTCACAACCATGCTATGTGATGGGTGAGAAGTTCTAGGTAAGACTAACCATTCCCTCAACTTGTTGCACTCATGTTCTGTCTGCGGACTTTCTATAGACATCTGGTTGGCTGCTGTGGCAACAGAACACTGGACGAGACAGTCTTCTGATGTCACCAAGCACGATCCTTCTTATGTTACGGTCGTACAGTTCCACAGGATTTATCTACAGAGGAGACTGGAACAGTGCAAGGACTTTTGCCTCCAAGATGTCTGCCCTGCAGACCGACTTCTGCAAGGAAGCGACTGACAAGTTGTATGATTCATCCGACAAGAGCCTTTGATCTGAACACCTACATTTTTGTAGCTATCTTGTAAACCTGGATTAACGTCCACACTTTTACAGCACTCCTATTAGTCCTGTTGGAACTTATTTATTTGCAAACCACACTTTTCTTCAAACCAGGTTTGTCACTTGTATTCACAAGCAGATGTACACACTTTGTCCGAATCGGGCTACCCCTTGCAATATGGATCCTATAATAACCTGAGAATATATTTTAGCAGGAGAGAAGTACTGGCACAAGCGTAACAAGGGGAGACGTACCATTTTTTGCCAGTTCCTCTAACAGTCCGCTCCACTCCTCTCGGAAAAGATTGGCGCCTGTCAAGCTGCCATCTCCACCAATCACACAAAGGTTAGTGATCCCACACTTAACCAGGTTACAGGCGGCCTTCAAGCGACCCTCCCGGCTGCGAAAAGCTTTGCAGCGGGCGCTGCCAATCACGGTCCCTCCCTGCAAGACGAAAGGAAAGTAACGGGTTCCACCAGGACCATGCAAAAGCTAAGTATGCCACGTTCTCCATGGGATATAATCTCCATTATTCCATTTACCTAAAGAACTACATGGTCCACTGTGCCACAAAGCTCTTTAAAGATCCTAACACCACAAAATTATCAGATAAAGGTTCTTCTGGTGACCCTCAAAGGAAGAGGACACTACAACCCTGACAAGACCAAGAAGGTCGGGATTCATTTCAGTCGTTCGTAATCTACAAAACCAATAGCCAAGGAGGTCTAAGGCAGGAAAAAGGAAGTGCCTGGGTAAGAAAGGAGTAACTACCAATTAACTACCAACCCATCAGTAAAGGGCTGATCTGTAAAAAACTGTAACAAAGGCCAACAAAAGCACCTGCCCCACCAATGTCAAGTTAATCAGTAAGTGCAGGATTGTGGGACTTGAACTGTGGAGAACACAACCCAAATCCCTCTGGCATCGTAACATCTTTTTACCCTCCAAATGTTCGTGATTTTTGTGGGAATGCAAGAGGACAGACCCAAACAAGCTGTTTTGAACGCCATGCAGAAAGGGCAGGGTTCCTGACAATTTTATACTTGGAACAGCTTTTCATTTTATTGACTTGGGTTCCTGCCTAAGGCACAAGTTTCACGGCCATCTGGTTGCTAGTGGTGACAAGAAATTAATGGCTGGCAGTCAGTTACATATAAACTTGATTTCGAGAGTACAGGTACAATAATGAGATCGCTATCACTGTCAACAAATGTATAACGTGAGGGGCCACATCTTGATAAGCAGTGGGTTCACTATTATATATGAACCTGTAGGATTTTTACCCAACATTATTAAACCATTGAGGTCCCTTTCTACTGACTGATTTTCTCCAGAACAGGGCATTCTCTTCCTCCACACCCTCAAAATTGTTACTCTGTATGCAAACATCATAAACCTGGAAGTCAGGAAGCATCAGTGTGACAGCTGGAGCTTAGGAAAAGAGAATCCAACTGGCTTTGAGGGGGGAAAGCATCAGCCTTTTTGTTCAGCATTTAACCACAGGTATTGTTCACAAATTAAATACTGTCACCTGTCAGAAGAAGTAAAGGAAAGTTTCTAAATACTACTTGTCTGTCAGCTTAAGAGAAAACAGTTATGTAATGATATTTGATGACAATGTGCTAGGTATTGATTAAAGGACAAGGTCCTTTTTCAACAAAATAAAAAACAAAAACAAAACACAGCAATTTCAAAGTCATGTCCTTAGCATCGTCACAACGTAGTACTAAGACACTCGGGTTCTTCCTGTTCAACGGCCTTTCTTGGCACTGCAGCATCCATACGTGATGCAAGTCAAAGCAGGCAGGGAATTATCAATGACAGCAGCAGCAGAAGAAAAGAATTTGCTTCCAACAGGATGGGAGCTCACGCCAATAGGAAAGCCGCTGACAGGCAGCCAGCATAAACATTATGCAGGTGCTTATACCAAGAGAGAGGAGCAAGAAAGAAAGTTTCCACAACTTCTAAGCTCCACCAATCACTTGGCGCACTGATTTCATTTTCTCTCCCATATGTGCACAAGGCTCAAACTCAACCTCAAGAACGACGAGATACTGTTCCTTGGAGGAGTCCGAACGGATATAGTGGATCTCTTCCCAGTTTGGATGGGATTTCCCTCCAACTGGTTGATAGAGTGAAGGGTCTGGGCATGATCCATACCCGGCATTGTATCCCAGGTGGCTGGCATGTCCAGGTCGGCCTTTTTCCACCTTAGGCTCCTTACCCAGATTTGCCTATATCTTGATGGTGACCTCCTAAGGATGGTTGTGCAAGCACTGGTTATCTCAAGGATAGATTACTGTAATGCACTTTACATGGGGCTTCCCTTGACCCTTATTCAGCGGTTGCAGTGGGTCCAGAACGCGGTGGCTAGATTTGTGGTTGGTGCAGGAAGATATGACCGCATCACCCCCATTCTGGCTTGCCTGCACTGGTTACCCATTGCCTTCTGAATAAGGTTCGAGGTATTGGTTTTGATTTACAAAAAACTCCACAGCTTGGGTCCAGAGTATCTGACGGAGCGTATCATCCCAAGATCTACTACCTCGGCCCGACCCACCAGAACATCTCAGATTCAAATGCTCAGAATTCCTACTCCTAGGAAATCCCATAAGACCACCACCAGGAACCACATGTTTTCTGTTGCTGGCCCTTCATGGTGGAATAAGCTCCCTAGTGAGATCAGGATCATGGAGTTCCTCTCAACGTTTAGAAAATCGTTAAACACATGGTTGTTCAACGCTGCCTTCGGTGACTAGGAGGTGGAATGCTGATTGATTTACCTTTGGTTATTTTTTTGTTCATTCTTTGACTTATTTTGCCATATATGCTATGTTTTCACTGTTTTACTGGTTTGTGATTTTAATGCTGTGGCTTTATTTGCCTTTCCTGGTTGTATTAAGGATTTGCTTTATTTGCCTTATGTTTTGCTGTGAACCACCAAGAGTTCCTTCAGGAAAATCAGGCAATCTACAAATACAAATACAAATACAAATACAAATACAAATACAAATACAAATAAATAAATAAATAAATAAATAAATAAATAAATAAATAAATAAATAAAGGATGAAGAAAAGAAGCCAGCCGTGACATGGATAGCAAGCCTATCTGCACATCGGAAATGCTAGAGAGTAACAGGAGGTCCAAGTTCTGAATCTGTGTATTACCTGTATATTATTAGAATCTGTACCTGATTATTGGGATTTTCTCCCAAGGAAATATGTTTCAGGCTAAGGTGCGCTCAGTGCCAAACACTGCTTTATCATCCCTTGAGGGATGCCTCAGAAACAATGGGTACAGGGAATTATTCTTCATATGCACAAATTATTTTTCATCCAGGACCTACCACTTGAAGGATACTTGAAACACTTTCCCATGTGACTTCCACAATATTTTCACCTCCATCAACCATGCCTTGGTAGCCCTGTGGTGAAAGAGAGAGAGAAAAAGCATGTTAGGAAGCTGAAGCGCAACCGCTCAAACGGTGACACTTGTACTCAATTTAGGATTGCAGGTTAAGAGCTGGCATAGCTCCTTGCTTATGGTACCTCACTGTGCAGCTCTAGGGTTGGGAGTTCAATTCCCTGCTGGGCCTCCTTGATGGGGGCTGGGCTCAATCATCCACAACGTCCTTTCCAACTCTGCAGTTCTAGGATTATGATGATGATCTCACCCATTACAAGCCAAAAGGTATGAAGAGCAATTCCTACAACTGCCACCAGATGTTCGTGCATTCATCGTCAATTGGATTCACTTTGATTCAGAATACATAGTGATATGAATATAGGGAACAATGTTAACTAGGACTTGTCAACTGTGTGCCATCAAGTCAAGTCAGACTTAGGGCAAACCTTTCCCAGGGTTTCCCAGGATGAGAATACTCGAAAGTGGTTGACCATCCTCTTCTTCTGAGACCACCCTGGGATTGCTCAGCTTGACCAAGGCCACACAGGGTGACTCTTCTGGGATGCACCGAAAGGCAATGAACTCCAAATCTCTAGCCCCACAACCAGATACCAAACTCACTAAAACACTACTACCCATATCCCAGTTCCTGTCTAGTATTTCAATGTGCATCAACAAAGAGATGTGGTATAATATTTCAGGCAACTAAGTACTTTGGAAGAAAATGAGGGAGCTGACAGAATGAATGAAATATCGCTATTAATCTGACCACATTCTAAAACGGAAATGCGAGCATCTAAACAGACACTGCAGATGATACTGATGTGGGTAATGGAACCTTTCAATTTTATCTTTTCTACAGAGCATAAAATAACAACAGCAACTTCTGACTTATCAGTGGTGATTCGAAAGGGATGGATGGCCACCAACATACACCACTAGCCATTGTGTATGTCTGTGTAACACAAATAACACATACAGGTAGCCACTCCCAAATAATTCCTTATGGAATGTACCAGCATGTAACACTTAACACTTGATGTTATTCAAGCCCCACCGCCCCTCACGAAAACTTCTAGTTAAGACAACAAAACTCTGAACCCGAGAGACCAAGCACCACTGGCAGTGATGGGAACTTTCCAGTTAAGACCCTGTCGTTATGTCGCGTATGAATTTCAACATTCCAACAGAATCCTTAACAGTAGTAAAAGGCCCAGGAAATTCAGGAGTGGGAATCTTATGAGGAACAAATATGTTACCTAGGAAACACAAATTGCCTTTAAAGGCCTCTCCCTCTTTTCAAACATATTCTTCACGTTTTGCTGTACCATGTGATAGAAGTGCCAGTACTTTTGAGCAAAATGCCAGAAATGGCAGTGGAGATGGGGGAAGACTGTGAATATGTAAACATAAGCCTGAAATATAGTCAAGTCATTTCCTGCACGTGCAGAATGTGGCAATGTCACTGCTTTGGAGTATTACTCCCAGTTTGAGAATTCTGCGAGATGTAGTCCACATAAGTGCCAAACCCAGGTTCTAAATATATATGGTGCCAATCACACCTGAGAGTAAGATCCTTTGCAGATGAAAACTACTGCAATTTACAGAGTGTGTCAAGACCATTTTCCTCCCGAGTTTCTCCTGCTTCTGACTTTGGCACCTGGTCAACAGGTGTGGCCTATATTGGGCACAGCAGTTAAGTAACTAAGTAACTACCATGCATCTCCTCACGTAGAGGAGGTCTTATCTGAAAATAGTCCAGACAAAGGGACAAGAGTGTAATGGACATAACATCTGTCCAGCTATCCCATAAAGCCTGCCAGGGCACACGCTGACAGGCAGTAAGTGAGGGATCTATTATTATCCAACTGCTGCCAATATCCCAGCCATTCTTTTCTCCATTTTATTTATTTTCATCAGCTAACCTGAGGATGTGTACAGTGTATTAGAGTCTAGAATGGAAAATGTGCTGTTATAATTCCACAGACAAAGCATCCCTTCTCTTTATTACTTGGGATTATCTGATTTCCTGACAATGTGGGCACATGGTTGTGTAAAACCCAACAATCTAAAACTAGAGCCACCTCAGGTCATCTGAGACATGCAAGCTTCTTCAAGAAGGAATTCAGGAAGTGCAAACAGTTTCAACTTCCCTTTCCTCTTTCAAGTGCTGGAAGGAAAGGCATCCCACACAGGGGCATACTAACAGCTTGCAGGAGGAAAGGAACTGGTGAACTATAATGGATGAGTCATAAATAAGGATGTACCTAAATCAACCTAGCTCTGCCAGGAATTCAGCCGACAGCCAGACAAGCCAATCACAGCCTCTGTCCTTTCTCTGCCATAAAGGGTTCCTTGCGTGCCACAGCTGCAATAAATGCGGGGAGCACTACAAAATAAACCTCCATGCCGGAAATTTCTCAAACAAAGAAACAGATTTATCTTTTGGGAAATGTTTTAACTGATGGGTGGCATCTCAATCTGCTCATGAATCTGCATTGCATACAGGGCTACATGAACTGATTACCTATCTAGGTCAGTGGTTCTCAACCTGTGGGTCCCCAAGTGTTCCTGGACTACAACTCCCAGAAGTCTTCATCACTAGCTGAGCTGGCCAGGATTTCTGGGCGTTGCAGTCCAGGAACACCTGGGGACCCACAGGTTGAGAACCACTGATCTAGGTGATACTACATGCAAAGCAGGGTAGGTGATCGCCTGCAAGTCTAACACTTACGCATCCCTTCTTTTTGAAAGAATGCAGAGTTGTTTTATAGGTGGTATATGACCCTGGTTAAGTTAGCAAACAAATCTCAAATTTATGTTGGAAATGTAAACAGAAGGGGGGCTCATTTTTTCATATGTGTTGGTTATGTAAAAAAACGAGATTATTTTGGGTGTTAGTCAAACAAATGGTAAAAGGTGTTTTAGAGATACGTCTTGAATTTAAACCAGAGATCTTCCTATTAAACATGATGCCTGAATCACTAGAACAAGAGAAAACATATGTGGCTATTCATATGATAACTGCGGCAAGATTAGTCTTTGCCAGATACTGGAAAGAACCTGGAATACCATCTGAATAGTAATTAATGTTTAAAATCTTAGAAACAATAGAGATGGATAAATTATCAGAATGTTTAGATGTCTCCAGGAAGGATAATCACCATAAAGTCTGGGAAAAATACTATATACGGATGAAGAGAGAAAATAATAACAAAAGCTAGAGAACTAAGAAAAAACACTATTGTATATACTTCATGATAAATATGAGTCAGTTTAGATGTGTAGAAAGATTTAAACGATTGGCAATTAGATATAGGTGACTACCAACTCGCACCTCTCTGCATTTTGTAACCCCCTTTTTATGTTACTCTATACCCTTTCCCCAGTTTGTTTATATTGAAAATAAAATATACAATTAAAAAAGAAAGAAAGAAAGAAAGAAAGAAAGAATGTAGAGTTGAGAAAAAAGATCTGGCCATTTGCTATAAACTTTATTGTTCTTTGAGCATTGCCATTAAATGTTGTTTTCTGAGTGGCCTGAGCATTTAATGTATATCCTCTTCCTACATAAATGAGAGCAATGTCTGGGGGGAGGGGGGAGGGGAGAAATGGCTTCAATTTTCAATAATGCACACAAAAAATTAAAATGGAACGTGTTCTATACTAATTAGATGGGCAGGCACGATAGAGCAGCCATCGCCATGGCTACAGTCCTTTCTAAACAGAGGGCATTCGCTAGCACAACAACACTACAGAAGCTGCTGTACTCCCAATGTGGAACAAGGAAAGAAAGCGTTTTCTGCTTTGGTATTTCCGAGACTATGCGCAATGGGGCTAGATTTGTCTGTTCATATTCCAGTACCTACAACAAACACCTCTTTGTAGCAAAGGAATGCTTCACAAAGATGTGCCGGCTATAATTATGCCCGTCAATTAATAGAACAATCAAGGCTGCATCCCGAGAGCGTACAGTCCAGTTCCCCTGACTGATCAGGGACAGTCCTCACTTTTTTTTTTGGCCCTTGTTTCAAGAAGAAGAAAAATGAAAGGCCTTTTTAAAATGGACATTGCCGTTGATGTTTGTGATATTTATACTGTAGACCTCCACATTATGTAGCGTTGTGAGTAAATATTGAAGCAATAAACTGCAGTCTTGTATGTGTTAATGGCCGAAGCATGTGGCAAGGGAGGTAGTAAGATGTTTCCTCTTCCCTCTTTCTCAGACAGACAGCTCTTTCTGAGTTTGCAAAATCCCTATGCCTTAATTAGATGTGGACAGGTCAATGGAAAGAGGGGGTGCGTGCTCAAAGAGATAAGGAAAAAGAAACAGAGGAGTGACACAAACTGAAGGTCTCCTTTGAGAACCTTTTTGTTTCTGAGAGCACAATCCATCTGCCCAGCTGACCAAGAATGGGCCCGAAAACAATTAAAAATTATTTCTGAGTAGACTGCATGGCCAGCTGACTTTTTTAAAAGGAAGGAAGTTCATATCAAAGGGGTAACCCTTTTGCTTAAGTTCAAAGACAAACTGGCTTTCAGAGTCATTTAAAAAGAGAGAGAGAGAGAGAGAACAGATTTGAATTTCTTTTTTACGGGGAAAGTATTTGGAAGAGTATTATATAGTAACATTACTCAAACTTTTCCGAAGCATACAAAGCTGTTTGCTGGATGTTCACTGGAAGGACAGATTTTGAAGCTGAGGCTCCAGTACTTTGGCCACCTCATGAGGAGAGAGGAATCCTTGGAAAAGTCCCTGATGTTGGGAGATTGAAGGCAAAAGGAAAAGAGGGCGTCAGAGAATGAGATGGTGGATGGTGTCATCAATGCAACTAATGTGGAGGTTGACCAAACTCCGGGAGGCAGTGGAATACAGAAGGGCCTGGCGTGCTCTGGTCCATGGGGTCACAAAGAGTTGGACACGACTGAACAACAATGTTAATAGCTACTATATTTTAATGTGTGCTTTCATACATCCAGTTCTCTTCCTCAGACATAATAGTAAGATTGTCATATTTATGCATAGCCCTAGGTTCAAGTGAGGATAATTTTTAGTTATACATCAATGACTGTGCAACAGTGTCAAATTGTAAGGATCAATGTAAGATTTCACGCTTTGTAATGCTTTAGTAATCCTTGATTAAACATCAGTTATTCACAGAGAATAATGGAGCTTTACGATAAAACCTCGTTGAAGCCATGGCATAAAGTAAGAACAAACAACTGGCCACGACTACTGAGCACTACAGTGGACCCTTGTAGAACAAACAGTTTGTATAGCATAAAATCTGTACAACATAAAAAATTCCAGAGATAGGGGAAATTTGCTTAACATAAATCGCCTATGGTGTGAATCCATCCGTACAACATAAAAATGGGATTACGCCATTTTCAATGCATTCCTATGGGAAATTTGTATAAAGGAAAATTAGCTTAACATCATTTCATTTGGAACGAATTAATTCCTTTACACAAGGTACCACTGTATATCTGTTCTTCCACATCAAACCTCATCAGACACTTTTCCGACATGAGCTGAGATACAAGCATCTTAGCTTGGGCTTTAAAAACCCTGACAGCACAAGCAGCAATAGAGGCATCACTAACGTCTTTTCCACAGTCATCATCTTCTCTCTCTTCAACACTGCATAGCATGAACACAAGCAGCCTCAGTCCAATGCTCCAATGCTGGCCATACTGGAGATCAGAGACTTGAAAAGCCCTCTGTTTTGGTTTCCATTCAGGAATTCAGCAGGGCAGCAAAGATTTTGCCACTCCAGTCTTGGCTTATTCCAAAATCGGTAATTTTACAAGGAACCAACCAAGACCACAGAGGACGTGCTGCATACACAGAACTGATTTAAGAGTTATTTCTGAGGAAAGGTGTTTGCAGTTTTTGAACTCTAAGCAGAGAGAAAAGAAACAATTCCACCTTAAACAAAAATGTCAAAATGTTTGTGAACAAAAGAGAAAGTTCCAAGACTGGTCTGACATACTAAATACCTATACACTGCAGGTGGATAACAAAGGACTATGGGGCACAGAGTTTGCATATTCATGTGCTTCACTGTTCTTTGACCATTGAGTTACAGGAGTAGACAGTCATAGGCTTGCAATGGACAAAGAATGAGTCAGGCAACATTTGGATCAATGGTAAGGAAAAGAAAAAGAAACAAAAAGCTTCCTGACGTGTTTTGCATCTCTAAATTCACATCCATTCTGATGCAGCATGAACAGGGCCGGAAGTTTTATTAGCCTACAGAGTTGTGAAATGTAATGGGATTCGTTTTTGAATACCATCTATACATACATGCTAGATACCTTTAAGTCAGTGCTTTGGATCAATTTTACTCGCAAGCTAGCTTAATCAGTCACAGGAGATATTTGAGTGTGATTGTATTAAGAGATACTAAACATTGAGAATTCATCAGCTTACATTCATGCTTTTAAACTGTTGGAGCTCTGTGCTGGTTTTAATCCAGAATCCCTCCATGCCTACTGGTACCTTCCTCTTGCTGATTTTATCAAGAACAAGGTGACATTTTGGGTTGTGTGTTGGTTTGTCCCAGAAAATGTACATAATGAAGAACCACCAACCTCATAGATGAAATAGACTTTGGCTTCCACATAGATTCCCATGCGCACTACTGCACGGACTGCGGCATTCATTCCTGGAAGAAGGAAACATAGAGACAAAATTACCCTTCCTACAAAATACCAACCAGAGGTTTCTTTAACACATTCAGAAATGGATTAACCCCTATCAATTGGACACAGATTTCTACTGCACATTCTCAGGGACCTAAACTCACAGCTGCACACTCTGCCTTTAACGAGAAGTAAAACAACAGAAAACAGACATCCAAAACCCCACCGTAAACTTGCCAGAATGAAATAATGCAGGGCATGAGTAAAGTGGATAGAAGGATGCTCTTCTTCCTCTCACAAAATACCAGAACTAGGGACATCCACTCAAATTGAGGGTTGGGAGAGTGAGAACAGGAAAAAAAATTTTTTAACCCAGCATGTTGTTAGTCTGTGGAACTCCCTGCTACTGGATGTGGTGATGGCATCGGGCCTAGATGCCTTCAAAAGGGGATTGGACAGATTCCAGGAGGAAAAGTCCATCACAGGTTACAAACCATGATGGAGATGTGTAATCTCCAGGCTTAAAACTGGGGTACTTCAAGGACCAGATGCAGGGGAGTGGTATCAGGAGACAGATATCTAGTCTCGTGCGCTCCCAGGCGCACCTGGTGGGACCACTGTGAGATACAGGAAGCTGGACTAGATGGGCCTTTGGCCTGATCCAGCATAGCTCTTCTTATGTTCTTATGTTATGGAATACCCCAGAAAGGGCTGTCATATGTTAGAATTGGCCTGATGGCATGCATAAGCTGGCTGAGTTGGCAACAGGATTTCAGCTCTTGATTCTACATGGGAGTAGAAATTGGATTTAAATCACATCTCCTGGAAAGATCTAGTCTCGTGCACTCCCAGACGCATTTGGTGGGACAACCGTGAGATACAAGAAGCTGGACTAGATGGGCCTTTGGCCTGATCTAGCATGGCTCTTCTTATTATGTTCTAACCCAGGCATGTCCAAACTTCGGCCCTCCTGATGTTTTGGACAACTCCCAGAATTCTAAGCTTAGATTGCCAATGACAAAGGACTGTGAGAATTGTGGTCCAAAAACATCTGGAGGGGCAAACTTTGGATATGCCTGTTCTAAGCTGTCCCTTTTATTCAGACAATGCAGGGTTATTTTTTTTTTTACCAAACTGTCTTTATGCTTCAGAATGGCTTTATTGCTGGATTTTATCCTTTTATGGAAAGCATGACAATTCCAGAGAAATTCTCAGAGACGGCATTCCTAATTTTCAGTGGCAAATTTCTGGAAGTTAGGAAGCCAACACACTCAGATTTACATTCACCAAGTTATGCCAACAGATGTAACTAACAAGATTCTGGTAGATGGATTTTCAAAGGGAACCAATGAATATAATTATGGTGCATTAGAGACAACTTGGGTGACATTCTGAAAGCTGCTGCACATTGAAAAATGCAGAAGAAACCCAAGAAGTCCACCTTTTACAGACTGTAAAACTGGCCACACAGCAAAGATTACTGGTTCCATTCTAGGTCACTCCAGTTAACAAGGAGTGCAGACTTTGTTCAGTATAAGGCAACTTGGATCCCTTAATCTGCCAACTGTCCCATCCTCGTGCCTCACCTTACAAAAAGAACATGCTGCTCCATCCCTCTGCTCAACATCCTCAGAGCACTCTAGCAGACTGCTCCTTGCAGTCAGCTCTTCTTGTACCAAATCCCTAAGGCCAAAACTAATCAGCCTTCAGCCTGACAGCTGATCGCACCTGGCATGCAGAGTGTGCATGTGTCATAACTTAACACAGTAAAATGCTACCAGAAGATAGCCCGTGATTTGAAGGAATCCTCTATCTATAAAACCATCAAGTCCAAGTTTAATTAAAGGGCTATGGCAGTGGTTCTCAACTTTTCTAATGCTACAACCCTTTAATACAGCTCCTTGTGTTGTGGTGACCCCTTGTCCTGCTTGGAAGGGGCCACAAGCCCCCTTTGGCAGGCCACTGCTGCAGGTGCCATAGAGAACTTCCCTCTACAGACACCCTCAGCCAATCGTAGCCTCCGGTGCCATTGACTGACATCCCTTCCAACCTATCAAGCTGTAACTCCCCCCCTTTCCTCTCCCTCCTCCCCCAGACCCAAGCCGTTTGTGCCTTTTTCTTCACTGGCTCATGGCGCCCCCTGTGAAATGGTCGTTTGACCCCCCAAAGGGGTCCCGACCTCCAGGTTGGGAACCACTGGGCTATGAGAAAGGAGATCTAGGTCTCTGAAGCTGTGCATCAACCATTAGGACCTCCCTGGACAGCAGGTTTCCCCCATATCTGTGAGAAGTTATGGTTCTTTTAAAAATGTATCAGAATGATATTTTTCTCTTTTCTTTTTTGGCTAAAAAAATCTATACAAATCATTGCTATAAATTAGCACACGTACACTTTTTACAAATCTGTTTTGCCCTTTCTATATGGTTTGGTAACGTTGGTACATTTTCCTCTTGCTTGCGACAGGAAAGGAGACACACTTGCAGGAACTCAGGATAATCAACAGTCCTCATTAACCATCCATAATTAGGCCGTGACAAAACCAAAAGAGCCATTTCTGCATATTGCGTAAGATACCACAATGACTCAGAAGCACACTTTCTAAAAGCACCCAGTACTTATTGATTAAAAGCGAACTAAACTAAGCTGTCCCTTTCAATGGATCACTGTCTTGTCGCGGTGAAGGGGCTTGAGCAACTCAGAGAAGCTATGAGCGATCATAGTGTTCCTACTCCAGGTGGACCACATTTAGTCAAACTCTCCACTATACAGTAGTGATGTTTGGAAATGAGAGTTGGACTATATATAAAGCAGGCTGATTGTCGCAGAATCAATGCTTTTGAGCTGTGGTGCTGGAGGACAGTCTTGAGAGTCCCCTGGACTGCAAAGGAGATCAAACCTATCCATTCTGAAAGAAATCAAACCTGAATGTTCGCTGGAAGGACAGATTTTGAAGCTGAGGCTCCAGTACTTTGGCCACCTCATGGGGAAAGAGGACTCCTTGAAAAAGTCCCTGATGTTAAGAAAGGTTGAAGGCAAAAGGAAAAGGGGATGGCAGAGAATGAGATGGCTGGATAGTGTTATTGATGCAACCAACATGGATTTGACCAAACTCCGGGAGGCAGTGGAAGACAGAAGGGCCTGGCATGCTCTGGTCCATGGGGTTATGAAGAGCTGGACATGACTGAACAACAAAACAAACTAAGCTGTGTAAATCAAAGACACTCTGTAGGCCAATAAAAATGTTGTTAGATAACCTGTGGCTGTGGAAGCTTCCCAAGCCATAACCAAAGCTGATTAATGTACGTCTCTCCATGGGAATCCAAAATCTGCCTTTCACAGTTGAGTCTTCACCATAATGCATCTGTCCCTCTTTCTTCTTATAATATAATTTCCCCACAAATGTATTAAAGAGAATGGAATTATCTCGTGCTTAATGTTCAAACATCTCAGAGTAGCATCAGATCAGATCTGAGAGTTTTTCCTGGTTCATTTACATCTGTATTTTCATATTCAGAATGAACAGTTCTGCTACGGTTGACTGCCAGGCTCAGAGCCTCTCTTCTATGCTAATAGTCATCAACAGAGTGTTGACAGAAGTAAACCTTCCGGGTGTGTATCTTCCTCACTCTGATCACTTGCAACCAGGGCTGTGGAGTCGGTAGATAAATGTTCCGACTCCGACTCCGACTCCTAAGTTTTTTTGTACTTCCGACTCTGACTCCGACTCCAGGTACCCAAAATTTCCTCCGACTCCGACTCCTCGACTCTGACTCCACAGCCCTGCTTGCAACTTGACTCTACACAACTGAAACCATGAAGTAAGCAATGCCACCCCACCCTATCTAGAAGCCAAGCACAGGCAGAGCTGTCTGACACTGCTAGAAATAAACAAGTACGGTATGTAAGAATGAGGAAAAAAGGTTTGTTCGGTCCACCACTAGTTTAGTCATCATCCTGGTTCATTTACCAGCTCAACAGATGCTCTGCAGTTTATTGTATTTCATTTTTTTACCCTGCCTTTCTACTTGGAAAAGGACCCAACACAGCTTACAGTAAGGAGAGACAATATGCAGTCCAGTGCAATTAAGACATATTCAAGTTTGAGAAGAGGGAATTGAGGGGTATCTTACAGCATTAGAAGGCAACATTTAAGCTAAAAAAAACCTACAAGCAGTTAAAGAAAAGAGTATAAATTCCATGTAATCATGTACAGTAGACCATCTAAAAGTTATGAGGGACGGAAGTTAACAATGAAAACATAGTGCCAATGCAATCACACAAGGGGAGGTATAGACACAAAGTTATAAGTGGTGATAAACACAAAGTCTATGGTCATGTATGGTAGATTCATGTAGAAGACACAAGATGTAGTCCATCATTCAGGAAAAGCTTGCCTGAAGAGAAAGGTCTTTGCCTGTTTCCGGAAAAACAGCAGAGATGGGGCAGTCCTGGCCTCTAGTGGGAGGGAGTTCCAGAGTCTGGACGCAGCAGCCGAGAAGGCCCTTTCTTGTGTTCCCACGAGACAGATGACTGACAAACCAGAAATCCATGCCCACTGAAGACTACAAAACAATTTTTCGGATCGTTTTCTTGAACATTCAACAAGTCTAACTACCCAAAGCATGGCTCAAGGATTTAGAACACTTAGGCCTTAGGATATTCAGGATTAAAACTTCTACAACTAGGTGGGATTTCTGGGAACTATCATATCATTATCACTGTGTAATAGATCCCAGAGAAGAGGATTAATCTTCTACACATGAGGGAACAACCATTTTAATGGATGCTGCATTTCACCATATTATGACACTGCAGATTACACTGCAAAAATGGACATGCATTAAAGCAAAGGTGGGCAGAGAAGCAAAGAATGAAGAGAGCAAAAATACTGTCACCAGAAGCAAATACCTCTACATACCGGTATTTTGTACACAGCAGAAAAGCGAGAAGAATGATATAAGCAATGCATTTTTTTCTTCACTTTCACACAGCAACCTCTGCTATCACACCACCTGGCAATTACCAATTATAATGAGAAAGAATTGAAGATGGAAACACTAGATGTCTCTTTGTAGAGCACTCAACGCATTCATGTCCATGATGAGGGAGATCCTAATCACAGGCAGGTGGTTCCCAGTGAGTCATGACCCAATCATGCTTGAAGCTAAGTCACCAGGCTTGCAGGAGGAGGCATCACCAACGTTGGTGGTTGGTAAGCCATATATGGATTCCTTCAGAATCAGCATAATTTTTATCAAACAATGGGAAGGTCTGTGGGCAGTAATACAGTATTACAGAGTAAATCTCCCCTTCACTCCACAGTCCTTAACTATGCACTACACAATAAAGGCTGTGCATCCATTTCATGTAGTAGAGAGAGTGTTGGAGGTGGACAGGGGATATCTGGACTCAAAGGCCAGGCACTACCTCCCAAGTCAACCTATTTCACAAACCTTTTTTGAGGATAAACATGGGATAGTCTCCACAATAATCACATTTGGCCCCTTGGACCTACGGCACTATGCTGTACAAACAACTTGTGTTGGGTTCTGCAATCTCCGTTTTGAGTTGCCAAATACTGCTGCCAACCCTAAAAACACCTTGGGTGGGTATGAATCTGGAAAATGGGTGGCATATATTATTGGGGAGGCAAATATGTTGTCCCAAAAAGCTCTAAAAAGAAAGTATTAAAGTTTACAATATTTGAAACCAGAAACATTAAAACTGAAACCAGGAGTCTCTAAAACAAGGGGTGGGCAACTTTCAGTGGTGCAGCAGGTATGCAAGCCAATGCCTGGAATTCAGAGGCCTGCATTTATCCCTGTTTATTTATTTAGGCACTTGTGATGTATTTATTTATTTATTTATTTATTTAGTATAATCAAGTGTTTAATTAGACATAATTAAATAGTAATATTAAAATTTAAAAGTTATAATTAAGCTTAGATGCAAACTAAGTAGTGCAGTTTGGGGTTCGCTTACTCTGAGATACTGCCCTGTGTTTAGCAAGGCTATCTCTCAGATAACTGCATGCAGCAGTGGTTCCCAGAAGCCAGGCGTGTCCAAACTTAAGCGCTCCAGATGTTTTGGACCACAACTCCCACAGTCCTTTGCCACTGGAAATACAGGCTTGGAATTCTGGGAGTTGTGGTCCAAAACATCAGGAAAGCCGAAGTTTGGACATGCCTGCCAGAAGCCTTCACCATCAGCTGTGCTGGCTGGGGTTTCTGGGAGTTACAGACCGAGAACATCTGGGACTCCCCAAGCTTGGACACTACTGGTATACAGAATTAAGAATCCTGGTGCCAAACTCAGGGAGACTTCTTGTTAATTAATATTATCCAGAACGTCAGCACGAGCCGTTTGAGTTTTATAAACCTGAACAAGAAAAATGCAATCTGAACCTAAGCTGCGTTAGCTGTGTGTCTACTCCTACCTAGCTGGAGCCAAAGAGAAGTTTTATTTTCATAGTTTTGTAACTGTGAGCAAAACCTCTTGCAAATAAGGAAGATGAGACGCATGTCAGCTAGCCACACAATACTTCCACCCCTTAAACAACTTCCAGAGCCTGAAGCTTCAACAGAATGCCTATTCGGACAGACAGGGTGGGTTCTGCATTTCAAATGGCTGCCCTTCCATTTGGGGGGTCTGAAGCAACAGGAATAAGTCGCCCCCCCCCCATCCATCGTATTTTTCATCCCCACTGCTTAAAACAAAAACAAAAGTGTGAATCGAGTTAATGTGTCCGGGTACGGAGAGCACAAGAAAACCAGTACTTCTGAAAGAACTGCTTGGTACAAGATTTTTCCTCCTCATCTCTGTAACCTCCGACATTTACCGCTCCCCATCAAAGGCTCCACCTCTGTCTCAATGACCTTGAGAGGCTGTGACTCACAGGCAGCCACTCTCCACTTATTCTCCTTGGTGGTGGTTTAACACACAACTCAGTTGGTTCGCCTTTTTAAAACATAATCCTGCTTCCAGGCAAAGTACGGAAACAAAACCTCACAAGCACACTGCTTTTTTTTTTCGGGGGAGGGGGATCGGACAATCTCCCTGCAGACCGAAGATACCTCTGAAGTTTTTATAGCGGATTAAAACCCTTTCCCTTTCTTTCGAAGGCTATGAAAACAAGAATTTGGTCTCATTCCCAGTCTAGTGTTGGTAATGTAAACTTCCTCCCCACCCCGCACCTCTTTTGGCTGTTCATACGCTACAGCTGGCCACTCGCCCACCAGGTCGTTAAAAACTACAGAAAAGATTTATTTGGAAAGATGGTTAATGAAAGAAAAGAAACAACTCTCCTTTCTGTTTAAGTATAAGCGCACACAGAACTGCTGTCACTTGGGTTACATAAGCCCCAATCATGTGAATTGCAGGGCTCACTCCAATTTTTTTTAAATCTTGTATTGGGCCAGTGAAGTACAGTACAGTGGACCCTTGTATAACAAACAGTTTGTATAACATAAAATCTGTACAACATAAAAAGTTCCGGAGATAGGGGAAATTTGCTTAACATAATCGCCTATGGGAAGAATCCGTACAACATAAAAATGGGATTACTCCGTTTTCAATGCATTCCTATGGGAATTGGTATAAAGGAAAATTTGCTTAACATAATTTCATTTGGAATGAATTACTTCCTTTATACAAGGTACCACTGTATTAGAATATGAGAAGAGCTACTCTAGGATAGACTAAAAGTCTGTGCAGTCTGGTTTTCTGCTCATGTCCGATGCTCAACCTGTGAAAACTCCACAAACAGGACATGAATGGGACCCAGGGATGTGGGAGGAGGTTTGCATTATTTTAAGATGCCTGTGGCATTTATCATTAGTTCACTATGGCCATTGAATAAAATAACTATTAGTCTTTAAAGTGCAACAGGACTCTGCCCTTCTGGACACAAAGGACTCCCACGACCACCCCTTTAGGAGGTACACAGCCATTAAGACCAAGAGACACCAGACAACTCCCTCTTCCAAGGAAACGTCTAGTTGTTTTTTAAAAACTCTGTGTGTTGGTTTACTGCACTTTCCGGCAGAGAAAGGCAACAGTTTAACTGTTTAGAGCTACATCTTTCTGTGTCTGCTGGTTCCATTCAGTGGGTCACTCCAGCAGGGAGAAGATATAATAACCGTACACATTCAAAAGAATGCCAGGATAGTCTCCTTGCTGTGGGTGTCTGGCCTCAAGAGACTCGGGTTCAAATGGCCGGCTCAACCACGAAATGCATTAGGGAACCAGCTGTCCTACCTCACAGGGTTTATTTATTTATTTATTTATTTATTTAACTTATATGCCGCCCACTACCCAAAGGTCTCTGGGCGGCTTACAATCCAAGGAGTAAAACAATTTAGAATAGTTAAGAGTAAAATATGACAGCCAAGTACGCTCACTGAAAAAAATGGCGGGATGGAAAGTTCACATGTAAGTGAGATGCATAGCCAGGACTGGAGAACATTCCTTGCTGGAACTATAATTCTCAGCATTCAAAGACAAGAAAATTCTAGGGATGGGTGACAACCTTCGAAGCTATGCAAAGCATGCCTTTAGCTCAATCTGGGACATGTTTTACTCGCGAGTAAGCCCCACTGAGCTCAGCTTGCGAATACCAGTTCAAGGGGGACACCCCCCACCACCACCTGGCTCCCGATGCAAGCGCCCCATCTCTCTGCTCCCTCTCAGAGGCACGCTTTTCTTAAGGAGGAAAACGCGGGGAAGGGAGGCAAGGGGTGTGTGTGTGATGGAGACTTTGTAACCCGACCTCACCTTCTCTGGCTCTTAAAAATGCCAGGAAGGCCCGCCGATGCCCCCTCCCGTCTCCCCCACCGCCTCCGGGCTTCCAGCCCGCGTGACGTCGCGGCACAATCCGCAGCGACTCGCAAAGGCTCACGTACACACAAAAGGCGGAGTCGGCAACCCGGACCTCCCCCTCCTCGGCCGGCACGCTTCCTCCCAGGATGCCGGAGCAACGGCCCACTCCCGGTGCCACACCAAGCGGAAAGACGGTGTCCCTCTCGCCCACCCCCTCCATTCTCGGAGGCTTAATTCGGAGTCAAGCCAATGCGCTATGGAAAAACAAAACGCGCCACTGCGAATCGGCCTGATCCGCCGCTTGCTTAAAACGAAGCAACTACGGGGGGTGGGGGGGGCACACACCACAACTCTCCCTTTCTACCCTGCCTTATTACGGGATGTTGGACGAGGCGGTAGGAAGCCCTGTGACAGGGGTCTCGTCTCTTTCCACCCATCCAGAGCCAATCCGATTTCCTCTGGCCCTGTTTCCTATACACACCTGTAGGCAGAACTTGGAAAGGTTCCAGGTTAGGACCAGGAAGGATTTCTGGGACTTGGGTGTCCAAACCAAGCACACGGACAAGCTTTGGGCGGCGGGAGACGCGAGGCGAAACGATTTCCCGTCACACACAAAAAACCCCACCAAACGAAAGGAAAGGTCGACCCGGGCGCGCAAAGCCGCCGGAATGCGTGTTCACGCCACCGGCTCGCGTTAATGGTTTGAGACTGGGTTTCACTGAAACCTAGGATCACCCTGCCGCCTGCGAAGGGTTATCCCTTGCCTGAAACCTCGGCTGCTAAGCCAGCCCAAGAGCCTTGGGGAACCCGATCCACCTGTTAGCTGAACCAAAGGCAACTAGGAAGGGGGTCTGGACTATGAAGGAGAGCCAGGACGCTCGCTTTGTGGCCCTGCGGAGGCCACGTGTGTCGTTTCCGGGCACGCTTTCTCCGAAGAGAGAAAGGAGTCAAAAGTCAATCTAGCCACTCCCGGGATCTTCTTTATTCATCCGGTGTGCCTAGTAAGCATTTTAATTGTACGACGGAACCGGTGAAGTGGTTAATCCGAATCAGTCCAGAATTTTTAAAGAAGGATCGGTTGTACGTGCCCAACCCTTTCTTTTACCTAATTCAATCACTACAAGCGGGCAAAATCCCACTCACTGACAACAAATCGGAACTCTGCAATTCTAATCGGGATCCTTTCCGAATTCTAAACGGCCTGGGGACTTCCTAGGGGCCCTCAACCATCCAAGGGACAATTTGGGGATTCCCCCCCCCGGGGTATTTCCGAATGAATTAAAAGAGAGAGATAAAACGGCAGAGAATGAAAGGAAAGGAAAGGCGGAAGAGATCAGGCTTGGCACAACCACGGGCAGTTCGTTCTCGTCTCTGGAAGGGGTCACCCCCCCTCGCTTGCCTCCCCCCGGCCAGGGGTGGCTTTGGCCCCCGTCTCTCCCCTCCTCCGCACCCCCCCCCCCCGGACAAGGGAGACAAGGCATCCCGGCGAGTCTGGCGATGCTCGATCCTCGCGGAAGAAGGTCACACGTTCGGGAATGTGATGATGGGAGAGGGCGGAGTAAAATGGAGAGGGGAGCCCATGCCAGCCAGCCAGCCTCACGCCACGCACGTTTGCCAGCTCAGGCGGCTCGGCTCGGGGAGACGGCCACGGCTCCGGTTCGGGTTTGCCCTTCCAAGTTCAACCGGGTTCTCAGCGACTTAAAGCAGAATTAATCTCCTTAGGAGATCAATGAGGCCGATGGCATATCTCTTCCGCCCTACCTTGATCGCACCCCCCCCCGCGCGCGCCGCCGCCGCCGCCCCGAAGGTCCAGTGCTTTTACACCTTCTCCTCCGCCCCCCAAATGCCCCACTGATGCCCCCCCAGACTCTTGAGACACCCTCCTCCCTCCGTCCCTGTCTCGCCCCACCAGCCCCACCAGGGAAGACGACCCACCGTGCCCATGCCGGCGCCCGCCGTAGCCCCTGCTAGCTCATCCCTCGGCGCTACCCACTAGCCCCGACGGCCGCGCCCCGCCCCCGCCCCCCATTTCCGCGCCTTACCTTGAGCATCTCCTCCGCTGGTCAACACCCCGATGGCTTTCCCGCCTCCGGAGAGGTTCTCGAAGAACTTCTTGTCCGGCATGCCGGCGGCCAAGCTGGAGAGGCGGAGAGCCGCGGGCAGCCCGGGGGCGGCGGCGGCGGCGGAGGGTGGTGGTGGTGGCGGCGGCGGCGGCGGCGGCGCCCGGGCAGCGGCCGAGCCTCTCCTCGGTGGGGAAGCCGGCGGGGCTCCTGCTCCTGCCCGGGGCGAAGGCGGCGAGGGCGAAGAAGTCCGCGCCGGGCTGTGCGACGTCTGCACGCGGACGCTCTGGATTTTCACCGAATACACGACCTGCCGCCTATCTGGAAAGAGAGACCGAAAGAGAGAGAAGCGCGCACGGATCGCGGAGGAAAGAAAGGGGGTCTCTCTCTCTCTCTCTCTCTCTCTGCCTCGCTGCGCCCGCCGCGGCCCGAGCGATGCTGGCTGGCTCCCCGGAGGCCACCGCGCAGCAGCCCCGCTTCTCCCGGCCGTGCAGCGCCTCCTCCTCCTCCTCCTGCGGAGCCCGCCTCTCCCTGCGCGCTCCCGCTCCCCCCTCCGCGTCCTCGCAGAGCCGCCCAAACCCCTCCCACGGCCAGCCCCGGAGCCGCGCACGGGAGCCTTGATGGGCGGCGCGGAAGGGCCAATCCGGGAAGAGCCGGCCGGCCGGCGGGCTAGCTGGAGGGAAGGAGGGAGGGAAACCTGGGGGTGGGGGCGCTGGGTTGGGGAGGGAGGGTAGAGGCGCCGAGCAACCCCCCACCCCCACCCGGGGGTAGGTGGCATCCTCTAGGCAGGGAAACTGGGGCAGTACAGAGGCTAGTGGCGCCTTTAATAATAATAATAATAATAATAATAATAATAATAATAATAATAATAATAATAATAATAATAATAATAATAATAATAATAATAATAATAATAATAATAATAAAGAGTCTCTGCCAGAGTCTCTGAAGTTCAATTTTGAGATCCTGATATGGGGCAATTTTTTCAAGTTGTTTCTCAGTGACTCTACCATCTCCTGGTATAGCAACATCAATGATCCACACTTTTTTCTTCTCCACAATCACAATATCTGGGGTATTATGCTCCAAAACCCTGTTTGTCTGTATTCGGAAGTTCCAAAGTAATTTTGCATGCTCATTTTCAGTCACTTTTTCAGGCTTATGGTCCCACCAGTTCTTTGTTATGGGCAGATGATAGTTCTGACACAAATTCCAGTGGACCATTTGAGCAACTTATTATTATTATTATTATTATTATTATTATTATTATTATTATTATTATTCCAGGGGTTCCAGGGAGAGGAGTCCTGAGGAGCTGTGGTTTTGTTGTATGCGTCTACTGGGACTGTGAGTGTGCAGCTTTCCCATGATTACACAGGTTAGCTCCACTCCTAGGAGCCCTAGTGGGGAATGGAACCCCCGCCACTGCGAGCTCCCGCTGAGTCAGCCTGTCTACCCTTGTCACAGACTGTGGCGTAGTGGGGAGAATGAGGGACAAAACCTCCGGAGACTAGGGTTCAAATCCCCTCTTGGCTATGGAAGCTCCTTCTAACTTGACTCATGACAACAACAACGTTTTTGTGGATTTGACTCTTAACTGGGCTTCCAAGGTAACTGAGATATTTAAGGATTGCTTTTACCCATTGCACTTCCCCAGTGAATTTCCATGGCTAAGCAGGAATTTGAACCTTGGCCTGCAGAGTCCTAATAAATCATTGAGTCCAATGCATCACACCAGGTATTAAAGTCCACATAATTAAACACAAAAACTGATTAATCTTATGGACTGTTAAGCATAATAGGCCACAGAGTGGAGGATAGCCCAGAGTAGCTTATGGGCTAGATGGAATAGTATATAAACAAACAAATAAATAAATAAGCAGGCAAGTTTGGAGTCCACACAATTAACTCATTTTAGTTGGGCTTGATTCACTGAGATTGATAAACCAGGTTTAGTGGATTTTCTTCCACCCAAGTTTACAAGCCCAAGGCTAAGCATATTTCACTGAATCCAGACTTAGAGGTGCTTAGAAAACACCCACGAAATGGGACTTAAGTTAGTCATGTCTTATATGTCTCATTAAGTTCAATGGGTCTCTGCTCTAACCAATACAAATGTCCATTTTACAATGTCTGGATCGACCTACTGCTTCAGAAGCAAAGCTCCATCTCTTCTATTGGCAGTGCTGGTTAATCTGCCCAAAACTACCACAGTCACAAACGAAGGGAGCCTATGGCTGTTACTTCATGTCCGTTTTATACCACAACTAATTATATACCGTGATCATTGCCCTCTTAAGCAGAATTCTAGAGCAGATGTCCCCCAATTAGTACCTGCTAAAGGTTCTGGATTTCAAGTCCAACACCAGCCCATACCATCCCCAGTCAAAGGGTGATAAACTGAAGCATTTGAAAGGGAAAACTGATGGGGAAGGCTGGTCTAGAGCAGATGTGGGTAAAGCACACCTTTCCGGACATTGTTGAATGAGAAAGACCATAATTCCCCCGCTGTTGACTTCAAAAGAAGTTCAGTCCCACAATATCAGGTGGAGGCTGACCTTGGCTTATTGGGTCCTTTAATGACACTGTTGACTTAGAATGGAAGAGTGACTAGCAACAGAATGATAACCCTAGTCGTATGGTTAACAACAGGTGTCAAACAGAACACATTGTGTGACATTGGACTGCTACAAGTTTGCGGAAATTCCTTCTATACAAAAACATAATACTTATGAATTAGTGGACAGTGATGGACTCCAGAGACATGTACTGAAATCTGTGCTCAGCCATGGAAAGTGATGGGGATGGAGCGGGAAAGTAAAGCCGCTCCTTGAATATTTGAAAGTGCCTTGAAAGCCCTGTTCAGGTCATTTCAAGTTCACTTTGACTTAAAGAGCAAAACAAGAACTGCATACAAAAAGACACAGCAGCCTTCTGTTTGTTCTCTTTGGCCCTCCCCATCCCTCTGCCTCAGCCAGAAAAGTAAATCCATCAACCCAGAGCAACTGGAACCCCTGCTATCATCTGTATGGCATTATCTCTGGATTCCTACGGTGATAGATGGCTCCGGAAATCAACAGAAATTGGGCGTGATTAGCTGTAAGCCACTGGCCAATGTTATTGTCAATGTGCACTGCCGATAACTGTTGAAAGTGGGTCTGAACACAGCTATCGAATGAGTGGTACATAATCGGATTTCAGCTGGTTAATCTAGTTATAGCCTACCTGGGTCAAAGAAGCATGCAAACCATCTCTTTGGGACACCCTTTCCATTCCCCACTTACATGCAAATACCTGGCCAGAAAGCTTTGAAAGAGGTGTTAATCTGTTTCAACCACAACAACAAAACCTACAGTATTGTGGCACCTTTCATAGCAGAAACATCTTGCAATCCACCTAGACTCATGCCAAATGTGTTTGTTGTTCTTCAAGGTGCCACAAGACCGTTGTTTTTCTTGTTGCAAGTCATATGATGAATTGTGACTGCCTATATTAATTTTATTTTACCAATATCATTACAACCTAAACTAAATGAATGCTTCTGGATGTCTCTTTATTGATGATCTGGCTTGTCCTTTTAAGGAAAACAAACACTGAGTTCCTTTTTGCTCACAGTAGCAATTTCATTGTACAAGTGATAGTGAATTAATTATACTGGTTCTAATTAAGTGCAGCAGTTATTGACGCCAACTAATAACATGGAAAAACCTTGACACAATATACTGATGTGTGCATGTTATGTGCTGTTAAGTCAGAACAGTTTATATTTATAGTGACCCTAATAAGCCTTTCACGTTCAGTGAGATATATTGTTAAGTCACACTGTGTTCAATAAGGCTTACTCATAAATTGGTGGGTATGGTAGAATGGTACACAGAGGGGACAGTTCAGAGCGACTAAGTTAAGCAAAGTCTGGCCCTCTACATGTTGTCTGATTGTAACTCCCAGTATTCCTCATCAACTCCTTAGCTGATAGGAATTGTAGACACAGAACCCTCGGTGTATAGGGTTGCAACCTGGCTAGTTCTGGTCAAGATGCAGCTTGAAGAACAGTGGCAACGTACGTGTCTAGAACCAAAGTCTCCTCACTCTTTCATTGTTGTGTAGGGTATACAAAAGGACACGGCTGCTTTTGATGCAAAGATGTTGTTTGCTTTCCAAACAAGCATGAAGGTCCCTCGCTACCTCCTTTTGTACCTCTGGCTACTCTAGTGGTTGAGGGTAGACTGTCATGGACCAAATGTCAGACAAGGACTCAGAAACTAGGCTTCCAATCCTTGCTTGGCCATAAAAACCCATGTGGGGGGGTGCAGGGTGACACGGGTATAAACCACTCCTTGAACAGCTCACGTACTTCAGGGTTACCATAAGTCAGAAGTGATGTAATGCAATACAACACACACACACACCAGTGTTAACTGTGTTAATTAAAACAGCAGTGGTTGAATCTCCTTATGGAAACAAGTAATCCCATTAATCTACCTAGCTGGACATCATCTGATGGGTATAAATCAATAAAAAGTTTCACATGATTATTTCCCACAAATGTTTGTATACAAAGACTACTGCTCTGTTGGTGAGTTGTTTTACACATCTGTTCCAAGATACCGGTTATATTTTTAAATTATACACAGGCTGAGGAGTATTACTAAAGGGGCAATATTATTAACACTCTTGCTTGAGACCTGAACTGGTTGGGTTGAGCAACATTGGATAGATATGTATCAAACTGGATCTAAAAAAGGTTCATGTGTTTTGCACTATTAGAGACTCTGATCTAACATGTAAAAGCATATTGTGTGCTTTTAGGGAAGTTGGCACATTTTGGGGTCTGAGTCCCAAATGCTTAGTGCACCTTTTTTCTAATATCAGCCATGATTATATATTATATTATATTATATTATATTATATTATATTATATTATATTATGATAACTTTATGCCTGTCATTCTTTACCACTTGTATAGCACACCATCTCGTTTGGTTTTCCCTTGGGCTTGTTTGCAAACTTCCCCTTTTCATCCCATTTTGTTCACATTGGTATTCCTTTATATGTAATAGACGTGTAAAGACATAAACACCAGGTCTAAATTTAAACTTTTCTCCATGCCTCCAGTCCTGACATTTTCACAACCCTAACCTGATTAAAAATGCAAGAAGCCTATTCTGTTTGGTACATGGTCAGCCTTCAGTGTTGTCCAATTTGTTTATCCTTTCCTAAAATATCTATTGCTGTCTGCACTTACATGTGTCTCTTTCCATTTTCTTTACTCTTTTTTTACACTTTTTGGGAAGCGTTTTAAAACCATTGCCCTCCAGACCCAGGTCCAACACCTTATCTGTGATTTTCAAACGATTCTGTTTTCATCATCTCCTTCTTTTCTTACATGCAAGTGCAGTTTTAGTATTTTCTTTTCTGATTTAAGTCTTGCTCATCAGTCGGTTCTTTCTTTCCCTTACTACAGTGATGGCGAACCTTTTAGAGACTGAGTGGCCAAATTGCGATTCAAAACCCACTAATTTTTTGCAAAGTGCCAATATAGCAATTTAACCTGAATACTGGTTATTGTGAAGGGGCGATGTCGGGTGCCCACAGAAAGGGCTCCGAGTGCCACCTTTGGCACCCGTGCCATAGATTCGCCAACACTGCCTTACTACTCAGACAGTTATTTTAATCTGCCCCAAGGACTTACTTTCAGACATCGCTTTCCTCCTGTATTTTCCTCTCGATCACAGAAAAATTAAAATAATAATAAAAATCGGTCTGCGGGTCGATCTATAGCCCCTTTTTTTCATGAAAACTCTATAACAATTTTAAGCAGCCCGCTGCTGGCCTTTCCCAGTCAACTGTCATCAACTGCCAAATGCCTTCCCCCACATGCCAGGCCTCTAAACTGTTGTTCATGTTCCATTCTTCCCAGAGAACTTTGCTCACCTGTGGCCCACATCTGCACATATTTATATAGATGTTTTGGTGGAATTAGCTACGATTTTGGTTTTGAATGATTACCAAGCTCGCAGAAGCCTCTGCAATCTCTTTGGATGGACTTGTTTCATTGCCTTACTCATTGTCAGACTGCAGTTGTCAATTTTTTTGTGAGAAGATAAATGGATACTTTATAGTCAAAAGAAACCACCAAAACATGAAACAGTCAGAATTCTCTTAATTATGCCAACGGGGGGGGGGGGGTTTAACACCATCAATGTAAGTGTCAGTGCCAGTTAAGAATCTGGATCTGCTTTCTCCCATCACATAGCAATTGTGTGATGGGATTTTTAGACTTAGAGTGTCTAAAAATCAGTGCAGACTTTGTACCCGGTGGCATCACACTCGTGAAATGTATCACAATGGAGTAATGCCATCATAAATACCGAATAGGATTCTGGCCATAAAATGTTGGTGCCATCGGTTTGTATTTATATTACCCATTTATTTTGTTTAATACATTTAAAACATGTCTGTTTGTTGCTTCTTAGCCAGAAGCTTCCGGAATTGCTCAAATAATGTCACCATCTCTGCCTGCAGCTTCCAACCCCTAAAGAATGGATGGATTGGATGGTAATGTCCAGCATTCATCACAATGGCTATGCTGGCTAGAGCAATCAGGAGTTTATTTATTATTTATTTATTCAAAACTTTTTTTTACCCAGCCTTTCTCCATGAAAAGGACTCAAGGTGGGTTCCATAATTAAAAGACATTGTCTAAAGCCAAAAAAGCAATACAGTAGGACCCCAGTATCTGCTGGGGATCGGTTCCAGGCCTTCCTGTGGGTAATGAAAACTGTGGATAAAAGAGAAAGACAAAAATCCCCCAAACTGCTATTCTGTGACAGTAGCTTATTCTATGACTGCTGTTTTGTGACAGTAGCTTGCTTTGCAGCTCCTGATTTATTTATTTATTCATTTCCTCTTCCAACCATGGATAACTGAATCAGTGGTTAATGAATCAGTGGATATGGTGGGTCCTACTGTATGTATACAAATGTTTAAAAATAACTAACAAATACCACTCTTATAAAGAAAACATGAGCAATGCTACAAATACAGTAAAGAGTAATGCATAACAATCCATTTTAAAACCCCACTTAGCCAGCCAGTCACTTGAGGGGAAGCTTGCCTGAACGTAAAAATCTGTCTGTGGAAGGACTACAAAGATGGGGCCAGCCTGGCTTCCTGTGGGAGAGAGTTCCAAAGTCTGGGAGTAGCAACATAGAAGGCCTTCTTCGATCTCCCCCATCAAACACATGAACTTCGGGTGCAACAAAATCTGAGGTTAGGTCAATATATTGATATTATATTTGGCACCTTAAATTTAGAACTGACTTTCTATACTAACAGTGTTTTCAAGGGACAGTAAGTTGAGTATTGGTTAATACCAGTCTCTCATCCCCTGTGAATTTCCGTGGCCAAGCGAAGTTCTGAGCCCAAGTTTCCTGAATCTTAGGCTGTCCACTTTCTTCATGACCCAACACTGAGTGTCCTTCAAGAGCCTTTGTAGGATCTCTAAAAGGTGACAGATAGGTTAAGCTTTCCAGTTCTGCCAATTTAGTGACAAGAGCAGACTTTTTTAAATCCGTATAGCAATTTGGCAAGGATATATATTTTTAAGCGAAGTGAATAACAGACGGCTTCCTCCCATTTTGTTGGTGCAAAACCTTATTTCTGCTTCTTCTTTTTTTCCTCTTCTGCACTACAAACCTACAAAAAGGGCCTATGTGGTTTCATTGCCGTAGGGCAATTGCCAGAGGGAGATGTGAACTATCCTTCTGTCTGTACGTGGTTAAAGTCATACCGCTTAGTAGCCTTGCCACCTCTGCCTCCTGTAGATTTTACCTTCCATTTTGCTTTGTTAAGGCATTACATTTGACCGGATCTTTTTTTTTTAACCAGTTGCCTTGGTGCCAAGTTTTATGTTATATTTTCCTGATGAACAGGATTCAAATGCTCTGAAGAATCCACCCATCCAATTTGTGAAATTTTAGTGATCCAATAAAGGCATGGCCCTATCTAGGCGTGTGCTGCTATGACGGACCACGTAGCCATTTGCCCACATTTTAATATTCCATTGAGAGGTCATCGCTGTCCCATCTCCGTTGGATGGATCTGAAGATTGTGCTCCTTATTCAACCACAACTAGAGAAGTGGTGGTGGTGGTAGGAATCACATGTGTGTATAAGCAGCATAAGCTGCACTTAGTTTGTAATTGACTTGGAAAAGAAGCCTGCGCTTTTAATTTTAAAGCATTTTATAACTCCTTCCCCCCAGATAAACTATTGTTAATGGGTGTATTGAAATGTGTGAATAAATAAATCATAATTCCCCATACCAATACTGTATGTTGGTGAGAAATGTTGGATCTTGTACTGCCCAACTCTTTTATAATCAGGTTTAATGGGTGACTTGGCTGGAGGGGGGGAATCCATTTCGGACCTCCTTTTGTGCTTTGAACAAGAACTTGATGGGCAATGATCAACTTCAGGGGCAATTGTTGAATGGATTTGGAATAAAGAAAATGATGTCATTATTACACTGAGAAACTCCTACTGATATTTATCAAGGCTGCAAGGTACTCTTTCTCCATTGACAGGCAAACCTCAAAATTAGAGATGGGCACGACTCAAAAAAATGGTGTTTCGTTTGTCGTTTGTCGTTTAGGGGGTCCGTTTCGGTTCGTTTTCGTTTTTTGTGAATTTTTTGCAAAAAAATTCATTTTCGTTTTGTTACGTAACGAAACAAAAAAACAAAAACGAAAAAGAAAAATTGCTGTTTTGTTAGCATTCATTACAGTTCAATGTATTTGCCGCAACGAAAATGAAACGCACAACAAAATTTCTGTTGTTTCGGTTCGTTTCGTTTCATTTTGGAGACAAAATTCGTTTTTCGTTTCGTTACGTAACGAAATGAAAAAATGAAAATGAAAACAAAAAATTGCTCGTTTCGTGCCCATCTCTACTCAAAATGAATAATTATTTAAAAAATCTAAGGCAAAGCTTGCTGGATAAAAGAGTGTAGTAGTGAATTGGTCACCAAAAGGTCGGTCTGAACAGGAATGTGTTGATTTCCTGATGGAGGTCCACCATTGAGAGGGGACAGCCTGGAGCCTGATAAGAACATAAACATAAGAACGTAAGAACAGCCTTGCTGGAACAGGCCATGGCCCATCCAGTCCAACATTCTGCCTCACACAGTGGCTCACCATTTGCTTCAGGGTATTCCCAGGTAGATGATGCGGGGAGCTCTCCCACATGGAACATAAACAGAGAAGCCCCCCTCTGATGATGGTATGAAATGTGCCTCTGAGTGCGTCAGGATCTGCTGAGAGTATTTATTTATTTATTTATTTGTTTGTTTGTTTGTTTGTTTGTTTGTTTAGACCGCCAAGCTTAATTCAGAGAACAGCTCCAGGTGGTATACACAGAAAGTTAAAACAATAAAATAAAAACAACATTTTACATATATTAGGTAAACATAATAAAGATATAGAGTAAACAAGTCATGAATGATGGACTACCATGTATATTTCATATGAATCTATAGGTTCACATAGACTGTGGGTTTATAACTACTTATAACCTCATAGCTTTAATGTAATATTGTCTATTAATGCTGCAAGATGTCCCTCAATTCCTTGTTCTCAAATACATTAACATGTCCTAATTGTACTGGACTGTATGTTATCCCTCATTACTGTAAGCCGCCTTGGGTCCTTTTCCAAGGAGAAAGGCGGGGTAAAAATACGCTAAAATAAATAAATAAATAAATAAATAAATAAAATATTAGTCTATAGACTATGCTGGATGGGCTTCAACAGCAAGAATAAGGAAAGTAACTTGAAGTGGAGGAAAGATAAAGCAAAGTTCATAATCCCAATTGTTGCAATATCAAGACTGCATTAAAAAAGTTATATGTTGCCAGGTTTGCCCTGTAACAAATCAAAAGGAGGAACTGTTTCCTTGCCCCCTCCCCAACCCCCTGACAATGCCACTGAAAAGCACAGTTCTTTTTAGTATTTTGTAAACATTATTAATTCAACAAGGGCCCTATGCATAACAATAACAACAACTCACCCTCTATACATTCAACAACCCTGTGCAAGCATTGCCTTCAAATAAGCATAGATAAGATAACATTTGTACAGCTGAAGCTTTTTATCTGTCGGTTAAAGTAATAATACAAACGGTTTTGGTTTTGAGAGACAAGGTACGCTTGGGGTTGCTGCAGTTCAAAATAATCAGAGGGCCAACCTTCGTTCCCTTGCAAGACCGAGAACAAAATATACAAAACAGTGTTTTGTTTTGGTAAGACACAAGATGCTCGGGATGGGGAGAGAAATTGGCAGCCATGCAAGCCGTGGGTGGGAAAGGCAGTACTGGTATTAGTACAGCAGCAGTCAGACTGAGCACAGATTCTCAGCTGAGACGACAGGGAAAAAAATCATTGTATAATATGTTTACTGGACTGAGGCATGTGTTACTATAAATATACATAAGCAAAACTCTAAAATATATTTTTAGTTAATCTTTTTTTGTTGGCTAACATCTCTTCGAGTTCAGAAATTATGTCTGATTTCTAAAACAAATCTTGCACCCACTCCTCCTAAATGTGTGTGTTGTGTCGTTACAGTTGTGACCGACTCTTTGTGACTCCATATCCATGGAGTTTTCTTGGCAGGAATACTGGAGTGGCTTGCCAGTTCCTACTCCAGGCGCCTACAGCACCTGGTATTCCTTGGAGGTCTCCCATCCAAGTACTAACCAGGGCCGACCCTGCTTAGCTTCCGAAATCAGGTGAGATCGGATGTGCTTAGGGCATCTAAGCAGCTACATAATTAATATTGGAACAGTCCTACATCTCTCCCTGCCCCCATTTTTTCCATAAGAGATGGTAAACGGTAAAGGTAAAGGTCCCCCCCACACACACACATGAATGCTAGTCATATCTGACTCTAGGGGCGGTGCTCATCTCTGTTTCCAAGCCAAAGAGCCAGTGTTGTGTAAGTCCATGGCCATGCGGCTGGCATGGCTGAATGCATTTCTGCACACAGAACACTGTTTACCTCCCCACTTTTTATAATGACACCTATTTATCTACTTGCATTTACCTGCTTTCAAACTGCTAGGTTGGCAGGAGCTGGGGTTAAGAGGGGGTGCTCGCTCTGCTGCGTGGCACCCGGGATTCAAACCACCAAGCTGCCGACTTTGCAACCAACAGTTTTCAGAGCTCTAGCCTGCTGAGCCCCCATACCCCTTCCTGAGAGATGGACACACCAATAATATGAAACTAATTAAGTGAATTAACTGGAATTATGGTAAGAGAAGGAGGCAACGTGGACACACACTCACATGTCTGCTAAAATCCTGTTGCTTAGTACAATAGGTTGCAGTAGAGTAGGCCTGTTGAATCCCTGGGGGTTTGTGTTTGTCCTTTTTCACTAAAAGTCACGAATGTAATTGTGTTGGGCTTTTATAATGTGTTGGAAGTTTGTATTTCCTATTTTTATTCTAAGTACAGTGTAATAATAAAAAAGACTATTCTGAAAAAAAAACATCTCTGGACAGGGCTGGGAAAGAATCCCACTTTAAATGCTGAAGGTCTGCTACAGGTCACAGGTGACGTTACTGGGCTTTCTACAGTCAAGGGAGCCAGTTTTCTTCTTGGTGCACAGAAAAACACCAACAGTGATCTGCAGAACCAGTGCCATGCCCTGCTAATGTGTGTACTGATCTCCCAGGCACCTTTGGTGAAGCCTCTAAAAGCCCTTTCCAGTTATTATTTTTTTATGTGTTCTGAGTCATTCGTGGCAGTTCAAGTAAGGTTCTGCAATGACTCATCACGAGGAGGGACATATTATCAAGCGAAGCATCCAGAGAGGACGGACAAGCACAGATCCTGCTTGGTTTGCAGCACAGCATCTTCCCTGTGAAACCTGCATTATGTGGTGTGCTGCTTCTCACTGTGCACTTTTCAGAACAAATTGTCATCAGCAGAAACCTATAGGGGAATACACAGATGCGTCTATATGTTATAATAAACAGAAGAATCCGAATTAATTTTGTCACCAAGTTCCAGTTCCTGGACACCATGCCTCTAAGGCAGAAATGTTCTTTTCAAATGTAGTTTTGGAGTTTTTGCAACCTCGCAGGCTGCATTTAGTAGGTTTGGCTGGGAAGGACCTTTCTGGACTGGGGTGATTGTCAATCTATCTAGCAGTAACAATTTTTTCCCTGCCTCTAAATTCAAAGAGAGCCCAACCTCTCTGCTCTGTGTTCTCTTTCCTCTTTATAGTCTTTTTGAGGTCTGTTTCTGAAATCAGTCATGAGTGTTAGTTTTTCTGTTTGATTGGTTCACAGCTGTAAGTAAAGAAAAAGCAAAGTGTTCTGCTTATATACTGCCCCATACCACTTCAAGTAGTCTCTAGACAGTTTACAGTTTTAATTATAGTAATGCAGGCTACACATTGGCCCCCCAGCAAGCTGGGTACTCATTTTACTGACCTCAGAAGGATGGAAGGCTGAGTCAACCATGAGCCTGCTAGCTGGGATTGAAACCCAGGTCGTGCACACAGTTTTATAGTACAGGCATTTAACCACTGTGCCATGGGGCTCTGTGGTTTTTATTCTTTTTGCTATTAAGGTGTCTCAAAATGAGTTAGTGAGACTGTAAGTGCCAGTTCATGAGAAAGGGGTGAACTAATCTGGGGAACTTGAAGCTATTCTCCTCTGTGGATCCCTGCACTTCTGCTGCACAGCTAGAATTTTTTTACCAATAATTCAAAACTCTGCAACATATAGGCTGGTAGAAGTCTCCCTTAGTTTTACCACACCAGCCCCAAGCCCTCTGTGGCACAACCAGCAGAAGAAAATACAGCATCTAACTCATTCCAGGAGTTGACATTCTTCCATATATAAAAGGGCTCACATGCATTTATTACTTTTTAAAATGTCCCAGTAGGTGGAAAATGCAGCACTGTTGGAGATTACATCTCACAGTCTCCAGTGAGTAGTTCTGGAGGACTCAGGAATTTTCACACCTGGGTGAAATTTTAGCTGGATTTTAAAAAGCTTTTGCTCATATTTAGATTGTGTGATGTGCTCATGGACCAAAACAGTGACCACAGATTTCAGATTTATGTGCCTGCTAGATTCCCCCACCCCCAGTGGGACCCTCAATTAACCTCATTTGCTGTTCAGATGACTGAGTTCAGACTGATGTTTATATGTGGAAACTAGGGGACATACAGTCAAACTGAGGGTTGGGAGAGTGAGAACAGACATAAGAAAATATTTTTCACCCAGCGCGTTGTTAGTCTGTGGAACTCTCTGCCACAGGATGTGGTGATGGCATCTTGCCTGGATGCCTTCAAAAGAGGATTGGACAGATTCCTGGAGGAAAAGTCCATCACAGGTTACAAACCATGAAGGAGATGTGTAATCTCCAGTCTTAAAACCAGGGTACTTCAAGGACCAGATGCAGGGGAGTGGTATCAGGAGACAGATATCTACTCTCGTGTGCTCCCAGGCACATCTGGTGGGGCCACTGTGAGATACAGGAAGTTGGACTAGATGGGCCTTTGGCCTGATCCAGCATGGCTCTTCTTATGTTCTTATCTTATGTTCTTATACCTGCCACTTTAGCAATGTAATATAAATTATTTAAAATGTCTGAAAGTCCTTATGTCAAGCCACACCACTTTGGTCATTTCACAATTTGGTTCCTTTCCCAGTAAAACAGCAGACGTCTTTCCTTGGGGGGGGGGGAGCTCTAATGCACAGTGTATATCTTAAAGCTTGTGCTATTTAAAGAACACCTCTTCTGCAGCTGAACAAAGTAGCCCATTTAATGAATCAGAATCCTTTTATTGGCCAAGTGTGGTTGGACACACCCGGAATTTGTTTTGGTAAAAAATACTCTCCATATGCAAGAAGGAAATATAAGAATCATATATTCAACAACAAAACACAGTACAACAACACAATATAACCTATTATTTTAAAAAGAGAGAAAAGAATTCATTATTCAACAGTTTGATAGCACTAGGAAAGGAGCTATCTTTATATCTAGTTGTCCTAGTATGCAATGCCTAAAACATCATTCTGAGGGTAACAGATGAAACAGATTATGTGGGGAATCTGTATATATCTTCATCGCCCTCTTTTTAGCTCATGTGGTATACAATTCCACAATAGATGGCAAATTAGTAGCAATATTTTTTTCCGCAGTTCCAATTATCCGTTGAAGTCTATATCTGTCCTGCTTAGTCGCAGAACTAAACAAGACAGTTATAGAGGAACAGATGATAGATTCAATAACTCCTCTATAAAACTGAATGAACAGTTCTTTTGGCAGTCTTTAACTTCCTAAGTTGTCGCAGAAAACTGTGCTGTATTGTCTGTTTTAGATAGCAGTCTTCAAAATGGGGGTCCTTTTTTAAAAGTTCCCTTCTCTGTAGCCAAGTAAATATTTCAAACCTTGCTGCATGGCTTTGGTTCTGTGAAATGGTTCAAATATCGGCAATGCCCCAAATGGCCATTGCCACTTTTCCTCTTATAGCATCTGGTACAGGTAACCGCCTCCATTGGATCTTGTACCACAAAAATGTGGTTCTGCTCTCCTGTCATAGAGGCCAGGGTAAAATGCAAACAACCCCGTTGTTTTTGTAGTCTGTGAACTAGATGAGAAGCCTTAACTTCACCAGGAAGTGTGAACTGATAAGCATCCCGGTTTTGTGAGTTGAAAGAAGTGACTCAAGTTAGTTGAGTGCAAATAATCTTTATTAAGTCGCTCTAAGCTTGCCCTCTTATAGACCCTATATCTAGAGCACAGCTTCCCATGTGCCGTCTCATGTGTTGTGGTGCAGAGGTTTAACTGCGGTACTGAAGCCATAACTGTGCTCACAACCTGGGGATTAATTCCAGGTAGCAGGCTCCAGGTTCACTCAGCCTTCCATCCTTCCCAGGTTGGTAAAAGTGTGTTCTGCTTATATACCGCCCCATACCACTACAAGTAGTCTCTGGGCGGTTTACAATTTTAATTACAGCGTGCAGGCTACACATTGCCCTCCCAGCAAGCTGGGTACTCATTTTACCGACCTCAGAAGGATGGAAGGCTGAGTGAACCTTGAGCCTGCTACCAGGGATTGAACCCAGGTCGTGAGCACAGTTTTACCTGCAGTACAGGCATTTAACCACTGCGCCACAAGGCTCTACTCTAAAATGAGTATCCAGCTTGCTGGGGAAGTGGGAGGGCAATGTGTAACCTGCAAAATTACTTGTAAACTGCCCCGAGAGTGCTTTAAGCACTATGGAGCGGCATATAAGCAACACACTTCGCTTTTTTCTTTTTGCTTCATTGTAATTTATTATATTTTGCCTCTCCTCCCCACGTTATCCTCACAACAGCCTGTGAGGTGGATCAGGCCACTCAATGGTGGCCTAAGACCATCCAGCGAGTTTATTGCCTCACTAAGGACATGGCACTAACCATTGTGCCATACTGCTTCTCAGCTCACCTTGTCTAGTGCTGTTATCTGCACCCAGGAGGATAGATGTTCTAGGACACTGCCCCCCCTTTTTTCCTTATAAGACTCAGCAGTGCCTTGCAAAAACATCTTGGCTCCCTTTAGCTTTACAAGTCAAGGCCATCTTTCCATTTTAAACAGGGTAAGAAAAGTTTCATAGCCAGGGCAAAATCAATACTGCTTTCATTCTAAGAGCATTAGGCAACCGAAGCTGACAGCAGTCAATTACGTCCATCAAATACGAAACTTGCACAATCATGGTCCTCAATTTTATTTTTACCACTGTTTCCCCAATAGCCTGTCAATACCATAAACAGCAGCAAGAGGACCAGCAATCATAGCAAATTATTCAAAGCAATAAGAAGGTCAGTAATATCAGTCACTAACAGACGGCCAATCATTAAAACATTTAAACAGGTCAGACAACCAGCAATCACATGATCCGGACCTCCATACTAGAGATGGGCACGAACTGTCAAACCAATGATTCATGCCAGATCATTTTTTTTGGCCTGAACAAGTTTTTGGCACTTCCTAGCCCTGCCTTCTCTAGCAGGCATCCACTCAGAGTCAGCAGAGCACCCACTGGGTGGGAATCTGCCATAGAAGGAAGGGCTGGGAGTTTCTGAACACTTGTTCACCTTAGACGTGAACTGGCACGAACCGCCAAACTGGTGGTTCGTGCCCATTTCTATCCCATACTCATTTTGAAACAGTTATGTCATAATTCAGCATCAGAAACTGAGCAGACAGATAAAAAAGCCTAAGTGGAAGAGCAAGTACAGGATAAAGGATGGTTTTAAAGACGGTCTAATTATCATGTGCCATCAAGTGAGTTCAGACTTATGGGAAGTCCTCCCAGGGTTTTCTGCACAGAGAACACTCAGAATTGGTTTGTCATTTCGTTTTTCGGGGGACACCCCGGGGCTGGACAGCTCACCCAAGGCCACACAGGCTCTTCTTTTAAGACACACAGTGGGAAACTGAACTGTTGCATGTCTGGCTCTGCAGCTTTCTAGCCAGGTTAAGATGGGCAACCCTTCAAAATTTATGAGTCTTTTTTTTTTTGTACGGTTTGTTCATTTTTAAGTTTAACTTCAACTGAAACTGTCCTTTTCTTTCTGTCTCAGAAACATCTTGTGATATGTAAATTCACTTGTGTGTTGTGAATTGGTTAGAGGTCATATCATTGCAAGAATTCTCGTACTGACTGATGTGCTCTAACATTCGGTCCAAATATGGGTTATAGAATGCCAGAAATTTGGAATGCAAGAGGCCCTGCCTGTTCCCAGCCCTTTTGTAAGAACCCTAGGCAGGAAATTCGCCTGACTCCTCAGTGCTAGCTATTTTCATTTCTTGATCTGTACTTTTGGTTACGTCTTAATAATTAATGTCAATATATTTCAGCTTGTTTGTTTCTGCCATGCAGAAATCACCTTCTCCTTCATGAACTATACCTCTGATACAAGTTTGAGAGGGGGGTCTTTCTATAATCCAGAGTGGATTCCATAAACCAGGCATGTCCGAACTTCAGCCCTCCTGATGTTTTGGGCCACAACTCCCAGAATTCCAAGCCTGTATTGCTAATGACAAAGGACTGTGGGAGTTGTGGTCCAAAACATCTGGAGGGCCAAAGTCTGGACATGCCTGCCATAAACAGTATCTTACATTGCATTGTCAGGCTCTTCTGAGGTATTGGGTGAGAACTTATGGAGTTGCATCACCCGCGTTCTTGGCTAGGAGGGACAGGTGGCTGTTGATGGACAGAAGAACAAGCTGGACTATTATTCTATGCTTCAGCCTTGTTCCAGCTCCCAGGAAGCCTCTTTGTTTCCTTCCAAGGGCGTATTGGGGGGAGGGGGCTTTTGCCCCAGGCACAGCAATCTGGAGGTGTCTGGAGAGGGAGCAGGAGGAGGAAGAAGCCGTGCACCCTCCCGCCAGCAGCCCTCCCCCCACCTAAGGCTTGGTGACCGGACGCACTCTGCCGCCACCACCGCTGCACACCAGGCAAGCGGTGAAACAAGCTGGCAGGCAGGCGTGCGGGGAGCGCGGTGGCTGCGGCGCCCTCCTCCTCCTCCTCTTCCTTGCTTTGCGCACCACAGGAGAAGTAAGGTGCACACATGCTACAGTGCACATGCATACACACAAACACCCCACACCCACCCACGTGCATGCCCGGCCGCCCATCCCATGCCCACAGGATTGCCCCCCCCCCGCTGGATAGATGTGATGGGGTTGGGGAGGGCTGGAGGGGTGCAAAAACAACGTTGTCCCCAGGCGCTCCAAAACCTTGCTATGCCGCTAGTTTCTTCTAATGTGTCTTGGACAGTTACTTCACATCCGCTCTCGTCCCAGGAGGAAGTACATTGCGTGTTGATGTCGGTCGCAGTCACGTTGTCTTATTGCGGTTCTGTCCCTGTTCCCGTGTACACACGGGCGTGGTTGATGATACCGGCATGACTGTTTCCACACATCCTCATTCCGTGATGAGATGTGAAATTCCATGCCTTTGTTCTCCGTTGTTGTTTTTTCGGCCCGACCTTCCGTTTTTCGATGTTTCGATTCTCTGAAGCCTTGCCTTCAATGCGTTACGGAGCTAAGTTTGAGGCATTTGTCTTTTAATCTCTGCACTGCGTTGCTGACTCCATAGGGAATGTACCGGCAAATGGCACTTCACACTCCTGCCACTAGATGGAGAATGGCATGTTGGGTGACGAGCCTTACCTCACGGGCACGTATTGGAATGAGAAGCGAGATGAGGAGATTCCCAAGGCCAGAAAGGGAAATCTCTCATCCCACTTAGATCGCAGTTCAGGGGGCATGGTCGGACGAACTCCCCTTGTCCCACAATGGACGTGCGGTTAGTTTTCTTCGTACCAGTCCCCAGCGGGACCATGAACAGTGGTGAGATGGATGTGAAGTATCAGCCTTGGGCACAAATGCCTCCACACATTTAAAGATCTTGGCTTCAGTTTTGAACAGGTCATTTGAGCAGCTCCTATGGGACACACCCCAGAAGTGTAGTTCATAGCATGCTCCATCTTGGGTCCACTATTGAAATGATGTTGCACCTGTGGAAATTTCTGCAGATGTACCTAACGTCTCCGGGGGAAGGACTCTATCCCACTCATTTTAGCATATCTCAGGCAACCTCTTTTCCTGAAGGGCCCGTGAAAAGTAATAGTTGACCACAGGTGGTTTTAGTGGAGTTTATCCCACTGACAATGGTGACAGATCACCAGCCTTTGGAGCGTGTTCCTGGCTGGAGTTCAAAATCCAGAAGAGGGGCCACCCAAAGTCACCCAGACCACATGTTGCACTGCCCCAGAGCACGCTAGAAGAAAGGATCAATTGTCAAGCTAATTCTGAGGAATTTAGATTTATAGAAAACTTTGGGAGACTCCCCATAAATTGGAAGCAACTTGACAGTTCACAATATCACACGATGATCACTATGCACACCCCTCCCCCCACCAAAAATATGTAAAGGTCAGCTTTTCAGCAGAATAACTAAGGGCCTTTTTACACGACCCCTAAACTCCGCCGCAAATGGCTCCCAGCTCCGGAGCTTAAAATTTTTTACCCACCAGCTCCGGAGTTTACTGAAAATTAAGTGTGACCATGCCCACCTAAGCGCGTCCCAGCGCACTTTTCATGTATCTGCTCTCCAAAGGTGAAAAATCTTAATGCGGATGTGCCGGGCTCTCCTCGCTTCTTTTTGCTGTTGTTTTTTGCCTCCCGCCCCTTTAAGAGAAGGAATCACGACCGGGCGGCGTCCACCGGCACCGGAGGTAAGCCTGCATTCTTTTGTCCCTTTTTTTCCCTCCCCTCATGCAGCCAGCAGCCAGGAAGTGCGGAGGGGTGGGGACGCATGAAGAGCAACAAACCCCTAAGATCTCTGGTCCGAGTTTAAGTGACCAGCGGATCTTAGGGGTCGTGTAAAAGCGCCCAAACATTCACCTGAACAATGAGCTCCCCATACAGTACTGCCAGAATGGTAAAGATGTGAGGAAAGTTTGCCCCACCTCTGACTCCCACCCACAGTTTACATCAGCTCTACCCCAGACACCCAATGGAAAGGAAATGATGTGAACTGTAGTCTCAAAGATCTGAAGGACCAAAGTCAACTGGTGTATAAATAGTCCACGTTTGGCTGCCAGAATCTATTACTAGTTTCAAACTAAAATGGTCTCAGGTATGTATATTTTGTGGCCTCATGAAAACAAGTGGGAAATATCTCCCCTTTATCCAAACTCTTTTAAAAAGAAAAGCTACAATAAGTTGAGAATTGGAGGAGGAGGGCACTTTCTCCAACCAGCTACCCCAAATATTCTTGTTTCTTATTTTTATAATGCTAAGCACATTACAAGGAATGAAATATGACAGACGGGCTTTCCTGCCTGTGGGCTGACAGTCTGTGAACAGATGAGATGCAGGAAGATGCAGAGAGGACTGGGAGAAAGCTTAAAATGGTGGAGGTAAGGAATGTATAATGTATAAAACCACATCACATTCCTAAAAGTGTGCAATCCTTGTTATAAGCTGGTGGAAATTTCCTATGGTTGGATATTTAATCTATCTAAATAATTGGCCAGATCAGAGGTTTCCAACATTGGATCCCTGAATGTTCTTGAATTAAAGCTCCCCTAAGCTTTCACCCTAGAAGATTCTGAGTTGACCCAGCACGGTGACATTTCTACACTCTTTTCCTCAGTCCGAAATCACCTCTCACCAACATCTATTATCAAATTTTGAACTCTAGGTCAACAATTTTTCTGTATCATCCATGAAGCAGTGGTGCTTAGTCTGATGAAGTGAAATTCCTCCACGAAAAACCTGCAGTTTATCTGAATTTTTTTGTGTCCCAGTAAAATGTATCATCCACATTTGTGTAATTTTAAGGACCCCACAGTCTTTTCCTTGTTATTCCTAGGCTTTATTGCTGTCTTTACTGTCTCATGCGGCTAGCAAGCTGCCTAGATACCCCAACATCCGATCTCACCTGATTTCAGAAGCTAAGCAGGGTTGGCCCTGGTTAGTACTTGGATGGAGGAATACCAGGTGCTGTAGGCGCCTGGAGTAGGAACTGGCAAACCACTCCAGTATTCCTGGCAAGAAAACTCCATGGACATGGGGTCACAAAGAGTCTGTCACGACTGTAACATCGCAACACACACAACATACGGCTAGCAGGAAAGCCTTTCTGTTTCTCATTAGGCAGAGCTAGGCCGCCCTCCTGTGGTAAATTTAAGAAGTAGTATCTGTTTTTAAATGCCTTTGCCAATTTTTCTATTCATGGCCACAGGGCGGCAGTAAAAACGTCCAGTTTACCATAGTGAAAACTATGGTCATTCCAACAGTCCCATTCAATTTTGTGAATACTGCCCCCAAGCATCACCAGCTTCCTCGCCTCATTCATCCTCTCCCACCTTTTTACTGAAATAAGTCGATATTTGGCCAAAGCTGCAGTTTGAGATTTTAACCCGGTGGGTGGGGGCAAACAGCCCTGTCCCCCACTCACTCCACCATGAGGCAGGGACACACTCCCCAGAAGAAAATTTGTGCCTCCCCCCAAATAAGTGCACCTTTTTTAAAAAGGGCGGCTGTTGATAGAATGAATAGACATGAACTGTTATTTATTTTTCTGAGTAGATTCACTTCTAGAGTTTGGAAAACTCAGGTAAAAGCTGCATGGTCCTCAAAGCAATATAAATGCAGGCTTGGGTGATACCTTGAGCAAAAAATAAATTCATCTCCTTCAGGCTGTGCACCAAGTTCTCATGGGGGAGTTTCAACATTATATGCTTTTATTAAAGCCCCAAAATCCTATGGCCCATGTAGGGGCCGAATTCAGCTTCTTAGATGCAAATAGCTGCAGTCCCGAAAGAGCCTGTGTGGGGGAAGGTATGCCTTCACCCCCCCAAACCAGTATTTTGGAATTTATCTACACTCAGTGGACATTTCCAAATTTTATCCCAATCCTCAAAGGAAATGCATGGGCCTTCTGCACCAACCCCTCCCCCTTCACTTTCAAGTCAGGGGCCCTTGGCCTCGATAAAGCCACACTGAGGAGAGGTGTGAATGTGTGTACATGAGCCGTGACATGTTTTTGGAAGGACTGGGGCAATTAAAACACTTCCCTCATTTCAATCCCGATGCAGCATAAAACATCCAATCTCCGAGCCTCAACTAAGAAAACTGCCTGGCTCTCCACCCCCCCCCCCCCAGCTTGCCAAGGACTTTACATCAGAAATAACTCCTGGTAAATCCATATTTTGCCATGTTATAATAACCTATTGGTACTGCTCTGAGGAAGGGGGGTTACCCCCGAAATATTAGCAACATTTTTGTTATTTTTATAGCAGCCTAAAGGTATCACCTGTTCCAATTTTGTATTTGGAATTTATCACCCACTCATAAACAAAAGGAAGTATTTGTCCCGTGGGGTAAAGCCCCAATTGGTTGTTCCACAAAGCTTCTCTACTGCCAAGAAAAGTACGTTTTCCTTTCAGTCTTTTTCCTATGCCGAATGAAACTGATGGGGAATCAAAGGGGTCAGAGATTCGTTGGTTCTTCCAATCTATCCCCTTAGGAAAGCCTACCTCCTAAAATCTTTATCTGCGTCCCCGTCTCCCACCATTAAACTGAAAATTTGTTGTACCTATAGAGTTCCCTTGATGGGAGTTAGCTAATTTTGTGAGGGCTTAAAAAAAAAACAACCTCCATCTGATACTGAATTACATTATATTTCTCCTTCTGTTGCTTTTGAGGTTTGTTTTTATTTTATTCTTTCGTTGAAATTATTTCAATGTGAACAGAACATATTTTTTGTGCATATACATTTAAACGCAAGACCAGAAAGACAGTCCTGCATAGTGGTTATGGTTGGGACCTTATGTAACTCCCCAACAGGCTATGAAACTCATTAGGTGACCTTGGGCCTTTTCACACGACCCCTAAGATCCGCTGGTCCCTTAAATTCGGACCAAAGATCTTAGGGGTCCGTTGCTCTTCCTTCCTCCCCACCAGAGAAAGAGGGGGGAAAATGCAGCTCACCTGGAGGAGCTTCCCGGAGCTCCGTTTCTCTTCCGTTTCTCTTCTGTTTCTCTTCTGCTTGCTTTTTTTCCTCCCACCTCTTCTCTTAAAGGGGCAGGAGGCAAAAAAAAACACAAGCAGAAGCCAGGAGAGCCCCGCACTGACCAGATTAAATCCGGACCTGGGGATTTTCACCCACCTCAAGCAGGTACAAGAAAGTGCAGCTGGGTCGCGCTTAGGTGGGCGGGGTCGCACTTAATTGTCTGCAAAGTCCGGAGCTGGTGGGAAAACACTTGTAAGGTCCGGACCTTGCAGCCATTTCCTGCGGAGCTTAGGGGTCGTGTATAAAGGCCCAAGGCAACAAAATACTTCTGAGTTGATTGACTTGGCAGGACTGTTGTGAAGACAATGCAGAGACATCAAAAGCCCTACATTCCACATGAAGCTCATTTTGGAATGGAATAGTATAATATCTGAAGAACCATACGTCTCTATATAACCCTCCTTGGAATTAAAATCTTGGCATGAAATCTGTCACTAAGTTTGGGGCTTTTAGTGGTTGTTCTTGGGATGTGGAATTCACTTCTGTGGGATACAAGGCTGATGCCCTCAATTTATTTCCAATATTTTTACCCAATCTTTTGCCTTAAAATTTAGTATTTAAAACTGATGACAATGAGGGTAGAGTAGAGTGGTGGTTACGCTATTAAAGCCAATATTTAAAGCTAGGAACAATGAGTATGAAGGGGCAGTTTAGATCTTTAAAATGTTTAAACTAAAAACATGCAGCTCAGGAAGGAGATTGCCTTTTTAAAGGTCAGATTGTTTTGAAGGGGCTTCAGGAAGTGCAGTACTTTTGGATAATTAATCGGGATGCTTTATTGCACTTTTAATTGCTTTAATACTTGGGTTTCAAAAAGCACTTGTGGGCGTCTCTAGTGGGGAAATGGCAAGGGATGGGTGGATGGGTGGATGGTTGACCATGTAAAAAAAGAAACAGACCACTTTGCTGTGGATATGGGGTTGAGATTACCTATCATATGTTCGTGTCTGTCAAGGACCTCCCACCACTGAAGATGACAGCTTGATGGCCCCACAAAAACTTAAGTTAAAGAAAGGCAGAAGGCAAGGGAGGTCAATGATCTGAATAGAGGTCTGTTTTGACCTGAGAGGCTCCACTCCACTCAAGCCACATGAGCCATCTGGAGGTAGGAAACATACTGAAAAGCTTGAGCTTCTCACCAATAACTTCATACTTGAAGGAATCATACTGAAGCAGAGAAAAGAAGTGTGAGTGGTTTTATTCAAAAATGCATTTATTGCATTTAATTTTGAAAACATAAGTTATTGCACAAAGATATTCAACACCATAAACCTTTATAGCAGCAGCAACAGTTGTCTCATGAGTGTCAGATTTTTCTCTCTGGGGTCAGTCTCACTGTGAAGTTACAATGTTCAACTCTAGTTGTTGAAAAATCACTAAGGCATCTTCGTGGATAACCTGCCAAGCACAGGAACTCTCCTTTTTCAAGAAAGAAAACATGAGAAAGGTTATTTATTTATTTATTTATTTATTTATTTATTTATTTATTTATTGATTGATTGATTGATTGATTGATTGATTGATTGATTGATTAAAAAGATTTAATCCCTCTTTGTGGTCAGGTGAAAACTCAAAATAAGGTAGGAATATTTTTAGATGTATACCATGTTGAAAAAAATGTTTGAATTACTTGTGTGTGTTGTTCTGTACCATCAAATTGGAACTGACTGATAGCAACCCTAATAGGTCTTTCAAGGTAAATGGGATATTTAAGGAATGTTTATTTATTTATTTATTGCCTCCATGGCTTGCCTTCGTGGTTGAAAGACATTTTAAACAGTGTGCACTTCCCCCCCACACACTGCAACCCACCCTCATTTGGGGGGGGGAAAGGTGCACACTGTTTAAGATGTCTTTCAGGCACAGAGGCAACCGTTTGCCTCCATGGCTGAAAGACATTTTAAACAGTGCACACTCCCCCCCACCCCAACCATTTGAGTCAAAAAAAAGTAAGTTGGGGAAACCCGATCTCAAACTCATAAGGTGGCAGGAGATAAAAGATTCAAATAATGCCACTTGTAAGTTGGGATTCTCGGTAGTCGGGCGCATCATAAGTCGGGGTACCACTGTATATACCACCTGCTTCCCAAAAGGGACTCAAGGCAGTGTACAAAATAAATAAAACAAAACACAACATCTCCACTTCTTCAGCGTGTTTCAGTGGCTGAGCTGGGATTTGAACCCTGTTCTCCGGAGTCCTAGATCCTCACTCTGTCTGCTACTGCACACAAGGAAGCTTGGGTTTTACTTACCCGGTTCAAAAATTCTTTCATCTTCTTAAAGCATTCATTAACTGTGGTGGTAGTCAGATGATGACTGAAGTGGGGAGGTAGCTGCAAATGAAGAGGAAACAAACAGGTGAAGACAAATGCTAATTAATTTATTTGGGGGGAAATGTTGTAGCTTCTAAAAGAAAGGAAGAGGGCTGAATATAATAATGCATTTCGCTTGGCTGTAATTCTGCAACTTACACAAGTATTGAGCTTGTCTTGTACCATACAGTTATACTCCAAAAAATCTCTCACATTATGGAAGGGGTTGCTTTTCATTTCAAACAGGGTAGCAGTTTCATTGAGAGTATTAAGAATAAAGGGTATATCTTCAGAGACATTCTGCAAGGGAAAAAAAATAATAATGATTTAGTTAGACTGTCTGAAAATTTACCCAAAAATACATTGTTGAACTAGATGAGACCCAAGTAGCTATGCTGAGGAATTCAAATGGGTCTACTGAAAATAAAAGCTGTGGGGGGGAAAGAACAAGGCAGCAGCTGTTGTTGCGGGACCCACTGTACAGGTGCTTCTACGCCAATGCTTGAAGCCTCCGAGCAAAGATGGGAGAACTTGAACATTTGGCAGCTAGGGATAACATAGATATAATAGCCATAACAGAAACCTGGTGGAATGTGGAGAAAGGATACAGCAATCCCAGGCTATAAACTCTATAGAAGGGATAGAGAGGGGCGGGTTGGAGGAGGAGAATATTGGGAGCTAGATATTCAGGAACAAATTTTAGATGAAGATTGGGATAGAATTTTTCAACAACCGCCCTTTGTTACGACCTCTAGGATAATCCAGGAGCAGGGGTTGAAGCTGATACAAAAATGGTATTACACACCAGTAAGGTTGTATTATATTACAAAGTTAGGAAGCAAAAATTGCTGGAGGAAGTGGGGAGTAATGGGAACCTACAGTCATATGTGGTGGGATTGTCCTCTAGTTAATAATTTTTGGAGACAGATTGGTAAAGAAATATCAAAAATTGTGCGAAGGAAAGTGGAAATATCTAAATTAATGGTTCTCATTAGCCTGGGTAGCACAGAGATAAAAACAAAAGAGGAATGTAAATGGGTAAACCTGATGGTAATTGCAGCCAGACAGGTCATAGCGAGTAATTGGAAAAATGCAGAAGAGCTAGGGGTGAATCAATGGAGGAAAAAATTAAATAATATTATAATTTTAGAATACCTAACTATGAAGATACGCAGAATGAAAGGGTTTAAGGTCAATGAGAAAGAGGAGGAATGGTTTAAAGAAGCTACTGAATTATATGAGTATGTTTGACCAATTTGGGGTAATTAAAACGTTAAAAGCTAAGTAAAACTTGCGGATTGTTAATTGTTAATTTATATAGAGTTGTACATATTGTTAATTTGAATTTGTTTTATTATCAATGTATATCCAATGTATCAGATGCCTGGGGGTCACTGTTTTTGTCTGGGGTGTTGGTGATTGGTTTTATAATAAAATTAATAAAAAATCAAGAAAAAAAAGCAGCAGAAGAAGAAAGGCTAAAACATTTGGGCCTCTTTAGTCTGGAAAAAAGGTGCCTGAGGGGAGATATGACTGAGACATACAAAATAATGCAGGGCATGAGTAAAATGGATAGAGGGAAGCTCTTCTCCCTCTCCCAGAATACCAGAACTAGGGGACATACACTCAAATTGAGAGCTGGGAGAGTAAGAACTGACAAAAGAAAATATTTTTTCATCCAGCGCGTTTAGTCTATGGAACTCCCTGCTACAGGATGTGGTGATGGCATCTGGCCTGGACGCCTTCAAAAGGGGATTGGATAGATTCCTGGTGGAAAACTCCATCACAGGTTACAAACCATGATGGAGATGTGTAATCTCCAGGCTTAAAGCCAGGGTACTTCAAGGGCCAGATGCAGGGGAGTAGTATCAGGAGACAGATATCTAGTCTCATGCGCTCCCAAATGCATCTGGTGGGGCCACTGTGAGATACAGGAAGCTGGACTAGATGGGCCTTTGGCCTGATCCAGCATGGCTCTTCTTATGTTCATATGTTCTTATGTACTGTACTGTAACTGTCCCCTACTATGCTAAAATAAGTCACAGTTAGAGTAATTCCCATTTGAATCAATGGGAATTATGGAGGAGTTGACTCACCAAACCCCAGTTAACCATAAAATTGTTTTATGTCAGCAGCTCAAAGAGCGGAGTTGATTTACAATCTCATACCAATGCCTATAGTGGTCCCTTGTATAAAGGAATTAATTCATTCCAAATGAAATTCTGTTAAGCAAATTTTTCCTTTGTAAAAATTTCCCATAGGAATGCATTGAAAACAAATTAATCTCTAATCACGACAGTTTTTCTGTTGTATGGATTTGCCCCGTAGGCGATTTGGTTAAGCGATTTCCCCTATCTCTGGAATTTTTTTCCTTTAAGCGGATTTTCTGTTAAACAAACTGTTTGTTATACGAGGGTTGACTCTATGTATATTATATGTGTAAATTGCCATTTATTTCTATCCCAGCAAGATCTCAAAAGGGCTTTCTCTTAAACTGCAAAAAAGCTATGATAAGCACACAGCTAAAGCATCACAGAACAAATGAAAGAAGACATTTAATCTAGAGGAACTCATTAAAGCCATTTGGTCATACCTAAACCCCAAAAGGTGTCCAAATGAATGGAGAAAGTCTTGGATATAATTGTCATTAATTGCCATATTTCTGTCAAAGGTGGGAATTCAGGGCCTTTTTACACGACCCCTAAGATCCGCTGGCCACTTAAATTCGGACCAGAGATCTTAGGGGTTCCTCGCTCTTCCTCTGTCCCCACCCCCCTCCGCACTTCCTGGTTGCTGGCTGCCTGAGGGAGGGAGAAAAAAGAAAGAAAAGACTGCCGGTTTACCTCCGTTTTGTTCCCGGCAGCATTCAGGTCTCTTAAAGGGGCGGGGCGCAAAAAAAGAACAAACAGAAGCCAGGAGAGCCCCGCACTCACTATCCTTACACCGGATCAAATATTTGTCACATCCAAAAAGCAGGTACAAGAAAACTGCTCTGGGTCGCGCTAAAGTGGGCGGGGTCGCACTTAATTGTCTGCAAAGTCCGGAGCTGGTGGGTAAACATTTTTAAGGTCCGGACCTTACAGCCATTTGCAGCGGAGCTTAGGGGTCGTGTATAAATGCCCTCAGTTGACACTATGGGGAGCTGCCGTTACCTCTGGGTTACATTAAGCTGACTCACTCTGCCTCATATTAGGGCCACTATCTTGTCTTTCTCCTGAGTGAGCAGGCAGGAAGTGAAATGGCCATCTTGTTCCCCTCCTGCTGTTCTTTCTTTGGCTGGTGGCTACTGCCTCTTCATTGCTCCCTCCTTATCCAGTAAGGAGGGAGAGAGGAGTGTAGAGGCCCTGTGCTGGGGGTCAGACATTTCCCCTGTGGTTTGTGCTTTGAGGGGTTCAAAGCCTGAAAGTGATGCTTTGCTTGCCTGACTAAGACACCAGGGGAGACTCTGCTTGGATGGTAAAGTCTGTCGTACAGCTTTCTTTCATCACCTTTTAGAACAAAGGTATGCAACTCAGAGACTGCAAAGGAGCATTTCAAAGCATGCAATTAAATCTTCATTTTTTTCCCAGGGGTCGCTGTTGAATGAAGGTGTTAGGAACAAAAAGCAAACATTTCCGCTACCTTGGTTAGGACACAACTGGATGTTAGCACTTGACATCAAAGATGGCAGCAGTAACAGCAAGGTTCATTGTGATAGTCTGCATTTTTGCCATTAACCAGGTATCTGTCTATACCATCAAGCAATAAGACCCAAAGATAATCTGGGTTACAAGGTGCAAATGTCACTTAACTACTTACTGGTTTCACTATGTCTCTTGGGTCACATAAACTGCTTTTGTCCATAAACAAACATTCCTCAGATGGTCCTTCCTTATTCTTAAATAGAAAAAAAAGATTTATGAAGTGAGAAAGAACACTGTAATATTCTGCATAGTTTAGGAGACAGAACAACAAATCAGTTGCCTCAGTTTTTTGAGAAGAGGCAGTGCCTTCACTTCTCAAAGCAACCTGAGCTGCTTATCAGTTCATATCAGTGGAAGCTGGGGAGGTCCTGATGTCAATTTGGTGGAGAACTATAAAGGAGATATCCAAGGGGTTATACTATATTTTTCAGTCTATAAAAAGGCCCCCTGTATGACGCGCACTTTTCCAACCCAAAATTAGTTTTGCAACTGTGCTGTTCTCTCCTTGGCTTACTTCTCTGTATAAGACAAGCCTCAATTTTTAGCCTAACAATTGTAGACAGCAATATAGTCTTATACATGGAAAAATACTGCACTTCAGCACTTTGGAGAGCTCCTGAATTTGAAACTCTGCAGAAAACTCACCATTCCATGGATATTGCAGCCCCAGCCTCCACTGGATCTTACCACCCAGAGCATTAGATTGTCTTCCAAAGGTTTCACTGAAATCTGTATTCCTACGTTTTCTCTTTCTTGAGTCTAAACCTTATCCCTCGAAACAACATCCCTCGAAGAAAACTTTTCTTCATCCTCTGTATGACAATCCAGATATTTAAAGATTTATGTCAAGTCTCTCCTTGATTTTCTCTTTGTTAAGGTAATTGTATCCTTCTTTTTAGGACTTTGCTCCTCATTCTATCTTACTTGCCCTTTTCTGGACATGCTTCAGACTGTCAATGGTTTTTTTTAAAACATTGGAATAATGGAAGGGAGGGTTTCCCAGCAACCTGTTGCACTAGTGGTTCTTGAAGCTTCTCTATCTTATGTCTAAAATCCTTTTGGATGTGGCTTGTATGTGGAAAGGGAATAATGCCATTGCAACTAATTCAGCATTTCCTTTTGCGAGGTCAGGGTGCATGTGATTTCATCACAATAGTGTAAGAGATATAGACACCCTAAAACCATAAAAGGAAGCCTTTAATCAATTTGCCAAATATGATTGGGTGGGGATGCCCAATGCCTATACAGTGGACCCTTGTATAACAAACAGTTTGTGTAACATAAACTTTGTACAACATAAAAAAATTCTGGAGATAGGGGAAATTTGCTTAACATAATCGCCTATGGGGCGAATCTGTACAACATAAAATGGGATCACTCTGTTTTCAATGCATTCCTATGGGAAATTTGTATAAAGGAAAATTTGTTTAACATAATTTTATTTGGAATGAATTAATTCCTTTATACAAGGTACCACTGTATAGGGGTGTATGTATGTGCAGTGTGCACATCTTTAAGTAACCCTCATTACAAGATTCTTCTCATTGGGCGTTTATACACGACCCCTAAACTCCGGGGCAAATGGCTCCCAGCTCAGGAGCTTTAAAATGTTTACCCACCAGCTCCGGAGTTAACAGGAAATTAAGTGCGACCCCGCCCACTTTAGCGCGTCCCAGCGCACTTTTCTTGTACCTGCTCTGGGACAGTGAAAATTATTTGATCCGGTGTAAGGATAGTGAGTGCGGGGCTCTCCTTGCTTCTGTTTGTTGTTTTTTGGCTCCCGCCCCTTTAAGAGCTACTTTTACAGAGACGAGAGGCAGAAGGAGGTGAGCGGCATGCTTTTCTTTCTCTTTTTCTCCCTCCCCTCACGCAGCCAGCAACCAGGAAGTGCGGAGGAGGTGGGAACGGCCGAAGAGCGACGAACCCCTAAGATCTCTGGTCCGAATTTAAGCGGCCAGCAGATCTTAGGGGTCGTGTAAAAAGGCCCATTGTTCCTCTTCCTTTGGTGCTGTTCCTCCTACATGGTCTGGAAGAGTATGTAGACTTAAAGTGCATGGTTCTCAGAGCTGATTTAAAATGATGCCATAATAAATCCAACTTCTTCTGTAAGGAATTAAATATTTAATTAAGCCTCAGTGCGTTTGGGGAGGAAAATAATAACATTTAAAAATATCTGCAATAATTTAAAATGAGCCTTCTGTAACAATAATTATTTGAAATCTGAATGAATTTGCTTAGGGAAAAATGTTGCTTTCTTGTCGATTTCTTGCTAAAAATGGTGGGTGAATCATTTCTGAGGCTGGTGGGCTCTGGAATAATAGATACAAGAACCATAAAGATCACTGTTCTGCTTCGGTGTATATAGCAAGACAGAAAAAGTGGGAGCTGGTATGACGTCTGCAGAGGAGTTAAAGAAATTTTGCAGCTTCAAGTGGATAGTTGTGCTGGTTTTTGAGGTATTTTGAAGTAAACAAAGGGTGCTGTCAGACAGCTTCCAAGGAACACACCTGATCACATGGGATGAGACATTTTAAAGGGAGTGATGGCTCTTAAACCAAACCTTCTGTCTTCCAGAGAATCAGTTGAACTGAAAAGGTCCACCCTGGACACAGTTTGGGGTTGAGCTGGAGCACATACATCATGTGACTTCTGGGAGATAAACTGCACCAGACTGCAAGCAGTCCAAACTGCGATATATTAGAATCATAGAGTTGGAAGAGACCTCAAGGGCCATCTAGTCAAACCCCCTGCCATGCAAGAACCCCCATCATAGTACTCCCGACAGATGGCCATCCAGCCTCTGCTTAAAAACCTCCAAAGATGGAGACTCCACCACCCTCCATGGCAGCATATTCCATTGCCGTACAGGTCTAAATGTCATGAAGATCTTCCTAATGTTTACATTGAATCTCTTTTCCTGTAGTTTGAAACCATTGCCCCGCATCTTAGTCTCTGAAGCCAAAATAATTTATTTTCCAGTTCCAGCTCTTCTTGTTTGTTTCCCATGCTCTGTGCATTGGTGTAGAGACATTTGAGGCTACGTGTGTTTCTTACAAGCCCTTTGCTTTACCTGTTTTTCCTCACACTGATGGGCTGTAATACTCTTTGTCCTGCTCCTACTTCAACATTTGGGCTATTCCCCATAACCCCTTCTGGATCTCTACCTGTAAGAAAATATTCTCCCTCCCCCGGAGAACTCAGTTTTAAAGCTCTCCTTATCAAATTTTCAAGCCTATTGGCAAAAAGATTCCTTCCAGCAGTGGGGAGGTACACACCATCCTGGACCAATAGCCCATCTGAATGAAATATCAAACCATATTCCCCCATGTGATTACACCCTAAATCTTTTTATTTATTTATTTATTTATTTATTTATTTATTTATTTATTTATTTATTTATTCAACTTATATGCCGCCCACTACACAAACGTCTCTGGGTAGCTTACAATCAAATGAATTAAAACAGTTTAAAATAGTTAAAATGGAATATCATTCAATAGTCAAAGCAACAATAGAAACCTTACACTAAAATCATTACACTAAAATTGTCATCAGAGGACCCACAGTCTATATTGTATCTATTAAAAAACTTCTGGAACAGGAAGGTTTTTACCTGACACCGAAATGTCATCAATGTTGGTGCCAGGCGGATCTCACTTGGGAGGGCATTCTATAGCTTGGGGGCAGCGGCCGAGAAAGCCCATTGTCTACAAGCCATCCCTCTCACCTGCTTGAGGGATGGCTCTTTCAAAAGAGTCCCCTGGCTCAATCTTAATTGCTGGGTAGGTTCGTATGAAAGGAGGCAGTCCTTCAGGTATCTAGGTCCTAAGTCTAAATCTTATGTTTCAGACTAAAAAAATCCTGACTTATTTTAAAAAGTAATTGTTTAAACAAGTGGTTCCCAGTGTATTCTCAAAGGCTTTCATAGCCGGGATCTGATCACTGTTGTCAGTTTTTCGGGCTGTTTGGACGTCTTTAGGAAGTTTTTCTTCCTGCCGTTTTGCCAAACTCTGTGAAACGTCAGGAAGAAAAACTTCCCAAATGTGGCCAAACAGCCAGAAAAAAAATCACAAACAGCCACTGGTTCCCAACTTTTGGTCCTTACATGTTTTTGGACTAAAACTCTCAGAAGCTTTCATCACCAACTGTGCTGACCAGGAAATCTGGGAGTTGTAGCCAAGGAACCTCTGGGGACCCAAGGCTGGGTACCACTACTTTTAAACAAGCATATTTTCTAAATGAGAAAGCAGTGCTACTTACCATTTGGTTCAACTGGCACCAAAGTTCTCGCCAGCTAATCTTGGAGAGACAGCTGGTCTCGCTGGTTCTTCTGACACGCACAAATGCACAGTTCAGGAAGCACCCAAGGTTCAGGAAAATGAGGATTCTGAAGCAACACATTTTCTGGGCAAAAGAAACCTGGCTTTAGCGTTACTTCAATCAAACCAGCCGTTGTAGGTCATGAACAGAGTTATCGTCCCTCGCAAAGAACATGAAATTACTTGCAGCAGAAATACACCCAAACAGCATTCTACGTTACCCTTTCTTCTACGAAACCCAATTCAAGCGATCATGGGGATTTTTCCATTGAAAAGGCCATTCCTTGTCAAGAAATTTGGGGGGCCACCATGAAGGCAATGCATGGGTTATATCTGGCTTCCTCTACATCAGATTGGAACTTTAGCTAAGCCATGTCCTAGGACAGTGATGGCGAACCTTTTAGAGACCGAGTGCCCAAACTGCAATTCAAAACCCACTAATTTTTTTGCAAAGTGCCAATATAGTAATTGAACCTGTATACAGCTGGCTATGAAGGGGCGATGTTGGGAGCCCACAGAAAGGGCTCTTAGTGCCACCTTTGGCACTCGTGCCATAGGTTTGCCATCACTATCCTAGGAGGACATGGCACTTGAAGAAGATAGGTTTGAAAGGAAAACGATGTGTGTTTTCTTACCTTAGGTCCTCACCTGCCGCTTTGGAGGAGATGTGAAGGTCCCATTCTGGAGGCTCTCTCAAAGACCTTATAAATACCTTTCTCTTCATCTTCAGTTCCTGTCCTGCCCCTTTTTCAACAAACCATGAAACACTTCCTCCTTTCAGTATTCCACCTGTTCAGGTAAATTTAATTCCAGGTAGTAGAAAAATGTAATGTGTGGGTGGAAATATTTGGATAGGGGGGGGAAGGTTTCCAGGTTCTGAGAGTCTATCGTCTTGTTGATAGAAACTAGAAGCCCAGTTAGACCTCATGATTAAATGCAGTTTTGAATAAGATGTAAGAACATGAGGAGAAACTGTGGCAATAAGATAGCATTTTATATATTTTGAAGTCATCTAATTTCACCCTTAAAAATTCACTATATTCAATGACAAGTTAGCATAAACTGAACAGGGAAGGTGTAAGGACAAGAGGGAAGGAAAATATTAATATTTTGAGTGTTACCATTAATAGTTGCTCATGCCACCAGCCATGCTGACTCTGGGATTCGGATGGCCCACAGAAATACCCCTGACCTATAAAAGAGGAAGCTGTGCTGCTTCTAAGACTGAATATTTGTGTTTTGTGTTGTTTACAAAATATGTAAAATCAGCCCTCTGCAATCTCCACGCCCAAATGTTGGATAATAACTCTTATGGCTGCTGGCTAGCCGCTGTGTGGCAGGAAGTGTTGTTGTTGTTTGATGTTGTTACATGCCATTAAGTTGCTTCTGACATATGGCGACCCTATGAATGAACCATCTCCAACATGTCCTCTCCTAAACAGGCCCACTCAGCTCCTGCAGACTCAATGCAAAGCAAAGCAAAGAGTTCTGTTTATATACTGCCCTGTAGCACTTCAAGCACTCTCTGGGCGGTTTACAATTTAATTATGCAGGGTACACATTGCTCCGCGCCCCCAACAAGCCGGGTACTCATTTTACCAACCTCGGAAGGATAGAAGGCTGAGTGAACCTTGAACAGGCTACCTGAGATTGAACCCCAGGTCGTGAGCACAGTTTAGGCTATAGTACAGGCTAGAGATGGGCACGACTTGAAAAAAAATTTTTTCGAGTTGTCGTTAGTCGGGCCGGTTCCGTTTCGGCTCGTTTCCGTTTTTCGCGAAAATTTGCAAAAATTAGTCGGTTCGTTTTTTCATTTTTTCATTGTCGTTAGTACTGGTTTGGGGAGGGGGTAGCGGGCTCCTGGAGGGAGCTGCAGGAGTCAGCCAGAGCCACAAGTGACGGACTGGCAGACTCTTTGCACCCGCTGTGTCTCACGTACTTGCATGTAGTGCAATGCAAGTAGATCTGGCTTAGGGTTAAGACGGGTTAGCGGAACGGCTAGGGTTAGGCTAGTTACGGGTGAGGTTAGGGTGAGTATTGGGGTGCACCTCTGGGTGCCTCTCTGACCCACTTAGAAGGACAGTGTACTGGCGTATGGGTTAGGCTTAGGGTTCGGGTTTGGGCTACGATTAGTGGGCTGTTTATGCCCGATTGGCACATCCCAGAAGTCTCTGTGGTCAACCTGGCCAAGTGGCCATGCGATTGGTGGAAAATTTGCATGGTCTACTCCCATGGGCAAATGTGCAGGTGTAAAAAAATAAAATAAAATAAAATCAACGGAGTCTCTTTTTTTGCAAGAAAAACCCACTGCTGCTACTGTAAAAATTCAAGCATTTAAAATAGCCAATTTTCGCATCTTTCTGTGGTGCTTTGGTGGGGTTTTGGGCAACGATTTCAAAAAAAATATTGCGGTCGCCATTTTGGATCCCCCCCTACCGCATGGCAAATGGATGCGCCCTCCCAGCCTGGTACAGTCAGCAAAACCTGGCCATGCGATTGGTGGAATGGCTCCAAAACTTTGCATGGTCCACTCCCATGGGCGAGCCCATCATTGCGAATGCGCAGGTGTAAAAAAATAAAATAAAATAAAATAAAATAAAATCAACGGAGACTTTTTTTGCAAGAAAAACCCACTGCTGCTACTGTAAAAATTCAAGCATTTAAAATAGCTAATTTTCGCATGTTTCTGTGGTGCTTTGGTGGGGTTTTGGGCAACGATTTCAAAAAAAAATATTGCGGTCGCCATTTTGGATCCCCCGCACTGCATGGCAAATGGATGCGCCCTCCCAGCCTGGTACCAGCAGCGCAGCAGTAGCAATAGCCAAGGAGAGGGGGGTGGGGAAACCCCCCCCCCCAAATAAAACACCCTTCTGGCCTGGTAGGTGCCCTCAGACAGTTTTCGCCTACTTTTAGGGCCGGGAATCGGGTTTTTTTTTTAACTTTTAAAAACTTTTTTTCTGTGCCGCTTGGCATTGCGCGATGCAAGTAACGAGCACGACAAATCAGACCAAATTGTTCGTTCGTCGGTTCGAGCTCAAATTCTGGTGGAGTAATTCCCGTTTCCGTTTCCGTAGAGTAACGGATACGGGTAACGGAAACGGAAACGGGAATACCGCTAAGTCGTGCCCATCTCTAGTACAGGCCTTTAACCGCTGCGCCACAAGGCTCAGCCTTCATTTCATGCTTGTGGCTTTCTTTTAGGGAGTCTGCCCATCTCCTATTTGTTCTTCTTTTCCTGCTGCCTTCCAGTTTTATTTATTTATTTATTTATTTATTTATTTATTTATTTATTTATTTATTTATTTTAATACTTATATACTTCCCATCTTCCAGGGGAACTCCGGGTGGTTTACAACAGAATACAAACAGTAAAGACAATAAAGAACAATGGCAACAATAGCAAAAATTAAAATAGGACACCATAATACAACTACAGGAAGAGTCATTAGCATCATTAGCGTAATTAACGTGATGGCGGGGGGGGGGGACAATTAATTGTCGCCAAACGACTCACAAAAAAGCTAAGTCTTTAAGGCCTTTTTGAAGGCTGGCAGGCGCAACTCACTCGGGAGATGGTTCCAGAGTGCAGGGCCAGCCACAGAGAAGGCTCAGTTGCGTGTCACGGTTTTCTGAGCCTTTCTGGGCATGGCCACCCGAAGTGATAGCGCCCACGACATTCTGGTAGGTCGGGACTCAGATGACCTTTGAGAGATTTGCTCTGCCAGGTATTCAGGTCCCAAGCCGTGGAGGTTTTTACAAATTAAAACCTAGACCTTGAATCTTATTCAGGACGCAACGGGTAACCAATGCAAGCGGGCCAGAACTGGGGTGATGTGGTCATACCGATGCACATCCACCACCAGTCTGGCCGCAGCATTTTGGACCCGCTGAAGTCGCTGTGTAAGAGACAAGGGCAACCCCACGTAGAGAGCATTGCAATAGTCCATTCTCGAGATCACAAGCACTTGCATGACAGTTCTCAGGGAGTCCTCATCCAGATACGGATGGAAAAAGGAGGTCCTGGACACGGCAGCCACCTGGGCCTCCATGGAGAGAGACGGGTCCAGGACCACGCCCAGATTCCGGACACTATCCGCCAGCTGGAGGGAAACACCCTCCAAGCTGGGAGTAGGGCCTCCATATCCAGGAGAGGAAGCCCCAAAGAACATGACCTTGGTCTTCTTGAGGTTGAGGTTGAGTTTGGTCCTGGTCCATTCCATGACCGCCTCCAGGCACAAGTCAAGGGTCTGTATAGCCTCAACTTCAGAGGTGGGAAAGGAGAGAGAGAGAGCTGCGTGTTATCAGCGTACTGATGACAGCAGTCTCCAAATCTCCTAATGACCTCAGCCAACAGCATCATATAGATGTTGAACAGCATGGGAGAGAGAGCCGACCCCTGTGGAACCCCACAGGGGAGCATCCAAGGAGCCGACAGCTCCCCCCCCAAACTGCACACACTGGGGACGGTCCCCCAGGAAGGATCAGAACCAACTGAGCACAGTGTCCCCAATCCCCACCCCAGAGAGCCGCTGCAGCAAAATACCGTGGTTCCTCCTCCCCTGGACTGCAGATTTGGGGGGGGGGGTATCAGCTGTGCTTTCTTCCAGTCTGTAGTCCAAACTGAATTGCTCAGACTATTCACATGGTGAAAGAGGACAATGTTCTATCTATGTGCCATATACATTTTAAATACCCAGGACTCTGAAAATCTATTCTGGAAGGACTTGAATCCTCTGCATTCTCACAAGCACATGTTTATGCTCACAGTCATAGAATCATAGAATACTTGCATTGTAAGAGACCTATTCTAGAATCATAGAATAATTGCATTGTTCAACCCTTATTTCAATGCATGAATCCAAATCAAAGCAGATTTGACAGATAGTGGTCCAGTTTTCTCTTGAATGCCTCTAGGGTTGGAGTGTTCAGATTCCGAGATAATTGGTTCTATTGTCGTACTGCTCTAATAGTTGGGAAGTTTTTCCTGCTATTCAGCTTAAATCTAGCTTCCTGTAGTTTGAGCCAATTATTATGTATCCTGCAGTCTGCGGTAATTGAAAACAGATTCTGCCCCTTGTCTGTAGGACTACCTTTTAAGTACAGTGGACCCTTGTATAACAAACAGCTTGTATAACATAAAATTGTACAACATAAAAAATTCCAGAGATAGGAGAAATTTGCTTAACATAATCGCCTATGGGGAAAATCTGTACAACATAAAAAAGGGATTACTCCATTTTCAATGTATTCCTATGGAAATTTGTATAAAGGAAAATTTGCTTAACATAATTTCATTTGGAACGAATTAATTCCTTTATACAAGGTACCACTGTACTTGAAACGTGCCATCATATTGGTGATCCCACCCAGGTTTATAATTGCTGGACTGTATCATCGTGATCCAGTACCACCTCCATAGGCATGCCTGCCAAAGATACAAGCAAGGACCTACTTGGTTTCTATGGAACTTGACCGGGGAACTCCTTCCCACGGGAGACCAGGTTAGGCCCATCTTTGTTGTCCTTTCATGAGCTGGAAAATGCCTTTCTGTTCAAGCAGACTTATAGCAACTGATTGGCTGTCAAGGAAAGACTTTTAATGGAAGAGGCTGTACTCTTCCTGCCCCCCCTTTTCAAACCATAGTTTTAAATCATTAGTTTAGTTTCAGTATGACAATATTTTAATTGTTTTATTAAAAGTGTGATTTAGCAGCACCCTTTTATGGTATTTGTAATTGTTTTTGTCTTTTAAAGTTGCCTCAAGTGTCTTGACTGGGAGAAAGGTGGGATATATTTTAGTTTATTGTTCACAATTTATTTGGTTATAATTTGTTATATTAAGTTGCTTGTATTTTCGTTATTTAACTCTGTCATTATTGTTATGTTGAGATTTTATGTTGTAAACTGCCCAGAGTAGCCCTAGGGCTAGACGGGTGGTATAAAAGTCAAATAAATAAATAAATAAATAAATAAATAAATAAATAAATAAATAAATAAAATTACATATAAATAATATGAATGAGTGGGTCATCTCCTGATGCAGTGGTATCTTTGAACAAAAGCCTACAAAACACAGGGTGCTATATTACATGACAACATTGTATTGAATGGCTATAGTCTTAGTTTAAGGACAACAATGATAATAAATAATGTTTGCCAGGGGAAATCCTATTCCTGCTTTTAAAAACTGAGTTTTATTAATTAACAGTTGAAATGAAGTAAAGAGACAGAAACCTGAAGGGAAAAATGAGTTACTCTAATGCCTGTTTTGGGCTTGACATAAAGTGTTCTGCTTATATACTGTCCCATGTTGCTTATAGCACTCTTTGGGCAGTTTACAATTTAATTCTGCATGCTACAGATTGCCCCCCTCCAGCAAGCAAGCCGGGTACTCATTTTACTGACCTCTGAAGGATGGAAAGCTGAGTGAATCTTGACCCAGCTACCTAGGATTGAACCGCAGGTCGCGAGCACAGTTTTAGCTGTGGTACAGGCATTTAACCACTGTGCCACGAGGCTATAAGAAATAAGGAATACCCTATCCTTTCCATTTTTGACAAATGGTTGTGATGTTGTTTGAAATATTGCCAATAAAACTATGACTCAGTCATCAACTTAATGTACAAAGTTCTTCTATTTTACATTTTTTTGTCTGTGAATTCCTGTAAATTGCTTCAGCTGCCCATCTTTCTCTTCTTTCTCTTGACTTCTGAAACTCAAGCGTGTATGGACTTTTTCGGGTGGGGAAATCTCTCTGTAAGAGAAGTTCTGTTTATTCAAGCTTCTGTCTTTGCACCGCCTCCTCTTTGAAAGATGCTCATTTCCCTGCTTTTCAAGCCACATTGCCATGTACCATTACAGTGGGCAACACGCCTCAGGAAGTGACAGGCACTCACCTCACTTTTGGCAAGGTGAATTCCTTCTTAACTAGGCTACACTTTTGTATCCATTGGCAAAGCCACACTTTCGCTTATCCACATAGTCGAAGGCTTAAGGAGAAATCCCCTTATGTCCTTTATCAAAACATGCAGCATTTCTGAGCAGAGTTTCTGTTTCCTTTCCTAGCTATCAATTTTCCACTTTCTTGGGATGCTTTTTACATATGAAGCAACAGAATATGAATACCCATTGACTTAACTTCTATTTTTGAAAGTAGCGCAAAGCCCCTTTAATTAAGTTCGAAGAAGCCCCGGAGAAGAACAATTTTCTATTCCAAGGGTGAGAAAATTGTGGTGCATGGCGTCCATGTGAAAAAGAAGTGGTTCAAAGGCACACTAGAATTTCTAAGAGGCTCAGGGGGCAATTTGGTTGTATTTTCTCTGCATCTTTTTTAAAAAGTTCCAAAGAGATTCTCCTTCCTAAACTACCACCACCATTACCACCACCTGGAAGTAATTTCTAGTCTTTTCCTGCTTTGAAAAAAAAGAAAAAGAAACCTCATTCTGGCATAAAACAGGTCAGGAGGCCATGAACTCTGGTGAATTTGCCACCATGGGAGTGGAGTGCCAGGGGACATAGAATGTGAGTGACCTTTGGAACTCCTGTGAGGTTGAACGTGATCTCCAGACTTCTTGAAGTTGCCCACCTCAATCCCTGGTTAGCCTCACCTGAGGAAGTTTTGCCTCTGGCTGCTCCAACCCTAGAAATCCATGCATTTGATGGAACATCTGGAGTGGAAAGCTACACATATTTAACTGAATGAGGATAGGTTCTTTCACCACCCTGAAAACCCTGTGAGCTGCAGCAAAAATGTCTCCCAAAATGCCAAGAAGTGATGATAACAGAGGAGTCAAACAGGGTTGTGTTCTTGCTCCCACTTTATTTAACCCGTATATCAATGATCTTGCCCCTCTCCTGTCAGAAATGAATAGTCTCTGTCCCAGATTGGGCCACTTGGCAGTTCCTATTCTTCTTTATGCACATGACCTGGTGTTACTTTCACACAATGAGATAGGTCTAAGAGGGTTCATTGCAAAATGTGTCAATTGTCTCTCTTGTAATAAAATGACCCTTAATTACAGCAAATCCAAAATAGTGGTATTCAGTAAGATTTGGAAACCTCAGCCTTGGATATTTCATGGGATAGCAATCCAATAGGTTAAAAAAATTCAAGTACTTAGGGTAATTCATAATTCATGGGCTAGATATTGTCATATTATTACCAATTCAGTAAAGCTGACGATTCAAGCTAGTCACTCCCACCGCCCTGCAGGTCCTTAAAGCCAAGGCCATCTCCCAACTAATGTATGGGATGCCAATCTGCCTGGACGCTTTCAACTCTTCGGTGGAAACACTCCAGGCCTCTTTCCTTTATCAAGTCTTTGCTGCACCCCATTGCGTGTCTTACACAGCTCTGTGTCTGGAGGTCGTATTAACCAGACTGAGTATACAAGCACAGTTGAGACAATTCAAATATGTTTTGGGTCTAATAAAGACCCCCTAATAGCAGGCATCCTATCCGATCCCTGTAATTCTCCTGGTCTTAAATTGTTCTCTCAAAAGATACAAACTATGGGTATCTAACCTGATCTTTTGGGTGCCCTATCCTTTGAGCAGGCATATAGGCTATTAAAAGTCAGGCTATTGGACATCGAAAGGCGAGACCACTTTGCAGCAGACCAGAGTATTTTCACCCTTAAATCTACAACTCCCTCTATATATTAATAAGCCAGCCAGCTATTTGCATTTTGTAGAGAGCCCTGGAGAAAGGTTTGCCTTCACCCTACCAAGCTGTAATATACTTCCATTTAATGTCCTATATGGCAGATTTATCTCCCAGTCCCAACCATTGGAAACACGGCTCTGCCCCTTTAATTCTGAGCCCTTTGAGTGCCTGCCGCATATGCTCCTCCACTGTGCTGGATGCAGGGATATCCCTGCAGCCTATCTGGAGCCGATTCTTGTCAGGTTTCCTGGTTGATCAGAGGAGGTGATTCTACCTAATTTGCTGTCAGACAAGAACAAAGTCCACACCAGGAAGATTGCCATATACATTAATCTATTGGGCAGCAATGCAGGTTACAATTCCCAACAGGGTCTTGTGTTTCACACTCTTAGGACAAGGTTGACTATCCCCAGGTGGGCCAGAGTTTCATGATTAATGGCCAAATACCTTTTAAACGGACATATGTTATTTTATGTTTTCCCATACCATATGTATTTTAGCACTTGTGTAATTTTAAGCTGAGGCTCCAGTACTTTGGCCACCTCATGAGGAGAGAGGACTCCTTGGAAAAGTCCCTGATGTTGGGAAAGATTGAAGGCAAAAGGAAAAGAGGATGGCAGAGAATGAGATGGTTGGACGGTGTCATCGATGCAACCAATATGGATTTGACAAAACTCCAGGAGGCAGTGGAAGATAGGAAGGCCTGGCGAGCTCTGGTCCATGAGGTCACGAAGAGTCGGACACGACTGAACGACTGAACAGACAGAATTTTAATACTCCTGGTATTATTGCCTGTTTTATTGTATGCTTTGTTTGATGTCAATAAGGGTCCTGACTACTGACTACTATTGATTTATGACGTGTCTAAATCTTCCATTCAAGTTCTCCTTGATATACGGGGTTCTCTTCCCTTGTAGAGGACTGCTTCTCTTGTGTAAACAAGCCAAAACCAAGCATCAACTTTAGCCATGAAATGGAACTGGACGTGAGCCCAAGAGATGACCTAATTTCCTTTGAAACATGTTGGGAGAAAGCAGAGACCAGGAAAGGAAAGCACACCCCAAGGTAGGGGGGCATTGAGCAAGTTTAATGATAAGTAAATGAAACTGAAGCTTCTCCAAGTGCTTAACAGAAGAGAACTCGGCAGAAAAGGAAACTATGCACAAGCTGGGACATGTACGTTCCTTACCAACATTGCCTGTGTGCTATATTTGGGAGAAATGAAATTTAAATGCCGTTGGAGCTCTCCGAGTTTTCAAGAAAGCTGCAGAAACCAGAATTGGGCAGGTACCAGAGTCACTAATTACTGTGGTGGGTGCTAAACAGCAATGTTGTCCACCGTTTGAATGTAGCAAAGGCCACTCTTGTGATATCAGCAGATGAAATGGAGTCAGATCTTTGCATCACCTTTTTGCATTGCCCTGCTAGAAGTTAAAAGCAAAAAGATATTTAAACATTGTTAGTAGCAAGAACTTGCCCTTTTTCTGTTTGTTTGTTTTTGTTTTTCCGGCAGCGAGAGGCCAATAAAAGCACATTTCTAAACTGCTGCCATGGTGGGAAGAAGAATATTTTATTGATGCAGCATGGTAATATTTTCTAGTTATTTTTTAGTTTTGGTATCATGGTTTTTGTACGTAATGAGTATGAATAGAATGTGAGTTTATGTTGTATTTTATGAATGTGTTTAGTTTAACAGTTTTAATTTTTAAAAAAAACATTGAAAGACCCCAAAGGCTTCCCCAAGGGTGTATCTAGGGGGCGGGGGTGGAAGTGTGCATTTGCCCCAGGGCTCAGCAATCTGGGGGCACCTCAGAAGCCAAGAAGGTGGATGAATACAGGCACTCCAAACCCTTGCTACATCTCTGGGCTTCCCCAAAGCAAAAGGAAGCTGTAGTAAGTTTTGGAATCTGAAACAAAAGGAAGTTTTCTATTAATTTTGATTAATTATTTCCTGCACCCCAATCCACCAGTCATATGAACCAATGGGGACCCATTTTTTTTTGTCTACAGCATTCCTCCTCCTCTGTTGAACCCTGAAACCTTATATGGATGGTGAGGCCTTAAAATTCATCTTTTCCCCCAGTTTACCCCCTTATTTTCCCCACTTCTGGCTTACTTTTGAAGCCCTGCCTGATGAATACACAATATTCTCTGGACATTTTTGTCAATTCATTCCTTGTGCCTTTTTTTGTTTGACCTGCTCAAGGTAATCCCTTAGTATAGATTTGGGGTTTTTATTGTATTTTATTGTTGGTGTGTCTGCATTGGTTTTTGTGAATCACCATAGATATTTTTTCTAAAATGAAAGAACCAGCAGATGGAGACATAATACCAAATACTACCAATGTATTTTTGATTTTTGAAGTTTTATTTAACTTGATTATTATGCTGCCAGCCCATCCAGCAGTGAACTCTGGGCAGGTTACAGAATAACATATAAGACAACTATGAACACAAAATAACACATGACATAAAAATAATAGAGATGGGCAGGAAACAAAAACAAAAAACCGCTGTTTTGTTGTTTCATTATGATGAAATGGTAGGATGTGTTTCATTACAAAATAAAATGAAACACTGTTTTTTCCTCTATGAATGAAATAATTTGTCCCAGAGGAACCAAAATCACAGGAGAGCTTCTTTGGACTCTTCCCTGTAAGCCCCCCAAATTTGGTGCCTCTAGGACCCAGGTCAGCCATTATATAGTGTTTCATTTTGTTTCATTCTGAAACTACTTTAAAAATTAGTAACAAAATGAAATGAAACTACAAAAAAAAATGAAATGAAATGCTATATTTTCATTTTGTGCCCAGCTCTAAAAATAATAACAAATAAACAATTGAGGCATCATAAATGTAAACTAATAACACGTAATAAATTGCTAATCATACACAAGCTAATAACATGCTTTGCTTTTTCTCAGGTAAACCATGATTCTAGGCTATTTTCCCCATATGCCAGGTTGCTGAGAGACAGGGAGAATGGAATCCATGAATAAGGGCCACTCATGGATTCCATTCAGGAACTGGTTATAATCTTAAATGCTAAACTCAACATTAATCTTACCTAGAATAAATCCACTGAAAATGTGTGTGTGTGTGTTGTGTCATTACAGTTGTGACCAACTCTTTGTGACCCCATGTCCATGGAGTTTTCTTGGCAGGAATACTGGAGTGGCTTGCCAGTTCCTACTCCCTATTCCCTGGTGGTATCCCATCCAAGTACTAACCAGGGCCGACCCTGCTTAGCTTCCAAAATCAGGCGAGATCGGATGTGCTTAGGGCATCTAGGCAGCTTTAAAAATCCACTGAAAATGGTGGGACTTAAATTATTTGTAACTGACAAGACCCATTCATTTCAGTAGGGTTGATCTCTGTCAGTGGAACTAAGGTTAGATTTTATTTCATGGATGGGGAACATCCTCCCTAGGGCCAAATTCAGTTTCCCTGTATTCCAGTGCACCATTTTTAAGATCCCCAGATGGTCATATAATCATATTGCCTTTCCCATGATCCAAGTAGTTAGTGGTCTCCCAGCTTCAGAGTCTGGGCACCCACCCGCCCCTCCAAAAAAGGTTGACTAGTGATAGATGAACTGTATGTGAAAACAATGCATTGGTGTTTCTGTGTCCATTCTTTTGCTTCTGGTTCCACTCAGCCCTTGGAGGTAATTCTGGAACTGGGTTGTTTTGGCTGAAAGATGGTCCCTACTCGTGATATTGAAGGAAGGGTCATGAGGAAGAATAGAGAAGGAGAAGAAGGAGGGAACTGAGAGGTAGGTAGGAATAAAATCAAGAGATAAAGAAAAAGATAGCCAGGAGGAGAAGAATGGAGGTGTTTCATTAGAAACCCAGGGATAAAAGAAGCTTTTAATAAACGCTTGTTATTCTACAGTTATAAAGATGGAAAGGAAGCAGTATGCATGTTTCCTATTATATCCTTTGCATCCTCTGTCGCCTGCAAAGATACAGCCACATTCCTTATTAAATTCTGTATGCCGACATGCATAAAGCCCTTCCCCGGCATACATTTTCTTCGCCACAGTGCAAACAGCACCGGTCTGAAGGAATCTTAACGTAAGCCTCGATGTGAAGTGTGCATTTCTAAGGATTTTGGGTGCTGTACGATTCAGTAAAAGGAAGAGGCTTATAGAGGCATTCAAAAAAAAGAGAGAGAGAGATGCTAATTTAAACCTGTGAGCAATGAAAATATGGAACCTTCTCCCTGTACCCACCCTGTCAGTCACTCTCCATAGGAAAGAGGAACATATCTGTTAAATGTGGGGTTTCTCTCCACAACTGGTTGCCCTGAAAAATCAGTTTTCTAGGCATGGATAACCTCTCGCTGACCATACTTGCTACAGTGGAACCTTGACTTACGTCATTAATCCGTTCCAGTGGTCTAGACTTAAGTCAAACATGACTTAAGTCAAACGAACATTTCCCATAGAAAGTAATGGGAAAGCGGATTAATCCGTTCCAGATGATGAAAAAGACCCTCGAAAACAGCAATTTAACACAAATTTGACTGGGACAGGAGATTCCTTCTGGGGATGTAAATGAAATGTCTCTTCAAAGAGAGGGGGAGGCAGTGGAATTATAGTCCACAAATTATACGCCTCCACTTTTTAATGTTCATAGCAACAATATCTAACATTTAAGTTTTACTGATTTTTAACCTGACGTTCCAAGTTCTGAACAACTCTATGCTTACCATTAGAGTCCCACAACTTTACAGTTCCCCAACTAAAATGCTTCCATTGTGGACCAGACTTCTGCAGCCAGATTTTTTACAAGACTGAGCCGACTGTCTAACCAGCGAGGCCAGCCCCGAGCTCCCGGCCCTTCTTCTCCTCAGGTGCTCTGTGCTGGTCTCGCCGAAGCCGCCGCTGCCGGAGGAGGGGAAGAAGGCAGGAGCAGTTTGGAGGCGGCAGCTGCGATGCTGGGTTGTGGCTGCTGCCCAATTCCGGTGCCTTGCGCCGGGGCTCCGAGATGTAAGTCAAAGCCTGCGACTCAAGTCAAACAGGCCCCTTCTCGATGCAAGTCAAATATGATGCAAGTCAAGCAGTATGTAAGTCAAGGTTCCACTGTATTTATTTATTTATTTCACTTTAGTTTTACCCCTCCTTTCTCCTTGTACTCATGTAAAGTTGAGATAGTAACTCCCTCAGAATCTGGAGGTGACAAGAGGTAGAGCTGGGTATCATTGGCATACTGGTGGCACGTAACCCCCAAGGACCTGATAAATCTCCCCCAGTGTTTTTATATAGATGTCAAATAACATAGGAGACAAAACAGAACCTTGGGGAACGCACACCCATGTATGAGCACACCCATGCATGCAGGATTGTGCTTTCCCTAAGAATGGGATAGTTGATACTTGTTGATAATTGTTCAGTAACATTGGGTCTAAGGAGGGCTTTTTTAACAGTGGTTTTACTATTGCCTCCCTTAAGTATGCCGGAATCCTGCCCTGTTTTAAGGAGGCATTCACTATCCTTCCTAACCAGTTTGCCATCCCTTTCTTGAGTGCCTGAATAGGATGAAGAAGGAAATTTGAAGAGTTTGTCTGGCCGGCCAGCTGGCCATACAGAGCGTTACGTGGTTTCATCATCAGTATTTATTTTATTTTATTTAATATATTTTATCCTACCTTTCTCTTTAGAAAAAAGGACCCAGGGCACCATACATCCTTGGAAACACAATCTTAAAAGCTAGAAAATTGTTCAAATTCTAAAGAGGAATGACATTATGTTAAAAATGTTAAGTGAAGGCATTACCAAAAAAAAAAAAAGAAAGAAAGAAAGAAAGAAAGAAAGAAAAGAAAAAGAAAAAGAAAAAGAAAAAGAAAAAAGATCTGGAAGCAACAAAATATAAACCACCCTGTTTGTTTTTTCCTAGGCATGCGGGCACTAAAGAAAAGCCTGCCTGAAGGGGGAAAGTCTTTGCCAGCTTGTAGAAGGAGAGCAAAGATGAGGTCAGCCTAGCTTCCTGTGGGAGGGAGTTCCAGAGTCTGGGAGCAGCCACAGAGAAGGCCCTCTCTCATGTCCCCATCAAACACAACTGTGAGGGTGTTGGGAATGAGAGAAGGGCCTCTGTTGATGATCCTAACACCTGAGTAGGTTCATGGAAGAAGGTGTGGTTTTGAGATAACCCCAATAAACTCAAGCCAGACTGCCGGAGGGAGGTGTGTCAAAACTATCATTTTGTGTGAGAGGAATTCAAACATTTGCTGGTACCCCGGAGCTGCATTCAAGAGTGACAGAGTAAGAAAATGATAGCTAGACTGTTTGGTAGGAAATTGGTTTAAGGACTATAGGTATAGGTACCAGTGGTGGTGAACCTTCAGCACTCCAGATGTTTCAGACGACAACTCCCAGAATTCTAAGCCTAGATTGCCAATGGCAAAGGACTGTGGAAGTGGTGGTCCAAAACATCTGGAGTGCCGAAGGTTCACCACCACTGGATAAGCTGTAAACACCTACAGTGTTATATATAGAAAATACTGTAGGAATCCACATAGTTGTCCATAGTCAGAGAGAGAGAGAGAGAGAGAGAGAGAGAGAAGCAGATGCTTTAATTAGGAAAAAAATGAGTGCTCATAATTATTTACTGCAGGCAGTCAAAGACAGTTGTAGCTTTTCAAAGCATGTATACATGTAAAAATAAAAAGGCAAAAAGGCCAACATTTGGCACAGGTACAACTCCAACAAAACAACAGCACATTGCACAACAACAACAAAAACAACAGCACATTGCACAACAACAACTACAAAACCCTCCTTTTGAGCGTGTGTATTTTCTAATTTATCCACTAGAGGGAAGCAATTTTCTATTATATAACTTTTTAAAAAATTATTGTTTCCCCTTCCAAAGAAAAAAATAGACAAGACAAGAGGAACATTGAAGCAGTAACAGGAGACCTTGGTGTCCGTATATAGAGACCATAAAACTGCTGGGACTGGTGGAAAAAACTCCTGATATATCTGGAGAGATATTTCATATCATTTATGTGCTACAAGACAGTCCTTCAAGGTGCTCATAGCGTACTGGCAACTGGTACCTGCAGAATCAGTGTTCCCAAATAAAATAAATGAGTGCTAAACCTCTAGGCATTTGTCATGTTTCCCAGTCACTTCAAAATGCTGTAATATGTGGGTTTACCTTTCCGTGAAAGGAATCTGCCAAATCCTCTTTAGCCAAGTAGCCATACAAGGACTCGGTTTTTTGACCTGATCGCCCTCTTTCTGTACAAGCCATGGCTCATAAAAGGGTTTTTTTGCTTGTCTCTGCTCTGTTCTTTTCTTTTGCTGCACAGCTTCATTTTCTCCACCTACAATAAAATAAAAGGACAATAACAATAGCAATAAAAAAAGTTTCACCTTAGGCTCGTTGTATCTTGGCAAAGGTGCATTTATGTTTTATACCTGTTTTTTAAATTTGAAATATTTCTGTCCCATCTTTATCCCCTAAAGGACCCAAGGTGGCGTGAGTGCCTGGATACCTCAGGGTGCTTTTACACGACCTCTAAAATCCGGTGGCAACTTAAATTCAGACCAGAGATCGTGGGGGTTTGTCGCTCTTCCTGTGTTCCCACCCCTCCGCACTCCATTGTTCCTGTCTGTGTGAGGGGAGGGAGAAAAAAAGGGAGAAAAAATGCAGGCTCACCTCCGTCTGCCGGTCAAAGCAGCCCCGATCAGCCCCATAGTGAGTCCTGTCTCTTAAAGGGGCAACGGGGACAAAAAAAACAAACAGAAGGCGAGGGAGCCCGGCTATAATTCGCATCGGAAGATTTTTTACCTCCTGGAGGCCAGGTACTTGAAAAGTGTGCAGGGACACGCTTGGGTAGGCGTGGTCATACTTAATTTTTTTTTAAAGTCCGGAGCTGGTGGAAAAACATTTTTAAGCTCTGGATCTGGGAGCCCTTTGCCTCGGATTTTAGGGGTCGTGTAAAAGCGCCCTCAGTGAGTTAGTTATCTGGCTGCCGAGTCAGAGGTTGGGAGTTCAATTCCCCGGGGTCTCTCTCTTGGGAGAACAGCCAGACTGATGGTCTTGGGCAAGATGCACCATCCAAAGGCCGTCCCAGGCTTCTGAGTACTCTCGACGTTAGAAAATCCTGAACAGGATCTCCACAACATCTCTGTTTTATTTGTTCCTATGTTACTCAGGAGCTGCCTAGATGCCCTAAGCACATCCAATCTTGGCTGATTTCAGAAGCTAAGCAGGGTTAGCCCTGGTTAGTACATGGATGGGAGGCCACCAGGAAATACCAGGTGCTGTAGGCGCTTGGAGTGGGAACTGGCAAACCACTCCAGTATTCCTGCCAAGAAAACTCCATGGACATGGGGTCACGAAGGGTCAGTCACGACTGTAATGACACAATACACGCACGTTACTCAGGGCTATGAATGGGCGTATGCTTTCCCTCAAACTGCAGCCACAAAGTTTTCCTGGAACCTTCCATAGATATAAAATCAATTATTTGCCTTATTTGGAGAGAAATGAAACAAGGTTTTAAATCATAACTTAAACACCTATGGCCAAGCCTACACATTTGCTTCCAGCAGGTATAAATGGATAGCCGCTTTCATCACTTCATGACGTGATACATGCCGTATTGCGTTTTAATGGGCTTTGGCTCCATTTCAAAGCCTAGCATTTCAAAGTCCGTGGGGTGAGAAAGCTCTTTCGCGTCTACTGAGCTTGCTTGCCTAGTTTGTTGGTGGGTAGCTGGATGATAGCGGTTTAGGGATGCCCCATGTGGCCATCAACCTGTGCTCTTGGGTGCCCACTGCCCCACTGCCTGCTGGACAAATCGGGCAATCAAGCCCTGCAGAAGAGGAAGGACAGCTCGGAAAAGGAGCTGTGAAGCTGAGTCCCCGGGCAAAACAACAAGGTAGCCAGGGCTGAAAGGATTTCCCAGCTACTTTGGCATTGGCCAGCCCAGTGCTGTTCTTTCCCAGGATGGGATTGGGGGAAGCCAGTGGCTCCATTTCCCCTGGATTAACACAGGCATGTGATGGAAATGGTTTCCTTCATTTGCAGATAATAATACTGTATAATAATCAATTTGCACATATGGTGACCCTTCTCAGGGTTTTCCAGGCAGAGAATAGTCAGTAGTGGTTTACCGTTCCCTTCTTCTGGGGTTGCCCTGGGTGCTCTGAGAGTGGTCTGAGCAGCTTGCCCAAGGCTATACAGGTTGGCTCTTCTCCCTGGAGGCATAGCAGAGAATCGAACTCCCAACTCCTGGACGCTGCAGCCACATGCCTAAACCACTGAGCTATGTAGCTAGTTTATTTGCAGGCAGCTCTAAGGGCCTTTATACACGACCCCTAAGCTCCGCAGGAAATGGCTGCAAGGTCCGGACCTTACAAGTGTTTTCCCACCAGCTCCGGACTTTGCAGACAATTAAGTGCGACCCCGCCCACCTAAGCGCGACCCAGCTGCACTTTCTTGTACCTGCTTGAGGTGGGTGAAAATCCCCAGGTCCGGATTTAATCTGGTCAGTGCGGGGCTCTCCTGGCTTCTGCTTGTGTTTTTTTTGCCTCCTGCCCCTTTAAGAGAAGAGGTGGGAGGAAAAAAAGCAAGCAGAAGAGAAACGGAAGAGAAACGGAGCTCCGGGAAGCTCCTCCAGGTGAGCTGCATTTCCCCCCCTCTTTCTCTGGTGGGGAGGAAGGAAGGGCAACGAACCCCTAAGATCTTTGGTCTGAATTTAAGGGACCAGCGGATCTTAGGGGTCGTGTGAAAAGGCCCTAAGTTAAAAGCTTGCTCTGGTTTCGCTGCAGTTTTCTGTGTAGTACCACCCCTGGGCAAAATTCTGTTCCTTTTTTTAACCACATGCCCCATGGTCCACTGGACAAATGGTTATTCTCCCCAGCCTTTTCCCAGTGCAAGGGGATGTTCTCCACCCAGTTGTGGACACTGCAGCCCCCTTGCTTTCAATGGGAAGACCACCCGTTCTTGCAACTGCAAGCCGGAGGGTGTGCCGTGTACAACATGGTAAGGGAGTTGTACATGTACAACAAAACCCCATCCCCCCCTTTTGAAAGCATCAAAAGAGGGCAGGGTGGGAGGGAGATAATGCAATCTGGGATTCCACCCCCTCCCCTTGTGCGTTTAAATGACAAGGTGGTGGGATTGCAAATTGAAAAGTAAACAAGGAGACTCAGGAAATGAATGCAAGTTCTCATAGCTGCTTGTCATGATGGAAAGGAAGAAATGATCTCTGAAGCTCAAATTATGGTTGCTGATCATGGCCGACCAAGCCGATTACATATTAAAATAATCACAGGTAATGCTTACATCTCATGTGCTCGCCTTCTCTGCCTTTGGTGCAATCTAAATCATTTCTTCAGATGCTCCGACGAGCTCTGTATAGGAAGAAAAGCTCTGATTGACTGTATTCGGGAGGACTTCTGTCTCGGAAGTGACACCGAACGGGGAGCGTTGCAACGCAAGCCGCTTCCTTACTTAAGGCCAGAAGCAGATGACTGGGAGGTAGGCATGCACAATCCATTAAATGCCATTTTAGCATTTGTATGGAAGCGGTGTCGGGAGGTCAAACTGCTCTTCTCCCCCGCCCCCAACCCCGTACAGGCAAAAAAAGATTCCCCCCCCCAAGCAGTTACAAGGAGCAAATTGGGGGTGTGAAGCAAACAAGGAAACATGGTGAATGTTTAACATCTTTAACGCCGTGAAACAAAATCCCCAAGGGGATTCTCCTGGACAGCCTTAATGAAAAGAGCAATAAGAAATGTTCCAAAAATGGTGGAGGAAAGCAATAAAAACACCACCACCAAGAGCAACAGCAAACAGCGCATCAAATGAATTCTGACTTATACAGTAGGACCCCGGTATCCACAGGGGATTGTTTCCAGGCCTTCCCGTGGATAATGAAAACCGTGGATAAGAGAGAACGCCTGCCCACCCAACACCAAACTGCTCTTTCCTGACAGTATCTTGCTTTATGACTGCTGTTTTGAGACAGTAGCTTGCTTTATGACCACTGTGTGTGACAGTAGCTTGCTTTACAGATGCTATTTGTGACAATAGGTTGCTTTACAGCTGCTATTTGTGACAACAGCTTGCTTTACAGCTTGTTTTGTGGCTGCTGAATTATTTAATTTTTTCTTCTGCCAACCGTGGATAACTGAATCAGTGGATACGGGGGTCCTACTGTATATGCCAACATTTCCAGGGTTTGCTAAGTAATGAATAGACAGAAGTGGTTTTCTAATCCCTTCTTCTAGGGGCACCCTGGGACTGTGCAGCTTGCCCAAGGCCGCCCAGGCTGGCTCTTCTCCTAGGAGGCACAGTGGGGAATCAAAACCCCAACCCAAGCCACCGATGTATCTAGCCAGCATATTATACATAAAAAGGTAAAGGTTCCCCCCACACATGCATGTTAGTCGTGCCCAGTTCTAGGTGCGATGCTCATCTCCGTATTTCAAGCCAAAGAGACAGTGTTGTGCAAGTCCATGGCCACGTGGCCGGCATGGCTGCAAGAAAACAATGTATTTACCTTCCTGCTTTTTACAGAGGTCCCTATTTATCTACTTGCATTTTACATGCTTTTGAACTGCTAAGTTGGCAGGAGCTGGGGTTATCAGCGGGAGCTTGCTCCGCTGCGTGGCACCCGGGATTCGAACCACTGAGCTGCCAACTTTTCAGCCAACATTTTTTGGAGCCTTAGTCCATTGAGCCACCAAAGCCATGCCTATATCATAGAGGTGGGTGGTTTTAGAACGTTCTGAGGCCAATTTTCCACTGTAGGGACTCACTGGAGGATATACCATTCCTGCAAATGAGTAAAAAGTGGGGAAAAAGAAAAGAAAATAACCCACCTCAAGGTTCTTACACTCTATTTCATTGCAAAATCACTGTTGGAGTAGAAGCGGACATTTTGTTCAATTCCACCCTCACCCCCAATTGCCAGATTACAAAATGGTGAGAGTAGGACATGTGACCCCTCCAGAAGATGCATTCCTGAACCTTGCTATACCCCAGAAGGGGGATATTTGTGGTTGTGCATGGAATTCCTCTTACTTGCAATGAGGGAGTTAGTTTGCTTAGTTAATTTTTATATAATTTGTGTTTCATACGAAATTTGTGTTTCACACAAAATGCATTTCTTTATTTCTCTTAGGGCGTTTATACACGACCCCTAAGCTCCGCCGCAAATGGCTGCAAGGTCCGGACCTTAAAAATGTTTACCCACCAGCTCCGGACTTTGCAGACAATTAAGTGCGACCCCGCCCACTTTAGCAAGACCAAACAGCAGTTTTCTTGTACCTGCTTTTTGGAGGTGACAAATATTTGATCCGGTGTAAGGATAGTGAGTGCGGGGCTCTCCTGGCTTCCGTTTGTTCTTTTTTTGCGCCCTGCCCCTTTAAGAGATCTGAATGCTGCCCGGAACAAAACGGAGGTAAGAAGGCATTCTTTTCTTTCTTTTTTCTCCGTCCCTCAGGCAGCCAGCAACCAGGAAGTGCCGAGAGGGGTGGGGACAGAGGAAGAGCGACGAACCCCTAAGATCTCTGGTCCGAATTTAAGTGGCCAGCGGATCTTAGGGGTCGTGTAAAAAGGCCCTTATAAACCACCCAGAGTGGCAATTTGCTAGATGAGCAGTATACAAATCCAATAAATAAATGGATTTGGAAGGAAGGAAGGAAGGAAGGAAGGAAGGAAGGAAGGAAGGAAGGAAGGAAGGAATTTGGAAGGAAGACCCATTGCATATCTGATGTCCTGAATGTAGGCTTTCCTTGAACAACATGAAGATTTCATTCATTATTTGCTCAGATTGTTTGGTCCCTGGAAATTACCTCCCAGTTTATGTGGTTTGTGTCATCCCTAAGTCATCGCGGCAGGCTGAGAAAGACTGACTGGCATACATTTCTAGCTTTTCTGGGAGAAAGGAGGGTAAGTGATGCTCCTTTTCTGTTGTGGGGGAGGCGATATGTGCATTTCCAGCTGCCCTCAACTCAGCAGAGCTAATTAACAGGGACTGTGGGAAACATCAGAGCAACATACCACATTTCCTCACTCTATGCTCCATTGACACTTCCAAATCCACAGGCAGAGGACTGCACAGACACGGTGGACTTAAGTTCCAGCCAGCAGAAGAACAGATCCACCACCAATCTGTTTAATAAAGGATCTTGCCCCTTTTCTCCAACTGATGAAATGAGGCAAAGCACCAATACATCTACATTCTTCCCCACCAAACACCATGGTTTCTTTAATTAGTTTCAACCTAAATGTAATTCAGCCAGCAATTTCCTCGTGACATATTTTAAGCTGAGCGTCTTGTAAATGCCATCCGTATTTTGTTCTCCAAGTAAATCAGCCCATTTAAAAGAATTTTTCCTCAGCGGCAGCAATTTGCTTTGTCAAATAAACCGAAAGCACCTGTTGGGTTTTGTTGGGGATCTTGGGTTGTCGGAGACATGGCAGCTGAGAATGGTCAAAGCAGAAGAGCTGGGCAGTAGTTTATTATTGTAAGCAGGCCCCAAAAGGAGAACACATTTCAGAGAAGAAGCCTGTGTTAGCAGAAACAATGACGAATCCACTCGGACCTTAAAGGCTGCTAAAATTATTAGTCTATGAGATGCCATGACATTCTTGGCTGCCTTATATGAGTCTTTCTCAATCTGACATCCTCCAGATGTAATGGAATATAATGGCCTACCATTCCCTGCCTACATTGGCTGGGGTTCCTAACATCTGCTGGGGGATTAGGGGAGTTGTAATCCCACTCATCTGGAGGGCATCAGATTGCAGAAAGCCAAATTAAGGAAACGGCACCCCATTGTACTTCACAGCCGGCTCTGCGCAGCCTAGTGTCGGTGTATGTATTGTGCTCTGTCATTGCCGACTCCGAGTATAGAAACACTGTCCTTGGAACTCAGCCACGTTGACCAGAGGCTGCAGTTTCTAAACATTGGAGGAAGGACCAGTTTTATCACTCTGCTGTTCCTGAGGGTAACAAACAGGCTGTGTGTGAAAGGCCAGTTTCTCCCTCTGTGGTGCTTTATTAGTATGTGTGAATGAAAGGAGTGAGAGAGATGGGGAGGGGAAGATTCATGTATTTATGTCTAAAGGAATGTGTTTTGTGTCAGGAGAGGCATGAGTAAATGAGTAAAATACCTGCATGTGTGAAATTGGGCTATGTAGACATGTTGGAGTTTCTGCAACCTTTCATGCTCCTTCTTTGCAAGGTTGGCTGGGAGGGACCTTTCTGGGCTGGGGTGACTGTCAATCTATCAGTCACTAACCAATTTTCCCCTCCTTGCCTCTGAGTCAACAAAAGACCCACCCCTCTGCTCTCCCCCCACCCCGTAGTCTGTAGGAAAAGTCTGTTGGTCCTGTTGTTCAAAGCAGCCAGTTTGTTTGTCAGTACACCGTTTGATTTGTGTACAATCCTAAGTGATGAAACCCTTTATTCTTTCTCTTCCCAATGTCTCAGAGTGAGTTATTGAGTGGCGGTTAATGAGAAAAGTGGTGGACATCTCTGAGGAACTTGATGCTATTCCTCTCTGTGAATCCACGCACTTCTGCTGAGCCGCTGAAGGAATTTAGCCTGAAATTCAAAACTCATGTGCCTGATTACTGTTTGTGTGTGTGAGAGAGTAAAACACGTACCTGTGGGAATGGTGTGTATGTGTATGGGATAAACAAGTGAATAATATGGCAAATTAAAGAGATGAACATGAATCAGGTGAATGGGTACATGTACGTTTGGGCACGGGGCAATAGCATCAAAGATTGCATGGCAGCAGAGTGGTCAGCTTTGTCCCACTTGCTTAGGGCCATGGCCTCCCACACTGATGGCACGGGGACCACCACTTTCTGATCTAGAGACCGTGTGGCCTTGGAGAATCCCCACTCTGCTGCATGTACCAGCTTAGCAGTAGCCCTACTCAAGTCAGTGGGGCTTCCAGTTTACCAGACCTGTGAAGGCTGCAATCCTGGCTATACTTGCCTGCCAGGCGGGGCATGATCACATGGGGAAGCAGATCCATTTGACACCTTATGGAGCAGTCTGGTGTGATCTGTTTCCCAGCATCACACAACTCATGGGGGAAAGGTGCCCCATCCCAATCCTGATCCATGCCCCAGCTGCATCTTTTAGGTCCAGCTGTAGGGCTTTTTCCTTTTTCTTTTTTGAGGACAAGCCCAGATGGAAGGACGCAAATTCATGTCCAGATAGGTATTTATGAATTATGAACATCTCATATAAGCATTTTGAAAGTATTTGTCACAAAATCCACATTTCATACATGCGTTGATACATTTTTGACTCATAAACTATGTTATCTGTTGAGCTTGGAATGTTATTTTCCAAAAATATCATGCTTGGATTAGTCATTGATAGAACATTTCTATACATACTGTATGATATTCATAGTAACGTATTACTCATGACGGCTTTAGTGTGTTAGGTGCCATCAAGTTGGAACTGACTGACAGTGACACTAATAGGGTTTTCAAGGTCAGCGAGATATTTAAAGAGTGTTGTTACCAGTTCTGCTCCCCCAGCCAGTTGCCATTATTGAGCAGGGATTTGAACTCAGCACTCCCCCCTCCCCAGTCCTACTCCATCACTCTGCCCACTACACTGCATTGGGTATCTATGGCTTTAGTACTACATACAATTGTTTTACTTTTTTGCTACTTCAGTATAATGTTATAAAATATACTGGAATTAGAAAAACAACCACAAGTCTCCCTAAATGATCATGTGAAAGCATTTAGAAGTGATCGGCGATTCATTGCTATGCATTTTTAAAAAGGGACATAATTGCCTGCCATTATATTATTATTATTTTTTCGGGGGGGGGGGGAGTTGTGCCATCATTATTTCACCTTGTGGCACTTTGCAAGCAGTGTTATTTATGTTCAGTGATGCATTACCTCCAGGCTCTGGAAAACTGCCCTCTATCTTAGGCAGTTACTTCACGTCCTTCTTTGTTCCGCAACTAGTTTTGTACTGTGACAGTGTTGGTCGCGATCACATGGTTTTGTCTCTGTTTCAGTGTTCCCATGGTCGTGATAACTTGTCTCATGACAAGTGTTACCTCACAGTCTTGTACTGTGACAAACACTGAATTTGTCTAGCTTTCTTTTTCCTTTTTTTGGGGGGGGGGGTTAAAAATTCTTTTTTTGATATTTTGCTTCTGAAAAGTCAAACAAACAAATAAGCCCTGGACACAGTTTTCTGACAGAAACAAATATTTTGTTGCATGACAGTCATTACTACATGGTCTCTTGTCTCAGAACAGAAAGCGGGAACAAAGAGTGACAAGGGAAAACGCTACCCCAGCACCAGGTACAGTATTCTTGCACTTAGCACCAGTCCCAGGGGCGTGGTTGAGACAAATTTCACTAGTTGTGCGACGGACGTGAAGTAACATTTTTTTGTACCGCTCCTAAGTGCAACACTAACAGAGACAAAACAGACGTGAAGTAACTGCCTTATACTATGGAACGTCTGAAAATTTATTTATTTATTTTATTTATTTGTTGTATTTATATCCCGCTTATCTACATTGTGTACTCTAAGCGGCTTACAATGCTTCAAGGCTTCAATAGCCACACAAATTACAAAAAAATGCACAGATAGAGACAAATACTAATAACACTAGACAAAGTTAAAACCTTATAGCACCTCAATAACTAAACAATGGAAGGGAAAATAGTTTGCGATGGCGGAGGGGAAAGGGAGAAAAAAAAAAACTCAGTTAAGAATCGCCAAAGGCCTCCCGGAAAAGATAGGTCTTTAACGCCTTCCGGAAGGCCAGCAGGGACTCTGCAGAGCGCACTTCACTGGGGATGGAGTTCCAGAGGCTAGGGGCCGCCACCGAGAAAGCCCGGGTCCGAGTACTCGTCCTTCGGGCTTCACGAGGGGTGGCGACCCGAAGCAAGTGCGCTCGCGCCTGCCGAACAGGACGGGCCGAGGTTGATCGCTGAGCGATACGCTCTGTCAGGTAGTCCGGTCCCAAGCCATGGAGGGTTTTATAAACTAAAACCAAGACCTTGAATCTAATCCGGGCTGCAACGGGCAACCAGTGCAGGTGGGCCAGGACTGGGGTGATGTGGTCATAACGACGCACACCAGCCACCAGCCTGGCCGCTGTGTTCTGTACCCGCTGCAGACGCCGGAGAAGAGTCAAGGGCAGCCCCATGTAGAGAGCGTTACAGTAGTCCAGCCTCGAGATCACCAGAGCTTGGACCACTGTTCTCAGAGAGTTCGCGTCGAGGTATGGGCGATCCGACGGAGATGGTAATAGGCGGACCTGGTCACCGACGCCACCTGGGACTCCATGGCGAGCGCCGGGTCCAGGAGCACACCCAGATTCCGTGCCCTCTCCGCGAGCTGCAGGGAAACTCCCCCCAGACAGGGGAGAGGGCCACCGTACCCCGACGGCGAGCTCCCGAAGAACATAACCTCCGTTTTCTCGGGGTTGAGCTTAAGCCTGTTCGCCCCGGTCCAAGCCAGTACGGCCTCCAGGCACCCGTCGAGAACTTCCACAGCTTCCACAGCAGAGGTGTTAAAGGAGAGATAGAGCTGCGTGTCATCAGCGTACTGATGACAGCAGACTCCAAAACTCCTGATGACCCCCGCCAACGGCCTTACGTAGATGTTAAACAGCATGGGGGACAGAGACGACCCCTGTGGAACCCCACAAGGGAGAATCCAAGGGGCCGATAACTCCCCTCCATGCTGCACGTACTGTGGACGGCCCTCCAGGAAGGAACGGAGCCAACTGCGAGCAGTGCCTCCGATTCCAACCTCAGAGAGCCGGTCCAGCAGGATACCGTGGTCGACGGTATCAAAGGCCGCTGACAGATCCAGGAGGACCAACAGGGTGGAACAACCCCTGTCGGCCGCCCGGAGAAGGTCATCTTGCAGGGCGACCAAAGCTGTTTCGGTGCCCCGGCGAGGCCTGAACCCGGACTGGCATGGATCGAGGCACTGCCGATCCTCCAGGTATGACTGCAGCCGGACCGCCGCCACCCTCTCGATCACCTTGCCCATAAACGGGACATTGGCGATTGGGCGATAATTTGTTAAATCGTCCATCGCCAGGCCAGGTTTTTTCAGAATGGGCTTTACCACCGTCTCCTTCAGACGGGAGGGAAAAAACCCCTCGCTGAAGCAGGCGGCGGCGATGGCAGAGGCCCATTCGGCCATAGTCCCTCTGGCAGCTCTAATTAGCCAGGCAGGGCAAGGGTCGAAAGGGGTGGAGGCAGGCCGGCAATGCGCCATAGCTCTGGAGACCTCGACAGCAGAAACAGGCCCAAGCGCATCCAACCGAGGCGACGAAGGCGGACCAGCAACTGGGGATGGCGGGGCAGGACCACTGCAACCGGAGTCAAAGCCGGCACGGATGGCCTCTATTTTAGTTCGAAAAAAGGCTGCAAATTGCTCACTACTGAACTCAGTAGGAGGAGGCCTGGCCAGACTAGGATTGCTGAGGTCCCGAACCACCCAGAAAAGCTCCGCCTGGCAGTTCGAGGCCTCAGCAATTCTCAGGGAGGTGAAAGATGTTCTGGCCTCCCTGATCGCGTTGGTATAGTGACTAGACTGGGCATCAACGGCAGCCTTACTCAACGCCGTCCGGGTTCTCCTCCAGCTGCGCTCTAACCTCCTCCTCTCCTGCTTCATTGCCCTAAGCTCCCCCGTGAACCATGGGGAAGACCGGGCTCGGCAACGGAGGAGGCGCTTGGGGGTGATCTGGTCTATGGTGTGGACAGCTGTTTCATGCCAAAGATTAGCCACATCCTCAGCCAGATCACCAGTCATACCACCAGGTAGCCCCCCGAAGAGCTCACTGAACCGCTGAGGGTCCATGAGCCTCCGAGGGCGGGCCAGAATAGAGGGCCGGTGGTCCCCGCGGGGAGGGGCCGGGATCGCCAGGGAAAATGAGAGCAGGTGGTGGTCTGTCCATGACACAGGAAGGGAGGCAATGCCCCCCGCCTCCAGACACGAGTCCCCCGACATGGAGGTAAAAACCAGATCCAGGGTGTGCCCAGACCTGTGGGTGGGGCATAAAACATGCTGGGATAGGCCCATGGAAGCCATGGATTCCATGAATTCCAGAGCTGCACCGGAGAGACCACCTTCCGCATGCACGTTGAAGTCACCCACAACCAGTAGGTTATCAGGCTGGGTCAGTCCATCAACATTAGCACTGCAGGTCTGATTGTATAGGGAAATGCAATAAGAGCCCCCCTCCATCTGCAATATTAGTATTCACTGATTCACTTATCCACAAATTTAAAATAATAAACAAACCCTCAGAAAGATGTATTTTTGAAATGAAACAGCAAACAGTGTCATCAAGAAATGAAACACCATTTTTTGTTTTGGAAATTAAATGATTTCTCCTAGCCTCTTGATTCAGCTGTCTTGAGAACAGGGGGTTTATTTTTAAGCTGATTGATTTATTTTCCTCCCCTCCCCCAACCTTAGCTCTTGAGATAGATTATCTGCCATCTTGATCTGCCTGAAACCAGCCAGCAGCTGAGCTGTTCCCTTGGCTGGCTGGCTGCAAGTTGATTTAAACTGGTTGTTTTCCTTTCCTTTTTAAGTAGGACTGTGGAGGTTATTTTTAAAAGCATTTTCTTCCCTTCCCTTGCCACCTCATGGATCAGTTGTGTTTATCTCCCCAATCTTTCCATGCAGCAGCTAGCTATGAGGTTTCTAGCTTGTTTATAGTGGCTTCTTTGCTTGAAAGCAAATTGTTTGGAAGGTTTGAGGGTCTTTGATTTAGGGCGGTGGGCTCCCGGTTAAATAATAAAAAAAGGAAAATTCCCCATTATTTACAGCCTCACGAAGCATTTCATTTCATGACAAAAATTCTTTTTAAAAATCTGTTATTAACAAAATGAAATAACTAAAAAAAAACAAAGACTGAAAAAACCAAAACAAAATGAAGTACTACATTTCCATTTTGTGCCCATCTCTATCTGCAACTGACCCCACTTGGATAAGAACATAAGAACATAAGAAGAGCCATGCTGGATCAGGCCAAAGGCCCATTTAGTCCAGCTTCCTGTATCTCACAGTGGCCCCACCAGATACATCTGGGAGCTCACGAGACTAGATATCTGTCTCCTGATACCATTCCCCTGCATCTGGTCCTTGAAGTACCCAGGTTTTAAGTCTGGAGATGATGCATCTCTATCTTGGTTTGTAACCCGTGATGAACTTTTCCTCCCGGAATCTGTCCAATCCCCTTTTGAAGGCATCCAGGCCAGATACCATCACCACATCCTGTGGCAGAGAGTTCCACAGACTAAAACAACACGCTGGGTGAAAAAATAATTTCTTTTGTCTGTTCTTACTCTCCCAGCCCTCAATTTGAGTGTATGTCCCCTAGTTCTGGTATTTTGTGAGAGGGAGAAGAGCGCCCCTCTATCCACTCTACTCATGCCCTGCATTATTTTTTACGTCTCAATCATATCCCACCTCAGGCGCCTTTTTTCCAGACTAAAGAGCCCCAAGTATTTTAGCCTTTCCTCATAAGGGAGGTGCCCCAGCCCAGTAATACCACAGTCCCATTGCTTTTTGGACCAACTGTAGAACAGTCCAGTGGAATCTTTCTCCCAGTGATCGCACAAGGAATGGAAGATCACAGACCATCACCACCACTACCCGTGCCCATGGTAGACTTTTGTTGTTGTTGTTCAATGGCAGTGCTAAGCAGGGTCGGCCCTGGTTAGTCCTTGGATGGGAGACCACCAGGGAATACCAGGTGCTGTAGGCGCCTGGAGTAGGAACTGGCAAACAACTCCAGTATTCCTGCCAAGAAAACTCCATGGATATGGAGTGACGAAGAGTCGGTCACAACTGTAACGACACAATATATACACACACACACTTTCTGAGCAGGTCTGCAGTGATTGCTGCATGGATGGAAGAGTTGCTTGAAGGGAGATCTGTCCAAGCAAAGAGACTCTTTCCAGGATGATCACATCTACTGATCACATCCTTGGTTGCCGTGTTTGTCCCACTGTTTTCAGTATGATCCCGGTGCCAAGCTGTTCCTAACCCAGGAGCACTTGGGATAAATTCAAATTATTGAGATTTGCTCCAGGTTAGCACATTTAAGATGAAGGTTGGACATTTTGCCTTGCCTTGCTGGATTAAAAAATCTTTTGTCTTTTTCTCATTCGTCATTGGACTATGCACCCCAGGACTTCTCCAGGAGGGATTAGCATCTCCTTTAATCACAATTACAATTACTTTGTTTAGGCTTCAGAGAAATTAAAACACATCCCATTTACATCTTAATTCTATCGGTAGGCTCACATGAAATGAGATTCAATAGCTCTTCCTTTGTTCTGTATTTACGTTTATTGATTTCAGACCACTATCGTGAGAATAATATGAAATATTTTTTCTTTCATCCTTCTCTTATAGTAAATATTTGAAAGGAAATCATTAATTTCTTTTCATTTCTCAGCCTTCTTTTAAAAAAAAACAAAAGCTGTTCTGCAAATAAAATAATGTTTGCAGTAGCGACAGGCAATTAGCAAACCATTTAGATTTATTTTGCATTTTCTTGCAGTCATTTTCCACTCTCAAGTTGAATGAGGCATAATCATACACTGAAGTTCCTTTCTTTAGAATTTTCTCTTTTAGTGTTGTTCACAGATAGTTGAAGCTGTCCTGCAGAATCTGGAACTTGTTGAATCCACTGGTTGAGAATGAGGAAAGTACTCTTTTGGATTACAACCCCTAGTAGAATTCTTCAGTCAGCATTGCCCATGGCTGTACAGACTGTTGGCTGGAGGATTCTGGGAATGGATATTTCAAAAGCAACAGCTAGAATCCTGCTGGCAGCCAAATTCACAGTAAGTGAAAGAATCTAAGTTGCACCACTGCATTAACATGATTGTTTGCACCCCTGGGCACAAAAAGTTTTTCAGAAAGCCCGCAATGAGAAACACAACTAGCATCATACTTATTAAAAGCTATTCAGGGCAGTGCATAATTTGATTTCATTTATGTGTGAGTAAATCTCCCATACGATTCTGTGTCAGGCCCAGATATTAGGTTCTCGAACTCCCCCCTGCCCCACGAATCCTATAGGAATTTCATAGACTTCAAGAGATAAAAAATAATAATCTGTGTTTGTATTGTCACAACTAACATTTATCCCAATAAAGGGTTAATTCCACAATGAGAGTCAAGGTGGTCTAGAAGATACCCTCGTGCTCCATACCATTCACACTTTTCAAAAAATAAAATAAAAATGGCCCTGAGTGTTGCTGCGTTTGGGTAAGATGTGATTAACTAATGAAAAAAGGATTGATCTTCTGGGATTTTCCCTTGTGTGGTGTCATGTTGTGAATGGTAATGGTCACAAGAAGATCCGTAGAGCATCTTGACTGCTGCCATTGGTACTGTCAGCCTTCAGGTAAAGCCTTCAGGCATCGTTTTTTTCTGCTAGCAGCTCGGGCACAATATTCTTATCGCAGTATCGGGCCCTTGCCTGGTCTTTTGAATCATGGAGAAACAGAAGCACAATATCTGACATTCATAACTGGAGTTTGCTTGTTTGTTTTTGAATAAACGGATTAATTAGGTACTGTAGTTTAGCCACCAGCAGAGCACACAAATGGGATTTTTAACACCAGTTGGTGATACTGCTTCCATCCCACTGTGGAAAGCCATAGTTGTGAAGAATGTGGAGGAAGACAAGTCTACTTACTTGGTACAAGTGACAAGTGTTATGAAGAAAGCCAGAACAAACCCTGCCATCCTTTATGTAGCACCGGCCCAGGCAGAATCCCCATGAGACATAGAATCTTGCATCTACCACAATTTGAAAAACTCCATGGCCTTCTTATGGTACTGTGAAATCTCAGGTCCCCAAAGGTCTGTGCAGAGGCAACAGAAAACAGCTGTACATTCATGGCTTCCTGTCCTTCTTACAGCTCAACCAGCCCCTCTCCAAGGTAGGGTGTCAGGGACTCTCACAGTGAAATGTGCTAGTTCATACAAATGACAGCTGAGGTCTCATGTTGTCCTGTTCCCAGGGGAAAAAAACAGATTCCTACCAGAGCATAGGGCTGGGTATTCTAATGTGTGGTCACTGGCCACTGATTCGTATCCTCTCCTGCCTTTGTAGACGCTGGCTGAGAACTCATCTTTCTCCCTTGTGAAAACTCCCTCCTAGGAAGTTCTGCCAGGTTTTTGTCCAATTAACATCAAATATGTAGGTTTGCCATGTATGAAAGATGTAAAGCAGTAGAAAGGAATTCTGAAATTTCCCATAACTAGCCTATGTCCAGATGTACTGATGAGGAGTAGTACAGAGCTGATCAATTCTTGGCATTCAGGAAGTTTTTTTTTTCAAGAGTCACTCTTTCTTCTATACAAAACTTAAATAGGTTGTTCTTAAACAAAGAAAGGAAGAAGATCTTGAGCTGATAGCTCGAGGAAAACCAAGACAAATATCTATAAATCTTGACACCCCTGCCCATGAGTCCAGTAATTCCTCTCCCATATCAGGTTGAGGAAGTTCCATCTGAGCCTTGCGGACAGACTTGCCCAGTAGAACTATGACACTTAATCCTCTTTTATAGCAGAACAAAAGCAATCAGAGTTCACTACCTTGTATGCATTGGTTACCTTGGTCGGTTCTTTGAAACATCTTTGCAGGAACCCACTTTTAGAATCCGTCTGGTCAGTAAATTCCCCCCCCTCCCCTTGTTCAGTGCTGTGAAAAAGACCTGCAAGACCTCTTTCTGTGTGTACACAGATTACTTCCGTGATGGTACATCCCTGTCTGGATCAATGACATGTCAAAGTGTAAGATGGTCACACCCACACAGGTTATTGACAAGGGATGTTGACAATTTTTGGGTCTGAGTCCCAAGTCTGGTGTACCAAGTCCCAAGTTGGAATACCAATTATAAACAAGCTTTTTCTTTCCAGAAAAAGGGAGAGGGTAGGTGGATTTCAAGTCATGAGTGAAGTCTGAGACATTGGTGGTGGTGCTGGGGAAACCCAGTCCGGAATCAAGTCCAAGTAGAGTCATTGATGTGATTTATGTCTGACTTGAGAGCAAGCCTCATCACTCAAGTCCCCATCCCTGACATTGACATTAGATATATTTCTGCAAGCTGCTACCAGTGCCACCCTTTGTCAACTGATATAAGACAAGCTTCTGCCTAGAACCTGGGAAATGTTAGTTTTTTTTGTTCACCAAAGGTCCAAAACAAACTTTTCCAAACTCTTCTTCTGGCTGACCAGTTTCCTAGAGGAGGACACTAAAATACGGCAACAGGCAAGTCTATCATGGCTTCATCTTCATGTTCTGAAAAAAAAAATAAGTCCAGTAAGTTCAGAAGCTGCTAGCATTCCTCATGAGTCATTTGGAACCTCATTTATTTAATAACCCTTTGCAGCCATCTAGGTCAGTTAAAATGAAAACCTTGTTGCAAGGGAGAGGATCACAAGTTGCAATCCATTTAACATGCCTAATGATTCATGATTAATTTATTGACTTCTTTCTTAAAACACATCTGTGAAGATTCTCAGTCATCCAGGTGCGTTTATCTGGGAGTTGAGTCATGGCTACTGGACTTCTTTTTTTGAGAGATAGAAACGTTTCGCTGTTCATCCAAACAGCTTCATCGGTCTGAATACAGCTAGTGCAAGAGACCTTCTTATAGTCAGCTTGACCTCTTGTCCCCTTGTCTGATTGGCTCATAAGATGAACAAAGCCTGAATAGGCTCGTTAGGGAGACATTAGTGTCCATGGCCTTAAGGTAAACAATGGCCTAAGGTGCTGAAACCCATCAAGAATGGGTCGTTAGCTGTCAAGAATGGGTCGTTAGCTGTGACCTGGTGGTGAAGGCTCCTTGATTTGCCTGGGTACTGTGGAAAGTACAGCCTGGTAAGTAGCAGATAGACTATGCCGGAGCCCCCCACCTCTGTTGAGGGAGGGATTTTCAATGCTGACATGAATGGCTTCCCTTACTCCTCTCTCAAACCACCTCTCTTCTTTGTCTAATATGTGTACATCCTCATCTTTGAAAGAGTGGCCTTTTTCCTTCAAATGGAGGTGTACTGCTGATTCTGGTCCTGAGCTGTTACCTCTCCTATGTTGGGCCATTCTTCTGTTTAATGGCTGTTTAGTTTCTCCAATGTAGAGGTCTGAACACTCTTCACTGCATTGGACTGCATATACTATATTGCTCCTTTTATGGTTTGGTATCGGATCCTTTGGGTGGACAAGTCTCTGCCTTAGTGTGTTCATGGGTTTGAAATAAACAGGGATGTTTATTTCTCCTCTGCCGGAAAGAGGCAGTTAAAGAGCTTGGCAGGAGGAAGAAGGATGAAGGGACCATGACAGGAGATGTAAAGGACAAATGGGTGAAGAACCTCTCAAACAGGGAACTCACCCAGACAGAGAGAGAGGTCCTATCCAAAGGCCTAAATTTTGCCATCACACCCAAACAGGTTCCTGTTGTGGATTTCATCAGAGCGACAGAATCAGCCATCCACAGCAACTATCTGCCAGCAGCAGAAGCAGAACTACTCAGAATAAAAGTCTCTGCTGCATTATCCAGTGCTCAACCACCACCATCCAACCTCACCAGCCAAGAGAGAAGTGCTGTGACATCCCTCAGCAGGGATGAGAGCATCACAATTCGCCTGCAGACAAAGGAAGGTGCACTGTCGTCCTCAATACGGTGGACTACCATGAGAAGGTTATCACACTTTTAGATGATCAGCATACATATGAAAAACTAAGAAGAGACCCCACCAGCAATTACAAGAAGAAAGTAATAGAATGCTTAAAACTCTTGGAGCAGGAAAACGCAATTGACAGGGTGACCTACCACCGGTTATATCCCGGAGAGACAGTCCCCTGCTTTTATGGACTTCCCAAGATCCACAAGCAAGGAATCCCCCTCAGACCTATTGTCAGCAGTATAAATTCAGTGACTTATAACATCGCAAAATACCTGGCAACTATCCTAGCCCCACTGGTTGGACACACGGACCATCTCGTACACAACTCAGAAGAGTTTGTTTCTAAAGTCAGGGAGCTCAAACTGGATACAGACGAAACCATGGTATCCTTTGATGTTACATCACTCTTTACCAGCATACCCACCACTGATGCGCTAATAATGGTAAAGAGAAGATTAAGAGAAGACAGCACCCTCACCTCCAGAAGCCGCCTCAACCCAGACCAGATAGGCCTGCTCCTGGACCTGTGTCTGAACACCACATATTTCATGTACAGTGGGTACTTCTACAGACAGAAGCATGGCTGTGCCATGGGTTCCCCAGTGTCACCAATTGTAGCAAACCTATACATGGAAGAAGTGGAGAAGAAGGCACTCAACACCTTCCCAGGGACAACACCATCCCATTGGTTCAGGTATGTAGATGATACCTGGGTTAAAATAAAGACGCAGGAAGTACAGGCCTTTACAGACCACATCAACGCAGTGGATCCTAATATTAAGTTCACTAGGGAAGACACCCAAGACAACAGGCTGGCTTTCCTGGATTGTGCAGTCATCATCAGACCTGACCGTGGCCTAGGAGTAGAAGTTTACAGGAAACCCACCCACACAGATCAATACTTACTGTTTGACTCCCACCATCCATTACAACACAAACTAGGAGTCATCAGGACCCTAAGCCACAGAGCAGAGAGCATCCCCACCTCCTCAGAAGCCAAGAAGAAGGAAGACAGGCACCTGAAGACAGCACTTAAGGCCTGTGGATATCCAAAGTGGGCCTTCAACAAAACAGTGGGCCATCCCAGAAGAACAAGGGATCAGTCTGAGACCCAGACCCGACGGAAGAACCTGGTCATTCCCTACATGGCGGGAGTGTCGGAAAAGCTTAAAAGGATTTTTGGCAAACACCACATCCCTGTTTATTTCAAACCCATGAACACACTAAGGCAGAGACTTGTCCACCCAAAGGATCCGATACCAAACCATAAAAGGAGCAATATAGTATATGCAGTCCAATGCAGTGAAGAGTGTTCAGACCTCTACATTGGAGAAACTAAACAGCCATTAAACAGAAGAATGGCCCAACATAGGAGAGGTAACAGCTCAGGACCAGAATCAGCAGTACACCTCCATTTGAAGGAAAAAGGCCACTCTTTCAAAGATGAGGATGTACACATATTAGACAAAGAAGAGAGGTGGTTTGAGAGAGGAGTAAGGGAAGCCATTCATGTCAGCATTGAAAATCCCTCCCTCAACAGAGGTGGGGGGCTCCGGCATAGTCTATCTGCTACTTATCAGGCTGTACTTTCCACAGTACCCAGGCAAATCAAGGAGCCTTCACCACCAGGTCACAGCTAACGACCCATTCTTGACAGCTAACGACCCATTCTTGATGGGTTTCAGCACCTTAGGCCATTGTTTACCTTAAGGCCATGGACACTAATGTCTCCCTAACGAGCCTATTCAGGCTTTGTTCATCTTATGAGCCAATCAGACAAGGGGACAAGAGGTCAAGCTGACTATAAGAAGGTCTCTTGCACTAGCTGTATTCAGACCGATGAAGCTGTTTGGATGAACAGCGAAACGTTTCTATCTCTCAAAAAAAGAAGTCCAGTAGCCATGACTCAACTCCCAGATTCTTAAAACACACAAACACACACACAACCCATACATCCTCTGAGTCTGCACTATGTGGCTTAAACACACACACACACACACACCTGCTGGGTGCCTAGGTAAAGAGATGAGCCTTAGCCCCACTGGTTGCCAGACTTAACAGGGAGTGTGTTACTCTTTATGCACTTGCTTAATTTAACGCTGTTGTGCTAATGAGGCGGTCTAGGTTGAATGGCTCCCTCTTAGGACCTCTTTGGGTTTTATGCTCACATGATGGTCTCTCAGTGGAGAGCTTGGTGATTTATGTGACAAGGACAGCTGGCCATGGGAGCTGAGCTGTGCCTGTATTTTATTATCTTTCTGCCCATGTACGCGCATATCTGCATGTCTGTCTGCTTGGCAATGGAGCTCATATAAGGTATACTTTACCTTCTTGATAAAATATTGAGTGGGCCTGAATGCTCTGATTAATAGGCATAGCTGTGTGTGGTCCACAGCAGCTGGATAATTTACGTTCTGTGGGACTACAAGTCCCAGAATCCCCAGCCAGCTTGGCTGGATGTGCCTAGCATGCCTACAGGGTGTTCTTGTCGGTTTCATCTCACGCCGGGACACTGATGGAGCTGGCTTGGTATCATCCTCAGATTTCTCCTCAGGTTGTACATATTATCCACTAGAACAGAGGTGGTGTGTGTGGAGGTCAGGACTTTTGGGGGGTGCAGCTGAAATACCACACCCAGCTCAGTGCTGCCTCACTCTAGCACAGGCCCCCAGTCATCTCACGGACCATTGACCTGTAACCACTTTAGTCTCAGGTATTGCTGCCACCATTCAGGGTATATCAGTTCCACTACTGAATTCCAGACCGGATGTAATGTGGTAAAAATAAAATGTGTGTTTATTGAATACAGAAATATGTTGAAATCCGGTTCACTTGTATACAGTTACTTTAAAGTTACACAAAGCAGTTCCTTCAAATACTGATATAATTCGCTCAGTCAAACTTGACATTTCCCTAACTGCCCTGTCTCTTCTTCAGTGCCTTAACAAAGTGTGCCACTTCCCCATCTCTTCCCTATCTCTCAGGAGGGATGCTCCCTAAATGAATCTTTCTCACTCAGATGGAGCTATTTAAGCACATTCCATATCTGAGCAAAGGCATCAACTCTTTTCCCTCTCCTGTACAGTGACATACACAGTAAAAGGGTGAACGTTATAGTGTGCTACAGCATTTCAAGCCTTTGACCAGGGTGTGGATACTGTGAGACTACAGAAGACAAGCACCCAGTAAGCCCTTTTGGATTCTTCGAAGGAAAGACTAGAGGGAAATGCAACGATCAAATTAAAATAATAGCCCTTTGTTAATTCCCTGAGAAAGAAACGTGAAAATAAAATAGAGAAATAAAGCATGGTTAACTTTGAAGAGGCTGGATAGCTTTTAAGGATGGGAGCTCAATTCCTCACTGTACCTCTGGGAGAAGAGCTAGCCTGTGTAGCCTTGGGCCATCTGCACAGTGCCTTAATAGCTCCAGAAGAAAGGAATGGTCCACCACTGGAAAGGGTTGCCACCAGTCAGAACTGGCTTGATGGCATCTGAGTACCATTAACCTTGAATGAGGCATTTAGCATCTCCCCTTGGATCATTGTAATCCTCACACCCACTTCTTGGTAACCAGCTTCTCATAATTACAAAAATAGGTCACAGGCAATACCTTTATAGGCACAAAACACAATTTTTCCATTGTGTTTTGTGATGGCCACACGGCTCAAACCCCTTTTTGCTTTGATGGAATTGCGAAGATAGCAAGAAAGAGCCGTCATTCCCCCAGAGTCATGGAATGAGGCTCAAGAATAGAGATGGGCACGACTAAAAAAAAAAAGGTGTTTCATTTGTCGTTTGGTCGTTTAGGGGTCCGTTTCGGTTCGTTTTCGTTTTCGTGACTTTTTTGCAAAAAAATTCGTTTTCGTTTTGTTAGGTAATGAAACAAAAAAACCAAAACGAAAACGAAAAATTGCTGTTTTGTTAGCATTCTTTTTAGTTCAATGCATCTGCTGCAACGAAAACGAAAAACAAGGCAAATTTGGTCGTTTTGTTTTCGTTTTCGTTTTGGTTTTTTTAAAAAATTCATTTCATTTTTGTTGCGTAACGAAACGAAAAAACGAAAATGAAAAATCGCTCGTTTCGTGCCTATCTCTACTCAAGAACTCTCAACATCAAAGGGCAAGACTGCATCCACTAGGTAATATAACTTTAATTCAATCCGGTTCCAATTGGCAAACTTAGTGGATTTACAATTTTTTTTTACCCCAATCCCAGAATGAAGCCCATGGCTCCCCGGTATCAACCCTTTCCCCCCCTCCTTTTAGGCCAAAAGGGATTTGTATATCTTGTAGTGCCAAATGGAGCTGGGTAAGGGAGTGGGAGTAGTATATGACCCATGTTCCTTTGTTTGAAGAATGGGGGTGTGACTTAAGAAGCAGCTTTTTACAACTACTCTTCCTGCCTCTAACAAGACTTCTGCCCTGGCTGCAACATCATCTAGCCACGGACATTAAGAACATCATCTAACCAAGGACTTTAAAGGTAACCTCCTGGTAAAGCACGTCTTTTACCATGTCTGAACTTCTGGCACAGGCTTTGAAGAAGAGTGATTTACACTCGAAAGCTTGAAATGTTCCTTTTATTTATTTTTAATAGTGGCCTATGAAGGTATCACCAGTTAACCTATTTTTGCAATTGTGTTTTGTGATGGCCACGCGGCTCAACCCCCTTTTTGGCTTCACAGCTTCTCATAAGACATGACGACCTTGGAAACATACCTTGTAGAACACCACCAGCCGGCCATCTTGTGAGGGTTTCCTCTCTTGAGGAATACGTGCATCCTTGGTTTCGAGAATAGTTCCCCGTGTGTTCTCCCCTCTTTCAAGAAAATTGCCATGCGAATGCTACAGTGGCTGCCTGGGGTGTGCCAGTTTTAATTTCCTGACAGCAAATAAACCCAGCGTCCCCAAAGAGCAAAGCTAATTCCACGCTCAGATTTGTACAGCTTTTGCTCCGTTCGACCCTGTTGTATGTGTTTGGAAATGTTTAATGCAGTGCAAGCTGGTTGACTGCCAGAGCATCAAAAGCCAGACATTCCAGCATGGCTTTGAGGCATATCTGTAGAGGAAGACCCAGGCCCTTAAGACATCTGCTCCTTATTAAACCAGCAAGCCATGTTTTAAAAAAATTATCATTGTACATTTGAAGTCTCCATAATCCTCTTTATATTGAATGATGACTAACAGCTTGCTGAGCTCTGAAGAAGATTCCCTGGCCATAGGATCCTGATTTATACAATAAGCTCTCAGGACTTTGCATGATCTGACCCTATTCTATGTTTATATTTATATTTCTGTTAGTGATGGGCACATATCACTTCATGCTGGGTCATCCTAAGTCACTGGCACAACACCCAGGGTGGAATGTGTTCCATTCCCTTACCCCTTGACTGGCTCCCCCACTCACAAGTCACCATTCCCTGTGTTTCCCCTTCTTTGCAAGATCTCTCATTCCTGGTAGGAACGTGGATTTCCCTTCCTCACTTCCTCCAGCAGCTACTCACACGCAGACAAGGGGGCAGGGCAGGAATTCCCACAGAGTTGCCTTTGAGTAGCCAACTGCTAGTGGAAGTGGAAATGGGAAGTCCACGTTCCTACCAGGAATGAAGGTTCATGCAACTAGAAGGGGATGAGCAGTGTGCACTGGGTTGTGAGTGGGAGACCCTGCCAGAAAGTGCAGGAAGGGAATGCGCTGCATCCAGGGTGCCTCGCCAATTACTTGGGGTGGGACAACCCAGCATGAAGCAATATAATTCATATTTATAGATTTTTTTAAAAAAGAAAAACATTAAGCAGCACTTCTGTCATGTCTGTTCTGGATCCTAGGAAGATGTGGTTGATCAGTTAAAACAGACATTTAGCAGGGTGACTAACAACACAGACAAACGACTGAAATGAATTTTAGCTCTTCCTTCCTTCAGTTCCTCTGAACCAAAGTGAGCTGTTTCCAGGGTGTCAGTTAAAAAGATAGCGGGCGGAGGATGTCAATATGGAAGAATGGTATAGGGTCTGTCCTCCAAAGGTTCAGTCCATGAAATGTCAAGATGCCAAGTCTAGAAAATCAGAAATTCCTCCTCTTTTCTAATGTATTTTGATCTGGTTGGCATTTCTAAACCAGAAGGGCCATGATATTCCAAATTGAAGTGGCTAGCTGCCATTTCAATTTCTTTGTCAAATTTGTAACTTCTGGAGCTTCTACGCACATCTGTTGTTTTCTGCCTACAGATGGCATCCTGGTTACCTGCTTTCAGTGACATGATATAGATTTCAAGACCTACAGATGATGATCTGTTTAATGTATCAGGATGTAAAGGTCATGATCAGAAGCACTCCAGTAATGCAGTGTGTGAAATCTTGAGGGCCTGATCCAGAATGGACTATCCCCTTGCAGTTTCTTCACTGTGCCTTCTTGCCTCTTTGTAATGGAGGTCCCAAAATGTAGGCAGTTGGAATTGGTCCACATTAACAAATGAGAAATTTTATTGTTGTTGTCTTGTAAACTTAATAGGGCATTCCTCCCCTCAAATACAGCTGCCTAGATGCCCTAAGCACACCCGATCTCATCTGATTTCGGAAGCTAAGCAGGGTCGGACCTGTTTAGTACTTGGATGGGCGACAACCAGAGAATACCAGGTGCTGTAGGCACCTGGAGTAGGAACTGGCAAGCCACTCCAGTATTCCTGCCAAGAAAACTCCATGGACATGGAGTCATGAAGAGTCGGTCACGACTGTAACGACACAACACAACACCCTCAAATACATTTTGTTATGAGAGAGGCAACTTGAAACTTTATAGTGTTTGTAAGAAAATACACTAGCTGCCTAGCTTCTGTGAGGATGGCAGCCAAATGGTAGTGGGGTGGTGGCCAATGATGTCATAAGCCTGTTGGCCCTGCAAGTCTTGGTTTTAGGCTGGAGGAGAGAGAGGAAAAAGAGAGAGAGAGAGAGAGAGAGAGAGAGAGAGAGAGAGAGAGAGAGAGAGAGAGAGAGAGAGAGAGAGATACAAGAAAGTCGGAAAAGGAAGAACCATACTTTGTTTAAATGTTATATATATTTATTTGGAGCTGGTTTTTAATTTGTGTTCTGCTCTTGACAGCCGCCTTGTGCACTTGTGGTTTTTTTTGACAGAACATCGATAAGAAAAGAAATGACCAAAGACGTGTATGAAGCAGTGATGGAAAGAGAGGGAGAGAAATGGCTATAAAACAGAGTTGCAGTGAAAAAGAAGGGATGACCCTACCTTATTTTTGGCTTTATCCCTACTCACTGCTCATTATGGCCTGACATACTATGGAGCTTCACAAAGATCAACCACAATGAAGCTCCCTGCATTTAGCGTTGCATGCTGCGAGAATGAATTTTCTGAGAGACAAGCAATGTTTTTTCTGAAACTGCCAAGACTTGGCAAGGATGGATAAAGCCTCTAACGGGGTTCAGTAACCTTGTGCAGTAGCAGAGGGCAGAATTTGGGTCGTGGAGAGTAATAATAATGTACTTCTTTTGGGCAAAACCTTGTTCCTGCATTGGGGATTTCAGTTAAGTAAGGGCTGCAGGCTAATAGAGCCAATTAATAATAACCATCATAATTAGTAAAATGCTGCATCTGTTATGTGCAGCTTTTCAATTCTGAGATCACAAAGCACTTTACAACAGTTAACTAATTAAGCCTTTCAACACCCATGAGGTTTCCTCTAATCTATGGCAGCCTAAAGTCTCTAGTGCTAAAACAAAGCCATTTGCAGATGAGGAAGGTGAAAGGCACGCTCAAAAGAGTGAAAAAAGTGTGCATGTGTTAAAAAGAACCTCTCTCAAATCTCTTGTTAACAGGAGCCCCTTGCTTTCTACAAAGGTGAAAAATCTAACTTGGTTACCTGCGCCTTGATCGTGCATCCAGGCGAGAGAAACCCAGGCCATGGTGTTACAGCATGTCTGAACAAAACAATGTGGCCTTAGGCAACCCCAGACTCAACAGTGCCAGGTCTTTCTTCATAGATAGCATCAAACCCATCTTTTTTCTCACAGGCAGGTCGTTGTCATCCAAGCTGGATAACTGGCACATCTGGAGGAGAAGGTGATGCAACGGCTGCAGGATGTTAGGCATCAGTGGTTCCCATCTCCTCCCTCACTCATCAATCCCTCTGACGTGGAGTCTTCCTTCAAAACCAAGATGGTGGCCAAGGAGTGTCCTCACCATGATGTAGCCAGAAAACAACTTCTGCCTTCTAGGAAACATATTTCAAAAACATCCGTTTTTCCTGAGTGTGTACCATCTGGGGGCAAACATGCACAACTTGTATGCCTGTGAGCGCCACATCCCAATGACTTTATCCTAGGAGACAAAAACCCAGGGATGAAACAGTAACAGCTACCCCAATTCTTAATGAATGCATCAGCCTTTTCAGGGTTTCATTGGTCAACGCTCCCAGTGTCTGCAAAACAGTAATCTCTGAGCATTTAAACAATTTTAAAAAAGAAAGAAACAAGCCACAGATTCTTTTAAAAACATCTTAAAAAATTCCTTCTTCGCCCTACGAAACATGAACTTTCAGCCACTTTTGACTTCCCTTGCTACCTCCTGGCAGTGATTATGAAGGTCGCTGTGGCTTTCAGTGCATCCTAGAATGTGTCTCCTCCACAAGATATGAAAATGAGTATTCCTAACGTTTTCATGCCTGATTAAATAGTAACATGGACTATGCATTGGAAAAGTACTTGTGTGGCATAGTACAGTAAACCCCCACCTACCGCAGGGGTAACGGACCCGACCCAACTCACAATAATTGAAAATCCACAATATAAGGATGCTGGGTCAGGTCAGGACTGGGTCGGGACTGGGCGGGCTCTCTGGTGGCTCTTGTACTTACCGCAGGCCTGGCGCTGCCCCAAACAGACCTGCAAGGGGCTTTCCAGTCCCCCAGAGGCCCCCCAACTGCTTTCTAGTGAGTTGGAGGTCACTGCGGGGAAGCACATTTGGGGCCTCTAATGGGGCTGGGAAGGCGCTGGTGATCCCCGGTTGGACTACTGCAACGCTCTCTACATGGGGTTGCCCTTGACTCTCCTCCAGTGCTTGCAGCGGGTACAAAATGCAGCAGCCAGACTGGTGGCAGGTGTGCATCGTTAGGACCATATCACCCCCGGTTCTGGCTCACCTGCACTGGTTGCCCGTTGCATCCCGGATCAGATTCAAGGTCCTGGTTTTAGTTTATAAAACCCTCCATGGCCTGGGCCCAGACTACCTGTCAGAGCGTATCGTCCAGCGATCAACTTCGGCCCATTCAGTTCGGCAGTCGCGAGCGCACTCGCTCCGGGTCGCCACCCCGAGAGAGGCCCGAAAGTCCATCACCCGTAACTGGGCTTTTTCAGTGGCTGCCCCTTCCCTTTGGAACAGCTTTCCACCTGATGTGCGCCCAGCAGAGTTCCTGTTAGCCTTTCGCCGAGCATTAAAAACTCTGCTCTTTAATGAGGCTTTTGGCGGCGCAATTTAATTTTTCCCCCCCTCGCCATCTATTATTGCTGCTGAGCTGTGACTGTTATGCCAAGATGTCAAGATGCCAAGATGCCTCAGATGTTTTAGAATGTTGTTTTATATTGATGTTGTTGTCTATTATTGTATTGTTGTTCAATTTGTTTGCTTTATATTGTATTGTTCTCTGACTTGTTCAGTTTTTTTTGGAAGCCGCCCAGAGTTCCGTCTCGGAAGATGGGCGGGGTAAAAATCCAATAAATAAATAAATAATAAATAAATTTTCCTCCTTACGCCAGAGGGCCTTTTTTCATATACTGGGACCGCAGTATATGATCAACAAAAGGGTGGGGGACAACTGTACTCTATAATTCTCTGCAATTTTACACTAGATCTTGCTGGTCCATATCCTACTGCTGTGACCTAAAACATGGCTTAAGCTAACAGAACAATTGGCATATGCTTACGTTTCAGTGTCACATTTGCATCAGACACCAGTTAGCCCAGACTGAGTGAAACAACAGTCCAGATAAATTACCAGATTATTCTCTATCTCTATAGAAAACAGTCTATGTCATATCAGTTTTAGTCCTTCCTTTCTTCCATCCTCTCTTTGAGTCTCTTGTCTGAAGCTGGGGATGCTGTCAAAAGGATGAGAAGGCAATGAAACTCACAATTAGGGTTTGATTTGCATTAGGTTAAAGATTCATCACATGCCATGAAGGGGAAATAAAATACGACCGCTAGGAGTTGATTGCATGTCTCCTTAATCTTCTGTCACGCTGCCGCTTGCACCTATGGCTCAAACCTCCCTTGTAATCATTTCCCGATAAATGCATTTCCACCGCATCATCTATATATGCAGCTTCTTATTTATTGTAGATTTATGCACCATTTCCTTTCAAGCAATCTGCGAGGGAGCAATGAAACCATAAGCCTTTCCATGAAGAAGAAGAAAGTATGATCATTTCCCCAAGATTATTTTTAGGCTTCTGTCGAGTTGCTTTTGTCACTTTGCTTGCTTCATCCCTGTGGTTCTCTCTGTTCAAGCAATGATCTGTCTCTTGATTCATTTTAAATGGGATGGAAAGGGAGTAAGCGCTTTCTGCTATCTTGATAACTGTCACCAGCTGGCCAGCTATGCCCCAGACACCCACTGGGGCTTTATTCATGAGTGTGCCTGTGATGTCTGATGATCCAGTGGCTAGGTAGCCAGAACAGTATTCAGAACGAATCCCTTGCATACAGGAATTTTTAGTGGCCTCTTGATAGAGGGAATAGTTTATATTTATTTTAATATCCCCCTCCAAGCATTAGGATGTTGTTTACACATCATTGAAAGAGAAGGAAAAGCAACGCTAATATGCACTAAAACGGCTATGTTAATTTATTTGTTGTCACAATGTGCCATTGAGTTGCACCCAACTCATAATGGCCCTAATAAGGTTTCAAGATACAGTACAGGACATATTTAAGGAGTGGTGTTACCAGCGCCACCTCCTAGTGAATTTTCAAGGTCAAGTGGAGATTCGAACCCAGATCCCAGTATGTTCTAGCCATGCTGACTCTCATGTCTATTTATACAGATGCACAATTGAAAATTATATGTAAATTTAGGTGGAATTACTGCATTCCGTACCCACATCAAAATTATGGTGTGCCTCCTGATTCTGGAACAATAACAACATCCACCGGGGGGGTGCATTTTTATCAGAACCAAGGCAAAGGCTATGTGTGCATTGGTCAGCAGAGTTCAATGCTATGCTAACTGTAAGACAGACATGTCAAAACTTAAGCTCTCCTGATGTTTTGGACCACAACTTCCAGAATTCTAAGCTTAGATTGCCAATGACAAAGGACTGTGAGAGTTGTGCTCCAAAAAATCTGGAGGGCTGATTTTTGGACATGCCTGCTGTAAGGTCTGCTTTCACTTCCTGGATTCAATGGCAAACTGGGGTTGGGCACGAAACAAAAAAAAATGCATTTTGTTTCATTTTGTTTCAAATGAATCTTTTCCAAAAAAAAAAAAAACCCAAACCGTTGTGAATTGAAACACAAACCATTATTGTGATGCGTCTGTGAAGATTCTCAGTCATCCAGGTTCGTTTATTTCATGTACAGAGGGGACTTCTACAGACAGAAGCATGGCTGTGCCATGGGTTCCCCAGTGTCACCAATTGTAGCAAACTTATACATGGAAGAAGCGGAGAAGAAGGCACTCAACACCTTCCCAGGGACAACACCATCCCACTGGTTCAGGTATGTAGATGATACCTGGGTTAAAATAAAGACGCAGGAAGTACAGGCCTTTACAGACCACATCAACGCAGTGGATGCTAATATTAAGTTCACTAGGGAAGACACCCAAGACAACAGGCTGGCTTTCCTGGATTGTGCAGTCATCATCAGACCTGACCGTGGCCTAGGAGTAGAAGTTTACAGGAAACCCACCCACACAGATCAATACTTACTGTTTGACTCCTACCATCCATTACAACACAAACTAGGAGTCATCAGGACCCTAAGCCACAGAGCAGAGAGCATCCCCACCTCCTCAGAAGCCAAGAAGAAGGAAGACAAGCACCTGAAGACAGCACTTAAGGCCTGTGGATATCCAAGGTGGGCCTTCAACAAAGCAGTGGGCCATCCCAGAAGAACAAGGGATCAGTCTGAGACCCAGACCCGACGGAAGAACCTGGTCATTCCCTACATGGCGGGAGTGTCGGAGAAGCTTAAAAGGATTTTTGGCAAACACCACATCCCTGTTTATTTCAAACCCATGAACACACTAAGGCAGAGACTTGTCCACCCAAAGGATCCGATACCAAACCATAAAAGGAGCAATATAGTATATGCAGTCCAATGCAATAAAGAGTGTTCAGACCTCTACATTGGAGAAACTAAACAGCCATTAAACAGAAGAATGGCCCAACATAGGAGAGGTAACAGCTCAGGACCAGAATCAGCAGTACACCTCCATTTGAAGGAAAAAGGCCACTCTTTCAAAGATGAGGATGTACACATATTAGACAAAGAAGAGAGGTGGTTTGAGAGAGGAGTAAGGGAAGCCATTCATGTTAGCATTGAAAATCCCTCCCTCAACAGAGGTGGGGGGCCCCGGCATAGTCTATCTGCTACTTATCAGGCTGTACTTTCCAAGGTACCCAGGCAAATCGGGGAGCCTTCACCACCAGGTCACAGCTAACGACCCATTCTTGATTGGTTTCAGCACCTTAGGCCATTGTTTATCTTAAGGCCATGGACACTAATGTCTCCCTAACGAGCCTATTCAGGCTTTGTTCATCTTATGAGCCAATCAGACCAGGGGACAAGAGGTCAAGCTGACTATAAAAAGGTCTCTTGCACTAGCTGTATTCAGACCGATGAAGCTGTTTGGATGAACAGTGAAACGTTTCTATCTCTCAAAAAGAAGTCCAGTAGCCATGACTCAACTCCCAGTCATTATTGTGATGCTAAAAAACAGCTCCCCTGGTTCTAGAGGCACCAAAATTTGGACCCAGGGGAACCATTTTAAGTAGTAATGAAATGGTTTGTTTAAAACAAAACAAAACAAAACATTTTGTTTCATTACAAAACACTGCCAGCGTTTCATTATTTGTAAGGAATCATGTGCAGGAAGTGGTGCACCTTTTTGTACTATTCATATCGAGGATGGGCCACCTAAGTGGGTCCCTGGGGCCAACTTATGATCCCAGAATCTTCCACAGGGTTGCCTGGAACACCAAAATGTGGTGGAGCAAAAGATACTGGGACTGCCCCACTTCCATTTTTGGGATCTGGACAACTAGTACTCCATGGCATTGAAAATTGCTGATGAACATTGCAGGTTACTGCAAAGAGTACTGTATCTAGATGGCTGCTTCTGGAAGTCTCCAGATGTGGCAGAACAGGATTTCCTCACTTGGGGAAAATATTTTCGGTAGGGAAGGTGAGAGAGTGAGATGGTATGGGTGTCACTCCTTCCCCTGATTTAGATGAAGGATGGGATGCAAATATTTCACGCCCCTGCAGGCGAAAATGCTTCGCCTCCCCCTCCCCCTTTTTTGCTTTGTCCAGCTGAGCCTGAAAAAAAAAAAGATGATTCCCACCACAACCTGGACCAAAATTTGTGCCCACTTGTCTTTCTTTGTTTTGTTTACCTAAAGTTTCTTCAGAATGTCCTTCATTTGTAGGCTTCAAAAAAAAAAGTCATCGTCAAAATATCAGCCCTTCAATGAATGCTGGAGTTTTTTTTTGTTTGCTTGTTTGCTCTGCTCTCTTGAAAACCATTTAATTGGATAATATTTTCCACTCACTGCTTGATTTTTATTAACACTGACAGCAAAATCCATAAGGAGACTGGAAGGTTCCAGCATGCCATTGATAGGAGCATCAGAACTTTTCAGTGCTGCATGTTCAATTAGACATGCTTTGGTTTCTCTGCCATAAACAACATTCAAAGCTCAGCTTCTCAAACTGGAAGAACATTCAAACAAAGTCTCTATTTAAGGCAGGATCTACTTTCTATAAGGCAAGGACCCATGGAAGCGGTAGGAAAGCAGTTTAGATGGAGAAGCAATTGCCCAGTTGAGTGCAGCTGCTTCTTCATTAGAAGGATACACAACAATCCAGAGCTTGGAAAGTTACTTTTGTGGACTACAGCTACCAGAATGTCCCCACTGGCTTTGCCATCAGGTAATCCTGCTGGTTGTTACCCAAACAATATATGGTAACATGCCGACCTTCTCCATAAAGGTCAGTGCTGCTCTAAATCAGTTGCTCCCATTGTTGGGCCATTAGATGTTCTTTGGCTGAAACTAGAGATGGGCACGAAATGAACAATTTTTCATTTCCGTTTTCTTGTTTCATTACATAACGAAATGACAAATGAATTTTGTCTCTAAAATGATATGAAACAAACAGAAACACCGTAATTTTTGTCGTGTGTTTCGTTTCCGTTACTGCAATATGAGTGAATTGCTTAAAATCCTTAAAAAAATCACAAAAATTGAAATAAATGGTAACGAAACAGTAACTAAACGAACGAAAATGAAAATGAATTTTTTGCAAAAAATTCGCAAAAAACGGAAACAAACCGAAACGGACCCTCCAAACAACAAACGACAAACGAAACGTTACTTTTTTATTCATGCCCATCTCTAGCTGAAACCTCCAGAAGCCCTCACTACTTAGCTGTTTTGGTCAGGATTTCTGGAAGTTCTAGTCCAAGAACATCTGGGGACCACTGTTTTAAATGGAACATGGAAATGTGTGTCTAGTTCTAACGGAAATCGAGAAAGACATCCTTTTTGGGGGGAGGATGTTTCATATCTCAGAGGGATTCTCACCAATATTCCTTTACACAAATAGAGACAATCTGTATACAGCATACTATGTAATAAGGGAGAGAGGTACATAGGAACTCAACCTTATGATGAGCTTTCTGAGACTGGAATGAAGATGCACAGATCTTACAAAGAGAAGGTAGGTGATTCAAGAGAGGGGTCAGGGGGCCATCCATGTGGAGGACTTAGGCACAATCTGTTTCCTATTTAACATGCTGCCTTTCCATCTATCCTCAGAACAATCAGGACCACTTCACACCTCTACCAGGAAGGACACTGCTAATGGTCCACCACAATTAATTATTGTTGGGAAGGGCTGCAGAGGCATGATGTTCACAACCCCCTGGCCTTTGTCCATCTAACGAGACTGTTCAAACCACAGTGAAGTGAAACTGAGGTGGACTACAAACTGGAAATCTCCTACCAGCCTTCCTCAGTCTGACAAAGCTGTTTGGATGAGTAGCAAAAAGTTTCGATGTCACAAGAAAAGAAGTCCAGTTGCCATGACTCAACTTCTGGATGATTGAGAATCTTCTAGGGCATTCTGATGTGCTTGTTTTCTGCATAGAAAGATTTATTTATTTACTTTTCCCTCATGGAGGATTATTCTGTTATACTGGAGAACTGAAATGTCAGAAGTGCACACACCAAACATGTCCAACTAAATCTGCCAGCATGAGGAAATGCTTTCTGCATCTGAGGAAGTGGACATTGTCTCAAATGTCTGGGCTGTAATCGTGTTTGTCAGTCTCAGAGATGCTAGCAGATTCAGTTGCTTTTGCTGCTTATACAGCACTTCCCCCCCTTGTAAATGGCTTTTTGGTTCTTAGCTTCGTAACCTAAGCACAACTTTTACCTCATTATGTCATTATGGCTAAATCCAAGTGGCAGCTATAGATCTGAGAGCTCTGCCGTAAGGCTCTAAGCATGTGAAGGAAGACTGAATATTCACTGCCTAATTTTCCATGATCCCCGGATTTTATTTATTTATTTATTTATTTATTTATTTATTTATTTATTTATTTATTTATTAAATTTATATACTGCTCCATCTAGCTACATGGCTACTCTGGGCGGTTTACAAACTGAACAGAAATCAAACCATAAACAGTAAAATACAATATAACAGATAAGCACAAGTATATAAATAAAAACACTATAACTAGCAAATATATATATAACAACAGGATGGCAATGAAGACATGGGCACACAACTATGAGTGCACCTACTATAGGAACACCCCATAATATCTGTGGGATTGGGATCTGTGGTTTACAGCAGCCCTATAGTATATGCCACATACAAGGGGTGGGGTGGGCCTTCTGGTGTTTGTCCTGTCCTCTTGTGGACGTCGTCCCACCTCCTTGCAGTGCTGCTATGCACTGTTTTAGGCCTTCACGGGAGACTGTAGAATGAGTTTCATTCATTTGTTAGATTTATTTACCACTCATCTGGCAGCAAGGTCACTCTGGGCAGTTTACAGCAATACAAACAACCGCATGGTATGACAATAAGTAATAAGTAAGCAATAAAATCAATCAAAATAAACACATTTTAAAAAGATAGGCGGGAAGGTTACTGGTAATCTTCAGGTTTTGAAAAGAGGTAGGACTGTGGTTCAGAGAATCCTTTGTGCACACAGTGATCCCACTTTACCATCTTTCCTGAGTCAACCCAATGTGGCAAAAGGGATACAGACCTTAAAAAATTGCACAGTATACATATTGCATCTTGACTACACACTTGAAGACAGTCCATGAGGCAACCCATTTGCTAACTAGTATGAAGTTCAAACGACAACCCTCCCCCCTGCCCCCCCCCCAGCCAATACTGAAATACCTGCACTGGTAGACAAGTTACTTACTGGGCTCCTTTCAAAGTGCTGGTTTTAATCTTCAAAGCCCTAAGATGCTTGAGCTTCACTACCTAAACAATCACTGTTAATGGTTAACCATCAGATGTTAACTGTCTGGATGTTAACATCTCCAGTGAGTAATCCTATTTTACATTGGGTCTTCCTCTCTTCCTCCTGCCTTCAACAGGCAGCACCTGTCTCTTTCTGCCCCATGCTATTCTACCTTTAATCATAGCACTTGAGTAGCCAAACTGCATCCCCAAAAGCCAATTACAAGAAAACATTTTGCTGGCTGTTTGATTTTAATAATCCCCACCCCACAAAAAAACCAAACAGAAACAAAGCAGGCTTGACATCTGTTATGGCAGAAACACATGCTAGGAGTATCTGGGTCCATTTTGTCAAAATGCCTTTGTTGTTCGATACACTGAGTGTGTTGGTCCTCTGTGTTGCTTCCGGCAAAGTCCACATTTGCTGCCTTTTCTCTTGCTCTCTTTTACACATCAGGCAAAAGATACTGCCAATTATATATCCAGCCAGGGCCATGTTGTTTTTATGTCTGCTTGTAATTCACCTCCAAATCAAAACAAAGCCATGGGTCGGAATTTGAGGTGACGAGTTTTTATTTTTCGGCTACGAAGCTGAAATGGCACACACATCAAAGATCAGTGTATATACCCAGGGTCCTGGGTTTTTTCATACAGGTTTGCTTGAGCCAAGCAGCTTATGTTGTTTTTCTTTAGGCAAACTGAGCGACTGAAGGCAATAATGCAGCATCAGTTTCCTGACAGGGAATAAATGCTGCACGTGGAGTAATAAATGAGTGTTTCTAAAAACAGCATAGCAGGACAGCGAAGGACAGAACTGGAGGCAGCTTCCATTTCACGTGAGTTCCAGAAATCTTGAGGGGCATTTCCTTCCCTCAGAGGTTGCATCGTTAGGGCCATAAATGGAAAATTCAGGCAGCAAGCTTTAAATCAGCTTAAAACTCCAAAAGATCCATTGGCAAGGAGTCACATTTATTGATGAGGATCAGAATTAAAGTGTTGTAGCTATTCTGGTGTGCTGTTTCCGTTGGGACCAGAAAAAAAAGGGGGGGCAGTCCACCACAAAAAGCCCCAAAGTTTTTTAAATAGATGTTGGGGCACAGGGTCAGGGACTAGGCATGCAAGAACACTACAGCAAAAACAAGGCTAGAATGATGAGACGAGACAGGGAACCAGGCAAGCAGAAACCAAGCAGTGAAGGAACATTCACCCCACAACAGAAGACCTTTGCTACTGAGGCAAATTCTGGGAGGGAGAGACACTCCTTAAATAGGCCCTCCACCAGACTTCCCAGGTGGAGAGAACTCAGTCAGGAGAGATCTGGCAGCTGCCACACAGGCAGGGCCTGAATCTTCAGTACTAGGTTCTTTCTGGCCCTGATCCTGCAGCTGCTGTGTGCCAGATCATGCCAGTCAGGGCCTGAGTCTGCCAGCACTGCAGCTGCTGCGGGCTGGATCATGACATGACCAGTTGCATTTGCACAGCTGGCAGCAATGATGGAAGACTCCAGAGACAGGGTCCACATAAGCCCTCTCCCCCGATAACAGCAGTTTCACTGTCTGCTGATCCATTCCCAGGCTCAATTCAATGTGTTACTTTTAACCTATAAAGCCCTAAATGGCTTGGGCCCAAGCTTTCTCAAGGGCTGTCTACTTTTATGAGCCTGCCTGAGTGTGGAGACAATCAGGGGAGGCCTTTCTCTCCATCCCACCACCTTCGCTGGTGCATTTGCTAGAGAGACCCAAGAGAGGGTCTTCTCCATGGCTGCTCCCATAATCTGGAACTCTCTCCCAATTAGACATGGGCATGACCAGAAAAAATGACATTTCAAGTTTTCGTTTGTCGGAACAGGTCCGTTTCGGGTCGTTTCCGTTTGTCGCGAAATTTTTCAAAAATTTGTCATTTCCATTAGTCGTTTGTCATTTCCACCGCGATTTAGCGTGATTTGACTTCCTAGAGCATAGGGGCATCCCGCAATCAGGGCTGGCGCTAGGTGTTTTTGCACCCTAGGTGGCGGGCGGGGCAGGGGTCAGGTGGCGGGGGGGAGGTGTGGGTAGGCGGAGGTGGTGGGGGGCCATGGGCGGGCGGTGGCCGCGGGCGGTGGCTGCGGACGGGCGAGTGGGCAGTCGGCGGCGCAGGCCGCAGGAGGGTGGCGGCGCGGGCGGATGGGCGAGTGGGCAGTTAGGATATCACTTAGGATAGAGGTTCTGTTCTTGGCTTGAACCCCAAATGTGTGTGTGTGCAAGCAAATTGAAGTTGGGAAAATAGAAAATAAATGGTATATAATATATTTTTAAAATAAATCCACACCTCCCACTCCCAGTCAAACCTCCCCCTTTATCCAATATCAGAAAAAAATCCTCAAACTGCCAGTTTGAGGATTTTTGAGAGAAGAAATAAAGAATTAACTGCCATTCCCTTCAGCAGACAAAGCTGCAGGGAATCAAAGAAATTATTTTCTAAATTCAATTCCCTCCCTGCCTGCCTAACTTAATTCCTAAAGCCTCCAGCCTCCCTCCTCAATCTCGATCGGATCGGATCACACCAGCACCAGCACCAGCAGCCAGCCCTCCTCCCTCAACCACATCCATACACCCAACTGCGATTTCTGGAAGGTGCCTCGGCTTTTTATGCCCTCCGAGACATCGAGAAGTGTCAGTCAAAAACCTGGCGATGCCATTGGTGGAATGGTTCAAAAAATTTGCATGGTCCCATCCCATGCCCAGCCCAAATGGGCAGGTCTAAAAAAATATAAAATAAAATAAAATAAAATAAAATCAATACGACATTTTATTGCTATTAAAAAACCCCTGCTGCTACTATAAAAATTCAGGCATTTAAAATAAATAAATTTCACATGTTTCTGTGGTGATTTGGTGTGTTTTTTGACCACGATTTCAAAAATAATAATTGTGGTAGCCATTTTGGATCCCCTACCACCACATGGCATGCAGCGAGACAGATGACGAGGATGACCCCCCCCCCAGCCTGGTGCAAACAGCCCAGGACCGAAGAAGAGGGGGGGAAAGGCCGGGGACCCCCCAGAAACCACCCCTCTGGTAGGTGGCAAAGCCTCAGGCAGGCATATTTTCGCCTGCTTTTTTGGCCGGGAGTCGGGTTTTTTTAAAAAAACTTTAAAAAACTTTTTCTGTGCGTCGCATCGCGCGATCGCCGCGATGCCACAAATGGAAACGAAAAACCCGACCAAATTTTTCTTTTTTCGATTCGAGTTCGAGTTCTGATGGCTTAATTATCGTTACCGTTTCCGTTACGTAATGGAAACGATAACCGAAAACGGAAACCATGTCTACTCCCAATGGATACCAGGCTGTCCCCAACTTGTTGTCCTTAGGCAAGCTTTTCTCTTCAGGCAGCCTTTCCCTTAGTGACTGGCTGTCCGAGAGGGTTTGCTTTTTTATGCATTGCTGTGTCTTGTTCCTTTAAGTGTGTTTTTACTGTTGATTTATTGTTTTTAATACGATATTTGTTTCATTCTTCTAAAATATTTGTACACTTCACTACTTTTTGTTTTCAAGTATTGTCTTTTTAATGATCTAAGCCACTTTGGGTCCTTTTTAAGGAGAATGGTGGGGTAAAATATTTCTTATTCATGCCTTAGCATAAACCAAGAATGGTAAAACTTAATTGGCTGCACATAAGAGTTAGGAAACATTATTTTGGGGACACAAGAAATCCTAAAACCCTCCATCCAAAATGGCTGCCGTTTTTGTTGCAGGTAGACAAAAGCTTTTGGCCCAGAGGACGTTACTCTAAGTATGTGAGGTAATTCTATTTTTTTAAATAAATACTGACAAAAAGTTCTGGAAAGAGATGTGGGGCACTTTTTCCCTTCACCACTCCTCCCGTTTCTGATCTAAACATGGCAATGATCTTTAAAGTGAAAAGGGGGAGGAAAAATAACATGAAAGGCACTCCATACCAGATACTTTTTTATAATTTGAATAAGAAACTTTTTTGGGGGGTGTTCACCCTTCTTTCATGATTGGAGATCTTCATGCTCAGCAATCCAATAGTGGCTTTTAAAACACTCCATTTGCTATTGATTTTCACATCATTAAGATGACAGCTACTGGGGACCCAGAAGTGTAGGAGGTGTTGTTAATAAGACTGGGCAGAAAACACAGAGGGAGCAAGAAAACAAGAAATATTTCCAATTAGTGTTGTTTGCTCAAGGTAACTTAAAAACCCTGTGGACTTGTAGCAGAAACTGACAGTTATGAAAACGGCAGAGGATTCTTGAGCAGTGGTTTGCCACCTCAGGAGCTTCTATAACTATAGAGTCAAGGTGGGTCAGGCCTGAGGCCTCCTCGGTTGCCACAAATCCATAGGAAGTTGAGGAGCAGGGCTAGCTCAAAATGTTTTGCTGTCTGTGGTAAACAGCAAAATGCTGCCCCCTTCCTTTCCCTGTACCAAGACCCACTGGACTTGCTGCTGTGTGTTTCTTCAACATGGGTGAGCCACAAAAGGACACTTTGGGTTACCAAGCTTAGGTTTGGAAGTGCAGGGCACAAGCGAGAGCCAAAAGTGGAAAAGCAGAAGCACAGGGAGGTTCCTTCAAACTCTCTCAGGCTGCTTTTACACGAACCCAAAAATCTGCTGGCAACTTAAATGCAGATTCCCCCCAATGTGGTTTTTGTTCTGCTTCCTGTGTTCCCACCTCCTACACACTGATTCTATTGCTTCTGTCTGCGGTGAGGGGAGAGAGAGAAAAATGCAGGCTCACCTCCGCCTGCCGGTGAGGGGAGAGAGAGAAAAATGCAGGCTCACCTCCACCTGCCGTCAGCAGCAGCTAATTGTTCCAGCCCGTTAAGATTCCTGTCTGTTAAAGGGGGGGGACCCAACAAAAACAAAGAAAAAGCGAAGGAGGGCCAGGCATGCAATGCTTTAAAACAGCAACAAGGAACAGCAACAAGGATTTTACCACCTCCAGAGCAGGTACTTGTAAAATGTGCATGGACGTGCTTCAGTGGGCGTGGTCATACTTCTTTTTTTAAAGTCCGCTGCTGGTGGGAAAACAATTTTATGCTCTGCATCTGCGAGCATTTTGCAGAGGATTTTAGGGGTCGTGTAAAAGCAGCCTCAGTAACTTCAGGAAACAGAATACGGAACTGGATGGAATCTTTGAGCCACCTTGTGTGAGTGCAGAGTGTATGTGTATTTAGATGGCCTGGGTTCAAACTCCCACCTGGCTATAAAACTGCATGACCTTGGGCTCCTCGCATTATTTAGCCTGACCTAATTCGTTAAGGTTCTTGTCAGGGTAAATGAGGAGAGCAGAAAAGTAAAGACACAAAACTCATGGCCACAGAAGAACTGCACAACTTTAAAGCTGACAATGAAGAAACTGGAATACAGTGGTACCTCGTAGAAAGGAATTAATTCGTTCCAAATGAAATTATGTTAAGCAAATTTTCCTTTATACAAATTCCCCACAGGAATGCATTGAAAACAGAGTAATCCCTAATCGTGACCATTTTTATGTTGTATGGATTTGCCCAATAGACAATTCTGTTAAGCAAATTTCCCCCATATCCAGAATTTTTGTGTTATACAAACCATTTGTTATACGAGGGTCCACTGTAGTTAGAGATTTTATACCCCATCAATCTAAACAGTGACAGCAGTCAAGAAATTATAAGATTGCAACTCAGAAGGTAAGTGATGAAGGAACTAGAAAAAAGATCAAGTGCAAGGATGTGTCACTCACTGGAGACTAAGAACAAGGTCATCCACCCTCTTTCCATTCACGATGTATGGGTGTGGAAACTAGACAGTAAAGAAACTTACCATGGGGTGGGGTGGGAGGACGATATGTTTGAAATACAGTGGTACCTCTTAAGACAAATGCCTTGTAAGACAAAAAACTCCTAGGAAGAAAAAAATATTCTGGGAATAGGCATGCTTCACATGACAAAAAAAAATCCCTATGGGATGCTTTTATTTATTTATTTTTATATTTCTATACCGCACCAATTTTCCCAAAGGAACTCTGGGCGGTTTACATAGAAATCAACACAAAACAAATGTCAAAATCGAAGCAGAGAATAAAAATCAAACCAATAATACAATAAAAATGAGAAATAAGGAACCCAGCAATAGGCCAAAATGAACAAACAAACCTACATGGGCAATATGTTAATATACACAAGCCCAATTTACCTGGGATTTCTGTTCTGCAGCCTTTATACATTCCAAAAAGTCTGGAATGGAAAATTGATTCTTACTTCTTACTGAGAGAAGTGACGTTAAACAGAACCAACTATCACCAATATTAAACTTACAAAAGTGTTGCAAATAGTATTCATTCTCTATAAATGCATATTCTGCCTCTGCAAAGTCTCAAATACAGATGTGTAGTTGTGCATGTATTTGTTAACAGCTTTCCCTTTGTTTTTAGATCAGCCCTCGCAAAGTAGAGGACAAATCATCAGGGTAATGCTGTATCAAAACCAGATACAAGATGAACTTGCTCTTTTGCTAATGTCTGTCATATAAAGCAAAACATTTGCAAAGCAGCAATTATGAAAGGCAGGGATATAATCAGAATTACACATTGAAATTGCTTTGAAAGACAAATAACTGTTTCACATATACCCAGGGGGGAAACCTGGTTATTTTTGTCTTTGTTCTAGCCTCCAGAACAGATTAATCCATTGCCAATGCATTCCTATGGGATACTGCATTTCATAAGACAAAATTTTCTTAAAACAAATTGACCCATAGAATGAATCAAATTTGTTTTAAGCGGTACCACTGTATAGTGCCTGAGGAGATAAACAAGTGGGCCTTACATAAAATCAAACCTGAACTATATCTGGAGGCAAAGAATGTTGAAATTGAGGCTGTCCTACTTTGGGCACATTGTGAGAAAGCTGGATTCTCTGGAAAAGACAATAATGTTAGGAAAGGTGGAAGGCAGCAGGAAAGGAGGAAGACCAAATGGGAGATAGACTTACTTCCTAAAGGAAGCCACAGGGTTGAGATCATAATTGCTAAGGAGGACAGTTGAAGACAAGGCATTTTGGAGATCACTCATTCATAGGGTCATCATGACTTGATGGCAAATAACAAGGATAATCATGTATGCCATTGGAGCTTACAGGAGGAAAGGTGAGATTTATTTATTTATTTATTTATTTATTTATTTATTTATTTATTTATTTATTTATTTATTTAAATTTTATTTAGAGTATGTAACTGAACAAGTAAATAAAATACAGAATAACAGTTATTGGGCTTTCAGAGAGCATCAGACGTTGAACAGGCTATCTGGTCAAATGTGTGCATGCCTATCTACATTAAAGCATTAAAAATGATTCAGACCAGGCCTGCCCAACAGGTAGACCGGGGGCTACCAGTAGCCCGTGAAGGGTTCAAAAGTAGCCCGCCAGCCATCAATAAAAAATGTGAGGGGATAAGTGCTCCACCTCTACCTCCCCCAACCCAAGGACCACCACTGCCCGAGCAAAGCTCTGGGTCTGCCAGCCCACTGTCTCAGCCGAGCGTGGCAGTTCAAGGGCCACGGCACAGTCCCCTGCTCTCCCTACCAGCCAGATGATCAACGTGCCACTGTCTTGTGACCAACTGAGTTGTTGGTACAGAGCGGAGGAAGGGGAGTAGAGGGGACACCCACAGCTGCCATTCCCTCCTCCTTGCGCCGCCGTGGCTATGTGATTGCATCGCTGCTGGCTTGGCCCATCCCAGCTGCACAGAGAACATGGCAGAAGTGAGTGAGAACTATGGGAGGCAGCAGCAATGGCAGTGAGGGGGCTGGAAGGGAGAAGGGGGGAAAGGAGGAGAAGTAGAGTCAAGTTAGGCCCCGGACAGGTTGGGAGGGAAAGTGCACCTTTTTTAAAAATAAAAAAGTCTTCCAGCAGCCCAGGCAAGTGGAAGGGGTGATCTGCACAAGCGTTTTTTTTTTTTAAAGCGTGCATGCTCCTCCCTTGCACCCGTCCTCACCGACTCGAGTGAATATAAGGGAAGCATATGCATGGTCAGCCTTACCATAGGAATGCACTGAAATATGTTCCCTCCAGAAAGGATTAATTGATTTTTGATGCGTTCCTATGGGAAACCGCTGCTCTACTTACAATTTTTTTTATTTCTGAGCTTATGCTCGGAACAGATAAAATTCATAAGTAAAGGTTTTAGTGTAGTAGCCCTCATGCACTTTCATTTGGAAAAAGTAGACCTCGGCCTGTTCAAAGTTGGATAGCCCTGATTTAGACAATCCACCAAATTTAAATCCGAGCTGTTTCACAATGAGGATGAGCTGTAGAAGGACTCCATAGTAAAAATTGAATATTGTTTTTACTGCCACCTGAATCTAAGCAAAAATGAAACTAATATTATTTTCAATATTTGTCCCACTCCCAGGTATATTGATATGGCAGAAGGCAGTTTATTATGCCATGCACACCAACACTGTCCATACCTAAGAGGAATACAAAAAACAGTTTAGTTGATGTTGAAGGGTGCAACTCTGCCTGGCGATTTATCTGTGTAACTGGTTGTTCCTTTTACGGCCACATGTAGTTCATAACAGACAAAACTGGGAAGTACATTCAAAGTAAACACTTTCATGAAATATCTGGCAGCGAGAAACGCATTTGGCAATCATGCAATTAGGAGTTTGGATTTCTCTCCGGAGACTCACTTTTTTTCTTTCTTTCCAAAAACTGATTGTCACTTTCTCCATCTGCAGTAGTTTGATTTGAAAGAGTGTTTGGTGTTAAACGATTCAAAAGAACGCTGAATATTTCATGAAAAGAATGCATTTTCTTCATTTCTCATTTTAATAAGAAATGTACCAAGTAATTAAGACAAGAGTTTGAAAGTGGGAGATTATTTCTCCCTCTCTCTCCCCCTCCCGCCCGAGTCTCCTTTTTTCTTGTTTCATCACTAGGGCAGTCATCTGCAATATGAGATTCTCTTCGCTTTCATCTGTTTGATGGTTGTGGATAAGACAATTTACGACCATCTCTTTTAGAAACTGCTTTGATATGCTCATCGGGATAGGACACAGTGCAACATCAAAAAACATGTTCCAATGGAACAGTAGCTTTTCGTTAGCATCTCTTTTGCAATTCTCCCTTTATTACATGTTCTAATTTGAATATATTTCCCAAAATATATGAGGAAGAGTGTACGGTCACACCAGCAGTGGCTAGATGCAACTAGAGATGGGCACGACTTGAAAAAAATTTTTTTCGAGTTGTCGTTAGTCGGGCCAGTCCCATTTCGGGTCGTTTCCGGTTTTCGCGAAAATTCGCAAAAATTAGTCAGTTCGTTTTTTCGTTTTTTCGTTGTCGTTAGTACTGGTTTTTTTGGGGGGGAGCGGGCTCCTGGAGGCACCTCTGTGGGGTGGGTGCCTCCTCTGGCCCGCTATAAAGGGAAAGTGGGCTCCTGGAGGCACCCGTGGGTGCCTCCTGCCACTAGGAAGGGGAAGCAGGCTCCAAGAGACACCCCTCTACATGGGGGTCTCCCTTCCTCACCTGCTGCTGCTGCAAAATGCTATGCAATAGCCATATGGATATTGCATAACATAATGTGCAGACGTGAGACCAGTGTGAGAGTGATAGGGTCATACCCGCCCTTCACAAGGCTCTGGCACCACCATGTCTCACACAGAAGGGAATTGTACTTGCTGCGTGTAGTGCAATGCAAGCAAGTAGATCTGGCTTTAAGGTGGCTTAGTGCAAGAGCTAGGGTTAGGCTAGTGACGGGTAAGGTTACGGTGGGCTAGTGGGTTGCACCTCTGGGTGCCTCTCTGACCCACTAAGAAGACAGTCTGTGACGTATGGGTACGGAGTCAAGGGTTAGGGTTAGGGCTAGGGCAGGTTTTAGGGGGCTTTTTGGCACATCCCAGAAGTCTCCATGGCCAAGTGGCCATGCGACTGGTGGGATGGCTCCAAAAATTTGCATGGTTGTCCACTCCCACATGGCTGGCCACTTGGCCAGCCCATCATTGCGCACTGCGCAGGTGTAAATAAAATAAAATAAAATAAAATCAATGGAGGACAGAGGAGGAGAGGAGAGACATTTTGTTGCAAGAAAAAACCCACTGCTACTGTGAAAAATCTGGCAGTTTATAAATTTTCGCGTGTTTCTGTTGTGCTTGTGTGTTTTTGGACCACGATTTCAAAAACAATATTGCGTTTGCCGCCCCATTTTGGATCCTCCGCCCGCACCGCATGGCATGGCGATGGCGACTCGCGAGTCCGGCTGCCCAGGACGGGGGGGAGGCGGGACCCCCCTCCAGAAACCACCCCTCCGGTAGGTGCCCTGCGCCCTTAGTCAAGAAGGCATTTTTCCGCCTGCTTTTTTGGCCCGGGAATGGGTGGGGGGAGAGTTTAAAAGTTTTTTCCTGTGCCGTCCGTGCCGCTTGCTTGCGCTTTAATTGCGGCGGCCGGCGGCGAGACTGGGCTTTTTGCTGGCTGCGAGCCTGCGGCGAGTCCCACCAGAGCAGCCCAGGACGGGGGATGAGGGGGGAGGCCGGGGACCTCCAGAAACAACCCCTCTGGTAGGTGCCCTGAGGCACGGCAGGCATTTTCCCGCCTGCTTTTTGGCCGGGAACCGGGTTTTTTTAACTTTTAAAAACTTTTTTTCTCTGCCGCGTGTGGCATCGCGCAATCTCGCGATGCAAGTAACGAGCACGACAAATTAGACCAAAATTGTTCGTTCGTCGGTTCGAGCTCGAAGTCTGGGGGAGTAATTCCCGTTACCGTTTCCGTAGAGTAACGGAACCGAGTAACGGAAACGGAAACGGGAATACCGCTAAGTCGTGCCCATCTCTAGATGCAACATGAACCCAAGATGGGTGCCATGATTTATAGCAACTTTTCATAAGATGCTTTCCTCTTGACCAGGAACAGGGAATGTGTGGTTCTCTGGATGTTGTCAGACTACTATTTCCTGTCATCCTTATATGAACATAAGAACAGCCTTGCTGGAACAGGCCACAGCCTGTCCAGTCTTGCATTCTGTCTCACACAGTGGCTCACCATTTGCTTCAGGGTATTCCCAAGCAGATGTCTCCACCTGCTTTCGATTCCCTGCAAATGGTATTGAGAGATATCCTGCCTATCTTTCCAACCTGGAGATTGTCCTTAGGCATCCATAATGATAACCACTGATGGATACCCCTGTTCTCCATGAACTTGTCTAATCCTTTCTTAAAGCTGTCAAGGCTGACAGCTGTCACCACTTCTTCTGGCTGGGAGTTCCATAGACCAGTGATCCTCTGGGTGAAAAAGTACTTTCTCTTGTTTGTTTGAAATCTAGCAACCAAAAGTTTCATGGAGTGCCCCCTAGTTCCTTCACTTTGGCTACACTAGCTTGGCACAATGGGATTGACAGCTGGGATCTGGAAGGTGATACATTTCACTGCCTGCTTTAGGTACTTTGAACTATAATGTTACATCTACCCCAGACAGTATGGCTGATGGTCCAGACTGGTAAGAGTTGTAGTGTAAAATTTCTGGTCACGTCTTATCAGTTGTCTTTCCACCAGAAGGCAAACACGTCTGCTTAGAAGTCAGGGAAAGTACCCTTCTGGACTAAAGCTCCCAGATCCCACATTCTTCATGGACAGACAAAACCAGAATCCAGTGTCCATGATAACTGTTGGTTTTGTTCAGGTAACTTCCCATCACTGGATGTGAACTGGGTGGTTAACCAGCTGAGTGCTATTTTCTCCTCTCGCTCTGAGAAAAGTGTTTTTCACTGTGTTTTCCTGTTTCCTGTTTAGTTGTTTTCGTTGTGTCATTCGTTGAGAGAAAGGCAGGGTATAAACCCAAGAAATGCATCAATAAATACCACTTTGAGGAAAGTCATGAATCTAAAGTAGCACAAAAGAGATTCATGTTTCCAGAGCAGACACCGTAATATCCTATATTAAATATTAGTCGTGGCTTGTAATATTCCTTATTTCTTAACCACCAGAGCCCCAAAGTAGAATTAGCCCACCCTGAATATTACCATGATTTTGATCAGCATTCTATAAAGACCAGCAGACAGGGGAGGGGGGCCCAGATAGGAAGAGGCCTGGCTCATTTCAGCTGATAACTAGAGATGGGCACGAAATGAACAATTTTTCATTTCCGTTTTCGGTTTTTCGTTTCGTTACGTAACGAAACGACAAACAAATTTTAATCTCTAAAATGAAATGAAACAAACAGAAACACCGGGAATTTTGTCGTGCGTTTCGTTTCCGTTACTGCAATATGAGTGAATTGCTTAAAATCCTTTAAAAATCACAAAAAATGAAATAAATGGTAACGAAATGGTAATGAAATGAACGAAAATGAAAACGATTTTTTTTTCAAAAATTCGCGAAAAATGGAAACGAACCGAAACGGACCCTCCAAATGACAAACAACAAACAAAATGCAATTTTTTTGATTTGTGCCCATCTCTACTGATAACGCCACACAAGGATAAGATCGGCATATGGATGGCTTTCTTCTTTGGCTGCTTAAGGCATTTGCAAAAATAAAGAAAAGAGGAGAGGGTGAGGAAAAGCAATGTTAATTTAGATCAGATTTTAGAGAAAGAATATTTAACAACAGTGTGTGTGTGTGTGTGTGTGTAATATATGAATCTGCTTTCTGAGAGCAGAAATGCTCCTTGCAGTGCCTCTGGTTCTAACTAGCATTTAGGAATAAGCCCAGCTGCGGAAGGAAGAAACAAACTAGTGCAATTAATCTCCTTACTCCAAAACCAAGCCAAACTTGTATTGCTGCCATTTATGATAACATGAATATGAAGGCACAACCCTGTGTTGTTCTGTTCTTGGTGCGCCAAAGGGCTCCTGTGTCTGTGGGATTGGTAACCATAATTTCAGTTATCCCCAGTTTACCGTATCTCTATATGCAACATATAAGGAGGTGGGCCTTGTATGTTGTCTACAGGATTCACTACTACCTGTGGTTTCGGATATTTTCAGTATATCATGGAATGGATTCCCAGAAGATACAGCAATGGGAACTTGCAAGGTCCCTTCCAATGCATGGGTTCTCTCCATGGGTGGTTACTTCACATCCTACCTTCTTCCGCGATTACGTTTGCACTGTGACAACGTTGTTCGCGGTCACGTGGTTTTGTCCCTGTTCAGTCCCTGTTTCTGTTTACTCATGGTTGTGATAACTTGTCTTGTAACAAGTGTTACTTCACAGCCTTGTTTCATGACAAGATCTGTTTGGTTTTTTTTTTTGAAGAAAAAAACCCATAAAAATAAAGGGCGCACCACACCCCCTGTGCTTCGTCTATTTGAAATATCGATCCACAGCACTCAAAAGTACGAGAGAAATGGATGGATGCAAGTTCACGAGCGGAAGATTGCCTTCGTTGCGTGACAGTTGTTACCTCATGGGACCTTGTCCCGGAACAGGAACAGACACAAAAGAATTCCCCAGCCCAGGGGCAGGTACGGCTTGTCACACTCTGTTCCCGGTTCCGGGGGCATGGTCGAGACAACTTTTTGCTGTCACGCTATGGACGTGAAGTAAGTTTTTTTTGTACCGGTCCCAAGCAAGGAGGGATGAACAGGACGTGAAGTAACCACCATGTTTAGGCTGAAAGAAAGCATTCCAAATGGAACCAGTGAGAAGCCTCTTTACAGTGGAAGTATGTTGACAATATCTTTATAGTCTGGGTGGAAGGCAAGGAGATCCCAATGCATTTTAGACCTTACATGGCCTCTGCATACCATCAAGTTATATCTATTACTTTTCTGTTTTTCTAGTAGACTTTCCCATAAAGCAGATCCATTCCAAATATGAGGCTGCATTCATGTCAAAATGGGATACCATGTGTTTGGTAAAACTTATTTGACAAAACTTGTGGCAAATAGGAAAGTGACTAAGTCTTAATCAGAGCATGGCTATTTCCATCTTTTAAATACCAGTACAAAACATTATCTTAAAAATAATTCTGCCAATTGAGAGATGAAAGTTAGCTTCAGAAGGCTCTATGACTCAGAGAGAAGGCCAAGTTGCCCTCACATGTTATACCTTTAAATCCAAAGAGCTAGGCTTGTTAAATGCTAATCAGATGACTAATTTTCACATTAGTGAAACATCAGGACATTCAGTGATTTTGACCCGGCTTATGGTTAAATGTAGGCAGTGATATTTCTGACTTGGTTGGAGCCTAGTTGAAAATAAAGAATATGGGGGGAAATGGTGTTAAACAATCTACCTTCTTCAGTTATAAATAGACATGGGCACGACCAGAAAAAATGATGTTTCGAGTTTTTGTTTCTCGGAATGGATCAGTTTCGGGTCGTTTCCGTTTGTCTCGAAATTTTTCAAAAATTTGTCATTTCCGTTTGTTGTTTGTCGTTTGTCGTTTCCACCACGATTTAGCGCGATTTGACTTCCCAGAGCATAGGAGCGTCCCGCAATCAGGGCCAGCGCTAGGTGTTTTTGCGCCCTAGGTGGCAGGTGGGGTGGGGGGGCAGGCGGCAGGGGGGAGGTGCGGACGGGCAGCGGTGGCAGGAGGCCGTGGGCGGGTGGTGGCCGCAGGTGGGTGAGTGGGTGGGCAGCGGCGCGGTCCGCAGGCGGGTGGTGGCGCGGGCAGACGGGCGAGTGGGCAGTTAGCATATCACTTAGGATAGAGGTTCTTTTCTTGGCTTGCACCCCAAATGTGTGTGTGCGCAAGCAAATTGAAGTGGGGAAAATAGAAAATAAATGGTAGTATATAATATATATTTAAAATAAATTCATACCTCCCACTCCCAGTCGAACCTCCCCCTTTATCCAATATCAGAAAAAAATCCTCAAACTGCCAGAGAAGAAATAAAGAATAAACTGCTATTCCCTTCAGCAGACAAAGCTGCAGGGAATCAAAGAAATTATTTTCTAAATCCAATTCCCTCCCTGCCTGCATAACTTAAATCCTAAAGCCTCCAGCCTCCCTCCTCAATCTCAATCGGATCACACCAGCACCAGCAGCCAGCCCTCCTCCCTCAACCACATCCATACACCCGACTGCAATTTCTGGAAGGTGCCTTGGCTTTTTATGCCCTCCGAGACATCCAGAAGTGTCAGTCAAAATCCTGGCGATGCCATTGGTGAAATGGTTCAAAAAACATGGCATGCAGCGAGACAGATGACGAGGATGACCCCCCCCCCCTGCAGCCTGGTGCAAGCAGCTCAGGATAGGAGAAGAGGGGGGGGGAAAGGCCAGGGACCCCCCAGAAACCACCCCTCTGGTAGGTGGCAAAGCCTCAGGCAGGCATATTTTCACCTGCTTTTTTGGACGGGAGTTGGGGTTTTTAAAAAAAACTTTTAAAAACTTTTTCTGTGCTTCTCATCGCGCGATCGCCGCGATGCCACAAACGGAAATGAAAAACCCGACCAAATTTTTCTTTTCGGTTCGAGTTTGAGTTCTGACGGCTTAATTATAGTTACCGTTACCGTTACGTAACGGAAACGATAACCAAAAACGGAAACGACAATTTCGCTGAGTCGTGCCCATGTCTAGTTATAAACAAAATGGAATAATGTTTGTTAGGGATCATCTTACATCATACCCATAGATGCCCAATGCAGAAGTCAGCTCCTCCTCAACATAAATGCAGCTTGATATGTTGGAAGGGATGTCAGAGCTTGTGGCCTCGTCCAAACAGGGCTCACCACAACATGCGGGTCAGGGCATTAGGAAGGTTGAGAACGACTGCTTTATACACAGGAAGTCCGGGAGTCTGCACTAGAAATCTCTGGGCCTTTTCCCACCCCCTAGGAATTCCAAATGCCAAACATAACCTGAATTATGGATCCTTTAGACATATTGATTAATATGTTTTGGTTACATGTTGTTGTTCAGTCGTTCAGTCGTGTCCGACTCTTCGTGACCCCATGGACCAGAGCTCGCCAGGCCTTCCTATCCTCCACTGCCTCCCGGAGTTTTGTCAAATTCATTTTGGTTGCATCAATGACACCGTCCAACCATCTCATTCTCTGTCGTCCTCTTTTCCTTTTGCCTTCGATTTTTCCCAGCATCAGGGACTTTTCCAGGGAGTCCTCTCTTCTCATGAGGTGGCCAAAGTACTGGAGCCTCAGCTTCAAAATCTGTCCTTCCAGTGAACATTCGGGGTTGATTTCTTTCAGAATTGATAGGTTTGATCTCCTTGCAGTCCAGGGGACTCTCAAGACTCTCCTCCAGCACCACAGCTCAAAAGCATCAATTCTGCGGCGATTAGCCTTCTTTATAGTCCAGCTCTCACTTCCATACATCACTACTGGAAAAACCATAGCTTTAACCATCCTGACCTTAGTTGGCAAAGTGATGTCTCTGCTCTTTAGGATGCTATCTAGGTTTGCCATTGCTTTCCTCCCAAGAAGCAGGCGTCTTTTTATTTCGTTGCTGCAGTCGCCATCTGCAGTGATCAAGGAGCCCAAGAAAATAAACTCTGTCATTGCCTCCATTTCTTCTCCTTCTATTTGCCAGGAGGTGATGGGACCAGTGGCCATGATCTTAGTTTTTTTAATGTTGAGCTTCAGCCCATTTTTTTCACTCTCCTCTTTCACCCTCATTAAGAGGTTCTTTAATTCTTCCTCACTCTCTGCTATTAGAGTAGTATCATCTGCGTATCTGAGGTTGTTGATATTTCTTCCGGCAATCTTAATTCCGGCTTGTGATTCATCCAGACCGGCCTTTCTCATGATGTACTCTGCATATAGGTTAAATAGGCAAGGTGACAGTATACAGCCTTGTCGTACTCCTTTCCCAATTCCAAACCAGTCAGTTGTTCCATATCCAGTTCTGACGGTTGCTGCTTGTCCCACATATAGATTTCTTAGGAGACAGATAAGGTGGTCAGGCACTCCCATTGCTTTAAGGACTTGCCATAGTTTGTTGTGGTCTACACAGTCGAAGGCTTTGGCATAGTCAATGAAGCAGAAGTAGATGTTTTTCTGGAACTCTCTGGCTTTCTCCATAAGCCAGCGCATGTTGGCGATTTGATCTCTAGTTCCTCTGCCCCTTCGAAATCCAGCTTGTAGTTCTGGAAGTTCTCTTTCCACATACTGCTGAAGCCTGCCTTGTAGAATTTTGAGCATAACCTTGCTAGCATGTGAAATGAGTGCAATTGTGCGATAGTTGGAGCATTCTTTGGCATTTCCTTTCTTTGGAATTGGGATGTAGACCGATCTTTTCCAGTCCTCTGGCCACTGCTGGGTTTTCCAAATTTGCTGGCATATTGTATGCAGCACCTTTACAGCATCCTCTTTTAAGATTTTAAAGAGTTCAATTGGAATGCCGTCACCTCCACTGGCCTTGTTGTTTGCAATGCTTTCTAAGGCCCACTTGACTTCACTTTCTAGGATGTCTGGCTCCAGGTCAGCAATTACGCTATCTTGGTTATCAGGGACATCCAGATCTTTCTGATATAATTCTTCTGTATATTCTTGCCATCTCTTCTTGATCTCTTCTGCTTCAGTTAGGTCCCTACCATTTTTGTCCTTTATCATATGCATCTTTGCACGAAATACCCCTTTAATATCTCCAATTTTCTTGAACAGATCTCTGGTTTTTCCTTTTCTGTTGTTTTCCTCTATTTCTTTGCACTGTTCATTCCAGAAGGCCGCCCTGTCTCTCCTTGCTATTCTTTGGAAGTCTGCATTCAATTTTCTGTATCTTTCCCTTTCTCCCTTGCATTTTGCGTCCCTTCTCTCCTCCGCTATTTGTAGGGCCTCGTTGGACAACCACTTTGCTTTCTTGCATTTTCTTTTCTTTGGAATATTTTTCATTGCAGCCTCCTGTACAATGTTGCAAGCCTCCATCCATAGTTCTTCAGGTGTTCTGTCCACCAAATCTAGTTCCTTGAATCTACTCTTCACTTCCACTGTGTATTCATATGGGATTTGACTTAGGTTATACCTGACTGGCCCAGTGATCTTCCCTACTTTCTTCAGTTTAAGTTTGAATTTTGAAATAAGAAGCTGATGATCTGAGCCACAGTCAGCACCAGGTCTTGTTTTTGCTGACTGTATAGAGCTCCTCCATCTTTGGCTGCAGAGAACATAGTCAATCTGATTCCGGTATTGTCCATCTGGTGATGTCCATGTGTAGAGTCGCCTTTTGTGTTGTTGGAAAAGAGTGTTTGCAATGACCAGCTTGTTCTCTTGACAAAACTCAATTAGCCTTTGCCCTGCTTCATTTGGAACTCCAAGGCCAAACTTGCCAGTTATTCCTTTTATCACTTGACTCCCTACTTTAGCATTCCAATCCCCTATGATGAGAAGAACATCTTTCTTTGGTGTCAGTTCTAGAAGTTCTTGTAAGTCTTCATAAAATTGGTCAATCTCAGACTCTTCAGCACCGGTAGTTGGTGCATAAACTTGGATTACTGTGATGTTCAAAGGACTGCCTTGGAATCGTACCGAGATCATTCTATCATTTTTTAGGTTGTATCCCAGCACTGCTTTTCTCACTCTATTGTTGACTATGAAGGCTACTCCATTTCTTCTATGGGATTCTTGCCCACAGTAGTAGATGTGATAGTCATCTGAACTGAATTCACCCATTCCTGTCCATTTAAGTTCACTGATGCCCAGGATGTCAATGTTTATTCTTTCCATCTCACGTTTGACCACATCCAGCTTACCCTGGTTCATAGATCTTACATTCCAGGTTCCTATGCAGTATATTTCTTTGCAACATTGGACTTTCCTTTCTCTTCCAGGCACGTCTGCAGCTGAGCGTCCTTTCGGCTTTGGCCCAGCCACTTCATTAGCTCTGGAGCTACTTGTACTTGTCCTCCGCTCTTCCTCAGTAGCATGTTGGACACCTTCCGACCTGAGGGGCTCATCTTCCAGCGTCATATCTTTTAGCCTTTTGTTTCTGACCATGGGATGTTCTTGGCAGGGATACCGGGGTGGCTTGCCAGTTCCTACCCCAGGAAGTTTTATTACAGGCCTCATTGTCACCAGTGTAATTAGCCTTACAATGATGAAAGCACAGTTCAGCCTGTTTTATTTTGTAGCCTCACTGATCAACTGGGACACAAAAGTAGAAATGTGCCCCATTTATAAGATATTCCCTGATTTTTTAAATCGGATTTTTATACCGCCCAATTGGCAGGAGGCAATTGTGCTATGGTTACATAGCACAAAGGAAAAGAAGTATGGATTGTGTATTGAACAAGGGAAAAATGCAGTTCTTTTTGCAGGACACAACTAGGAATGTGATACAATTTCTTGCTCTGTAGGTACATTCTGTTGCCTATAACATTACCCCCAATAAGTATTAACTACCAGCTATGAAAATCACTTGCTAGTAGACATGGGCACAACTTGGCGAAATTCTCATTTCCGTTTCCGTTCCTCGTTTCCGTTACGCAATGGAAACAGTAACGACAATTACTCCACCAGAACTCGAACCGAAAAAAGAAAAATTGGGTCTGATTTGTCGTTGTTGTTCCTGGCATCGCAGCGATCGCGCGATGCCAAGCGGCACAGAAAAAAAGTTTTAAAAATAAAAAAAACCCCGATTCCCGGCCAAAAAAGCAGGCGAAAATATGCCTGCCTGAGTGAGGGCACCTACCAGAGGGGTGGTTTCTGGGGGGGGTCCCCGGCCTCCCCCCCACTCCTGTCCTGTCCTGCTCTGGTGGGGGGCATCCTCGTCGTCTCGCCAACTCGCCATGCCATGCGGTACGGGCGGGGGATCCAAAATGGGGCGACCGCAATATTTATTTTGAAATCGTGGTCCAAAAACACACCAAAGCACCACAGAAACATGTGAAAATAGCTATTTTAAAACTGCCTGAATTTTTACAGTAGCAGCAGTGGGTTTTTCTTGCAACAAAACGTCTCCATTGATTTTATTTTATTTTATTTTCATTTTTATTTTTTTACACCTGTGCAATGATGGGCTGGTCATGGGAGTGGACCATGCAAATTTTTGGAGCCATTCCACCAATTGCATGGCCACTTGGCCAGGTTTTGACCGAGACTTCTGGGATGTGCCAGTTGGGCATAAAAAGCCCACTAACCCTAGCCCGAACTCGAACCCTAACCTTAACCCTAACCCATACGCCAGTACACTGTCCTTCTTAGTGGGTCAGAGAGGCACCCAGAGGTGCACCCCAGTAACTCACCCTAACCTTACCCGTAACCCTAAGCCTAGCCCTTGCGCTAACCCCTAACTCTAAGCCAGATCTGTGTACTCGCATTGCACTACAGCAAGTACACTTCCCTTCTTAGTGAGCCAGAGGGCGCCCATAGGGGTCCTCTCTCACTTTGTTCCTCCTCCCCATCCCCAGCCCAAGTGCACCGTATGCCAGGCAGTGAGTCACAAAGGCACCCGAAAGAGAGGTGCCTCTGCCTGCCACTGCAACTTGGTATGCATATCCAATTGGCTATGCATACCCTTTTGTAGCGGGCCAGAGGAGGCACCCACCCCAGAGAGGTGCCTCCAGGAGCCCGCTTTCCCTTCATAGCGGGCCAGAGGAGGCACCCACCCCAGAGAGGTGCCTCCAGGAGCCCACTTTCCCTTCATAGCGGGCCAGAGGAGGCACCCACCCCAGAGAGGTGCCTCCAGGAGCCCACTTTCCCTTCATAGCGGGACAGAGGAGGCACCCACCCCAGAGAGGTGCCTCCAGGAGCCCGCTACCCCCCCAAACCAGTACTAACGAGAGACGAAAAAACGACAAACGAAATGACAAATTTTTGAGAAATTTCGCGACAAACAGAAACGAGCCGAAACGGGCCGGCTCCGACAGACGACAACTCGAAACATCATTTTTCCTGGTCGTGCCCATCTCTACTTGCTAGTGCTGTACTATTAAAAAAAAACCCAACTACTATTAAATGTCAGACCATGTATTTCCACAAGAGGGTGCTCAGAACATGGCAGAGAAGTCCAGTCTGCTCTTTCTAGGAAGCTAGGTTCTAACATATTTTTACACTTTGTTTTGTGTGTTTCATCATGTTTATGAAGGATGCCCATAAGAAGATGAGGCATGACAAATTTTCTCATAGGAAGGACAAACTTTCTGGGGCTTTTTTTCCTGGAAAAAAAACCCCAGTCTAAATCCAGTTGTTAGTTCCAACTGGAATTCTGTAAATATTGGGTGAATAAGTCCCATAGGACTGCTCTCGCTGGGACTGAGAATTATCATCATCATTATTTCAAAAGTGCAGAGCTGGAAGGGACCCAGAGGATCATTGAACCCACCTCCTATCAAGGAAGCACAGTGGGGAATCAAACTACAAGCCTCTGGCTCTGCAGCCCAAGACCTAAGCCACTGAGCTATCTAACATTCATCAATTAAACTTATCATCATTACTGAAGTTATTAGGCTTTTTAGAGAGTAATAATCAGCAGGAAACTGAAAGAATGCAAAGAGGGGAAGAAGAAATAAGAGGAGAAATGGGCGCAGAATGGTTGAATGACAGCTAATGCAAGCTTATTTCATGCTTTTAGTTTGGGCACAAGAAATTAACAGAGGTAATAGAGACGGGACTGCAGCCGTGGACTTGGCTTCAGATCAATGTCTTTTTTCACAGCATCTGGAAACAGTCTGCACGTAGGCACCGAAATAGGCCTCAGCCACAGTAGTCTGTGCATGTGGAAGAGCGCATCCCAGACTGTAGATTGAAGCGATCCCTAAACTGCAAGTGTCCTGCATTGAACATCTCAGGTTTCCTCCTAAAGACCTTGTCTCTTCTCTTGTCCTTCAAGTGGCCGCCATCCTGTTGATGCTGTGCTCTACAAGTCTAACAGTAACCTGAACACAGACACAGAGGCTATGGAACCAGAAAGGAGTGCAGACCAGATATCAGACATGAACACCACAGGAGATCTAGAGCTCCCCCCCCCAAGTCAAACTGTTGAAGACCCCGTGCCTGAAAGACCAGACCACCCCCCCGAGACTCATGAGTTCAGACCATCTTTAGCAGTTCCTGTGTCCACCTCTGTAGGACAGCCCAGAGTTGAGGATCTCTGGAGCCAGTGCATGGATTCCAGTTGTGAGCCCAGTACTGTACTTGGGGAGAGCCAGAGAATGACAAAGCATCAGCACAGTGACCTGTTTCTTTAAAGCAGTGGTTCCCAACCTCAGGTCGCCAGATGTCCTTGGATTACAATTGCTAGAAATTCTGCCCAGCACAGTTAGAGGTGAAGGCTTCTGGAGTTTTTGGTCCAACATCTAGGGATCCAAGGCTGGGAAGCACTGCTTTAAAGCATCCCATGTCGTGGGAAGGGATGGAGTCCTGGAGACTGGTAGCCTGGCTCAAGACAAATAAAAGACCTGCTTAAGTACTCTAATTCTTCCTTGGGAGCTCTCCCTGGTGATGCATTATCTCTTCTTTTGTGTACCTGCTAGGCTCTTGCTTCTAGCCTGAACACAACAGATGAAAGAGCATGTAGGCTCCCCCCCCTTTGCTCATCTCTGTTCTCTGTTTCCTTTCTTTAAGTCTGCTATCAATACGTATTGCTTCCACCCTCCTTTATCGAACTGCCAAAACGCAGGGCTTCCTCTTTGTCTGTTTGGTGAAGGCATGCATTGCTAGGCATGGGATTTTCAGACATCATGGACTACAACCTCCCCAGAAGTCCACAAGACTCCCCACATGCCCCAGGCCATTGAAATGTCTGTAATCACTTTTATCTCAGAAATGCTAAAGACAAGGAAAGCTGCTAGGCAGGGCTAAGCCCTCTGGAAATTCCAAGCCATTATGGTTATGGCACTTTCCAAGATGTACACTGTAGAGAACATAAAAGACAGGAAGACTCACAGACCCACAGTGCCTTGCAGCTCCCATTGAACTTTGCCTTGCACAACCTTTGTATTTTGTGTCAGGCAGGAGCCATTATTTCTCATCTGAAAGTGGATAGATCCCATAAAAGGACTGAGGTGTTGTTGTTTTGTTTGTTTTTTTGGCCAAAACCTCCATACGCTGGGTGGGAAGGAATTCTGATATTAGAAGATCCTGTGCCTGATGGTAACTTCTCAACTAGGAGACTTGGAGCTTCTCGTCTCTATTCTTCCATAGTGTATCGCCATGCAACTATCTCGCATTCTGCTGTGAAAATCATGCACTCTCTCGCTACCCTGATTGCACATAATTCTTCCTGCAAGTGCAAACCCCTGCATAGTCTTTCTAAAGGCAGCCAAAGCACCTTGTTCCTCACTTTCAGCATCTGCCTTGGCTGTGTCTCTTCCTGTTGGTACACTTTGATGCATCCCTTCTTGTCTGATTTGCTTACTGAGCTTAACAGCCTTCCCTGTGCACATACATGATGCTGTTCCCCAAGGATTCTTCCTGCTTTCCCTTTCTTGCCCTAAATCCTTGGAAATTTATTCGGCACACCTGTGTGATGCCATCTTTCTTGCTTCCTTAAAGTCCACACATTAAAATCTCAGGCACTTCTCCCTCTGCTCAGCAGCTCTCTCAGCTTTCAATCCGTGACCAGCAATATCCTGTTCTTCACCCCAATTACAAGTAAACCCATTAGGTCAATTCCTAACTGGTAAGCCAACACTTATGTAAATCCCAGTGGGTCAGTGGGTTTCCTCTGCCTGGGATGTGTGACAGATTAACCCATATAGTTGTTTACATGTATTTATTCCATTTATATGTTGGAATTTAAAGCAGCTCACTGTACGGTTTAAAAACACCGACCATTAAAAAGAAAATCAACATAAACAAACTGTTATATTAAATTGAGTTTAAAACAAGTTGAAACACAGTAAGGGAAATAAGGGAAATATACCACCTTCTGCCATTTGAAGCCCCTGAATCTAGTTGAAACTAACAATTTCTTGCTTGCCAATAGAGGACAAGAGGAAAGAGCCTTTTTGTGTTTTGCAAGGTCTGGACTCTAAAAGCAGCCACTAAAAAGCCTGTTTCTTGGGTGCCTACCGAAGATGCCTGCAAAGAGGACTGAACAGCGAGAAGGGCTTCCCCTGAAAACCTCAGAGCCTTGGCAAGCATATGTATGCCTATTAGAGATGGGCACGAAACGAACAATTTTTCGTTTCCATTTTCATTTTTTCATTTCGTTATGTAACAAAACGACAAACAAATTTTGCCTCAAAAATGAAACGAAACGAACAGAAACACCAGAAATTTGTCATCCGTTTCGTTTCTGTTACTGCAATACAGTGAACTGCTTTAAATGCTAAAAAAAAAATTGAAATAAATGGAAACAAAACAGTAACGAAACAGTAATGAAACAAAAACAATTTTTTTGAAAAAAATTCACGAAAAACAGAAACGAACTGAAACGGACCCTCCAAACGACAAACAATAAACGAAACTCCATTTTTTCTATTCGTGCCCATCTCTAATGCCTATATAGTCCTTCAAGGAGCTTGAACTGAAGCCTCAGCAGATGCTGCAGGAACAGCCACCAGCTGCTTCTCCCTTCCCCCTTTTACTCAATTCCACGGTCTTCCAGCACCGCTTCCAAATTTAGAATGTAACCTCATGCATGGGTTCCTTACAGGAATATTTAACCACCTTTTAAAAACAGAGCTTTTCAAACAAGCTTTCCTGGGGTTTTGTTAATTATTGGGATGCCTATAACACTATTTGCATTTACCTCTAGTTTTAATTTCCTTTTTGTGGGTTTATAACTTAAGTTACTACAAATTGATTATATTTGTAAAACTTTGTGCTTTTGATATGCTTACTTATTGCATTTCTTCTGTTATATATTAATATGTACCTAATTTGTTCTTATTATGCTGTATACCACGCAGAGTAGCCTGTAGGCTAGATGAAGCAGTATAGAAGTCCAATGAAGGTATAAATAAATAAAAATAATAATTCCATGGTGCAGCCCTGTTTTCGAAACTCATAAATGGATACATTCTAAACTTCACATCAGCTTCTTTATTTGTATCAGTTTGAGGTTTATCAATAACAACTGGCCCAAACTCTGTTTCCCTGGCCTTCTTAGGATAGGAAACACTGTCCAATTCTAACACCCAACTGGGCTTTATTTGGGCAGTTAATTGGGTAGACAACTGAGTGTAAGGCTCCAATTCTGTAATCCCTCTTGCCCTCTTCTGAACTGAAGCAGGAAGGGAGTATGTATGTATGTATGTATGTATGTATGTATGTATGTATCTATCTATCTATCTATCTATCTATCTATCTATCTATCTATCTATCTATCTATCTATCTATCTATCTATCTATCTATCTATCTGATATGCAAATATGTCCTACACATACCCACAGTGGGTTTTATATTGCAAAAGGGAAGGCTGTATGAGGCTGGTCCCTTACACAGTGCAGCTGTGATATGCTGGATCGTCCTCCGTGCTTCCTGGGCTAACCCTACTGCATTCCACAAAACTGAAAGCCAGTGGGGTGTTAATAACACCATTAGACGTCCCCCAGTATTATTGGTGCTCCTCGATCAGCAGCCTGAGGCTTAGAGGACTTTGGTGAAATGTGTTAGCAGCATTGTTAGCCCTCATAAGCAAATAGATTGCAGCTCACTTAGGCAGACAATTCCATCAATTACAGGCATCTCATCTGCCTGGGCTGTTATATAAATTATCTTGTTTTCCTTTATTAATCCTATGCAAATATGAAGCCACAGACTGCTGATCCAGCGCTACAAAGACCCATCACTTTCCCAAATGTGCTGTTAAACCTATTTTAATTAATTTTATTATCTGCCTCCTAGAAGCAGGAAGGGAGTATGTGCACACCTCTGGCTGAAGAATAATAAATTGTGGCATTTGGTGACTCTCCTACACGTTTGGCACATTTCATATACTCCAGTATGGCCAAGCCACCCTCTGCAGGATAAATACTGGAAGAACACCATTTGCAGGAGAGCAGAAGAAGCAAGACAGGAATTTAAAACCTCTGGTTGACTGGAAAGCTCCAGTTGCCACACAACAACTGTATCTTTCCTCCTTACAGAACTGTTTCTCTGGACTCTAGTTGAAGAAATGGGAACAGGAGAAGTTTCACATATGCACAGTAATGCTAACAACAGACCTTCACTGGGTTATTTTGTGGTATTAATGTATATCTGCCTAATCCAGCTGTTAGCAGGCCCCATTGGCCTGATTCAAGGGGGGTGAACCACAGAAGCCAAGTGACAAGGTGTTGCTTGCATGCTTATTTATTTATTTATTTATTTATTTATTTATTTATTTATTTATTTATTTATTTATTTATTTATTTATTTAGAGTATTTTTACCACACCTTTCTCCTTGGAAAAGGACCCAAGGCTGCTTACAGTAATGAGGGATAATATACAGTCCAGTACAACTAAGACATGTTCAAGTATTTGAGAACAAGGAATTGAGGGATATCTTACAGGATTAATAGACAAACATTACATTAAAGCAACATGGTTATAAGTAGGCATAAACACAAAGTCTATGTGATCCCGTAGATTCACATAGAACATCCCTAGGCATACATCTGACATACAACCAACACCTTACCAATTCATTGCAACTGTTTCTGTAATTTTACTTTTATGTTTGAAAGGAAGGAAGGAAGGAAGGAAGGAAGGAAGGAAGGAAGGAAGGAAGGAAGGAAGGAAGGAAAGAAAGAAAGAAAGAAAGAAAGAAAGAAAGAAAGAAAGAAAGAAAGAAAGAAAGAAAGAAAGAAAGAAAGAAGCAACCAGGCTCCAGCCTTCTCGTCAATGGGAATTACATGCATGTCAATTTACGAAGTTCCAGTTGATTCAAGGGATGTAATCTAGCTGGGATCTGGGTCTACGCATTTTCCATATTTCTGCAAACCAGAAACCTCCCCCATGTTTGTTGGAGCTCCTTCCTATCTAGGTGGAAGGCAGGGTGATTATGTTAACATCCCTCACAGACCACACACCAGAAGCCAGGAAATGGAGTGATACTTGCTGCTCATAATTGCAAGCAGAGTTCATACATACCTGTTTTTTGTTGTTGCTGTTAGCTCTTCATTTGAGCTTTAAAGTTGCCGTGACTCACTTCGAGTTGCTTGGGAGAGGGGTCTCTGCAAGGCAAATACATGGAGCAGTGTTAGAATTCCAGGCCAAAATCAAAGAAAGCAAACAAAACAATTTGTCCTTGATTTTGGCCTGGAATTCTTGCACAGACTAACACAGCTATCTGTTCCATAGCAGTGTTAGGTTTCTCTAAGACATAATGAGATAGCCGATGTGACTGGGCCGGAATCCATTTTATGGGAACTGCAAGGCATTATGAATCTGGTAATCCCCATGCCTGTTGTGCTCCATATGATGCCACTAATAGTAGTTTCCTAGTAGGAAACTACTAGACTCCCAATGCCTTGCAGGCCCCATAAAACACAACTCTGGCTAGCCACTTCTTCTATCTTAATCATGTCCAAGAGAAGCAATTATTCATTTGCTGAAAATGAAAATACCTGAAAACGAAAACACCTGAAAAGACTGGACTTTTCTTCCTAAAGTTCCCTGAAGTCTGGCTGGGGGGATTCCTGCAAACATCTGGAATTATAGTCCACGAATTCTGACAATGCCATACCTAATGGGGGGTTAACTTGAGCTTTGTAGCAGTATAAAAACCGGTTCACCCATTATTGTATATGTTAGATGTAATTCAAGAATCATCGACATTACTCTTTCTCTTGTTGCAACTTGCTGGGTTTTTAAATTTTGTTTGTTTGTTTGTTTGTTTGATCAATCGATCTTTTCTTTATCATCCCCTCCCCTGCTGCATGTTCTTGCATTTTGCTTGCATACTGGTTGGTACTTCCCCTTTTTCGTTTCTCTGTCAGCTGTGGTGGGCACCAGAAATGTCAGTGCAAATGCAGACAGGGAAAGGCAGTCTCAGCAGAACTAAAAGACATACCCACTGCCACCTTGATTGGCACACCACTCACTGCTGCCCTGCAGCATTCTGAAATATTCTGTCAGATATCGAAATGTTTTGCAAAAGAATGGTAGAAGAACCACATTTCTTTCGAGCTGCTGATCTTGCACCAATGAAAGATACCATGTCCTCTCAGAGGTTCACACATGTCTTACCCTGATAAGATGTATGTCATTAGGATGATGAAACACCCATGATACACCCTACCTGTGCAGGCCAACCAGGAGTGTGATAAAACTCCTATCAAGTTTCCCGCATTGACAGGCAGGAGTGGCACATCTGTAGAATGAGCTGAAGGGGGAATCTATAGATAGCAGTCTGTAATGCCCCTAATAAATCATGCAGAAGGAAAGTGGCACTCAGAATCATGGTTGCAAGGAGGATATCTCTGGAGATGCCTGATGCAGCCGTGCTGATGCTCCCTCTAACTCATGCAAGATCAATTGGTCAGTCACCCTTCCGACAAAAAATGCTTCTGCTAAGGGCAGCATCTTCTTCTTTGTTCTCTAAAGAGCAGGGAGGCACTTTGACCATCATTGTTTTATCTCCTCTGTGCTGGAACATTGTTACATTCCCTTTGTTAAAAGCCCTTGGCTTGAAAAAGAGCTTACAGGGGCTCTAATCAAACCAGGAAAAGCAATCTTTATCAGATACTGAATCAGCTTTCTCTTTCCCCTTGCTCAACGGCACTCTTCCATTCCCTTTACCTCTACATTTCTTCTTCTTCTTCTTCTTCTTCTTCTTCTTCTTCTTCTTCTTCTTCTTCTTCTTCTTCTTCTTCTTCTTCTTCTTCTTCTTCTTCTTCTTCTTCTTCTTCTTCTTCTTCTTCTTCATCATCATCATCATCATCATCACGGTGTGTTGTCAAGTCAGTTTTGACTTATGGTGACCCTCCTTAGTGATTTCCAGGTGGAGAATACTCAGAGGTAGTTTACCCTTCCCTTCCTCTGAGGACATCCAGGCGCTGTGCAGCTGGCCCAAGGCCACACAGTCTGGTTCTTTCCCTAGAGGGGACAGTGTGGGATTGAACCCCCAAGCAATGGCTGCACAGCCAGATACCTAAACTATGGAGCTCTCCAGGCAACTCTAAGTCCTATAAGCAGTGTCAAAATCTTAGTGAAGGGGAGATTGTTGCAAAAGATCTTCTCCATCTTCCTTTGGTGCTTTTGGTAAAGATGGTCAACTGGCCATTTGTCCTCATTAATATCATGTTTTCCTTTCTTTGGAGGGGGCCTTTGTTTGAAGAACTGCCCAGTCCAATTTTGACTAAAAGTTACACAGTATAAGGAGAAATATTAAGTTGTCTATTCCAAGTCAGAGTGCGTTGCAGTATGCAATTTCATGTTTGCTCTCAAACTCCGCTTTAAATTCTTCTTTCATCTTATAGCTTTCCATCTAATATAAATTAAAATTAAACAAAAGCAAAAGCAAAAAGTGTAGGTATTTGTCAACACTTCTAAAAGTCGGCCACAGGACAGGTCAGCTTTCTAAACATAGTGGTTAATCTACTCTGAGCTAAAGCTGCTTCAGTCTACATAGACTGAATGTTCTAGGTGCCTCTACAGAGGGGTTCCCAAGCTTAGGTTCTGGAACAACAACTCCTAAAAATGGGAGCCAGCACGGTTTGTTGTGAAGGCATCTGGGGGATTTAGTCCTAGAACATCTGGAAATCCAAGGTTGGGAAACATTGTTCTTCAGTAATCCTATTAAAGTACAGGCTTGGGGGTAAAGATGAAGTCCCTGCTCAGCAGAAGAATGAGAAAACGCCTACAAACATTGTATGGATAGCCTATCACTTTCTCATTTACCTTTAAACTGGAGGAAGATAACATAACTTGTAAGTACAGAGTCTAAAATGACCAAATGTACCAGGTTACACCATGCAGGTCAAAATACGTCCACAGCTCCATTAAAACCATGGAGCAAAAAAAAAAAAAGTTCTCTAGTGCTGCTCCTTTAAATGAGCTTTCTTTCAGCCACATGTTCATCAAGCCCAGACTTAGAAGCAAGCAGTTCTAATTGCAATGTGCATGATGATAAAAATCTCAGAAGAAAATTATTTATCTGCACTACACAGACCAAAGGAAGCTTTGTTCTTTTATTTTATTAACAGGACAGCTTAATCAGATGTCATTGAATATGTGGGGTGGAATAAGACTCAGCTCCATAAGCATTCATTGGCTGATGACATCTTTGTAATCTCTTGCTTTTTGTTTCCTAGTCTTTCTTTTTCCAATGCCTTTGAAAGAAAATATTTGAAGTACCAGGACATTTGAACTTCCTTTGCACTGTAAAGTACACACAAAGGAGGTGAGGGGCAAAAGGGGACCGGGGGGGGGGGGAATTGAAGCCAGAGCTGACACCTATGACTGGACTTTCTTTTGAGGTTACTGAATTTATGAGATGCCAGCCCATACGATCACTACTTCTTTTGGAGATAGGCCAACAACAGAAATGACTGATTTTATAGGTCAATTATTTCATACCGCAATAAAAATGCAGGAATGTGTGCCTCCCCTAGATCTCTGGGCGCGGGTCAGTCTGGACGCTGGTCAGTCATATTTGAAAGCATGTCATATTGAAGAGGGAACAGGTTTGTTTTCCATGGCTTCAGAGACTATGACGCGGGGCAATGGTTTCAAACTGCAGGAAAAGAGATTCCATTTGCACATTAGGAAGAACTTCATGAAGGTTAGAGCTGTTCGGCAGTGGAATATGCTGCCACGGAGGGTGGTGGAGTCTCCTTCTTTGGAGTTTTTTAAGCAAAGGCTAGATGGCCAGCTGTCGGAAATACTGTGAAGGGGGTCCCTGCATGGCAGGGGGTTAGACTGGATGGCCCTTGAGGTCTCTTCCAACTCTATGATTCTGTGATTCTATAGAGTGAAGGCATCTCAGGGGTGCTTGTCCCTTTCTTTTCATCCATGAGGGAACAAAGGACACAGTCAAGAAGACCTGTAAATTAATCACATCAGACTTTGAAGCCCTGAGAGGGAAATCCAAGGACTTTGACTCTTCTCATCTAGGAAGAACTGGGAAGTGGAACAGAAAAAGAGGTGTGTTTGTGTGGGGCGGACTCTCTAGGTGAATGAAGGTGGTGCTGATGGGTTTTAGGACCACAGGTACTGGTTCTTAGAAGATCGACTGCTGGCAAGAGGTGGGTTCCGCCTCACAAGGACGGGGAAGAATGTGGTCACAAATGAAGAACCTCATCAGGAAGGCATGAAACATAATTGAAAGTGGGAGAGAGATGCCCACTCCGAGGGAATGATAAAGACTTATGCACAGTAGAAGGAGTAGAGCAATCAGCTCCAAAGGAAAGCCAATAGCAGTCTTCATAAAATATAAGAAGAATAGCAGGCCACAAATCACGCAGTCTCCAGTGTCTGTACATGAATGCCAGGGCTATGGGAAACAAACAAGAAGAATTGGAATTACCTTGGGATATGGCGCGCACTATATACCTGGAGGCATTCAAGAGAAAATTAGACAACCCTCTGTCAGACTTGCTTTGGTTGGGAGTCGACTCTTGAAATTCTGGCAATGAGAGACTTCCTTTTTCTCATTCCATAGCTCACAGCTTCTACTCAGTGAAAAGGAATAACTTGCATGTCAGAAGAGCTGCAAGCCAGAAGGGGGAAGCCTCCCTATACTGGTGATGTCATCCCGATTCCTCAGGGTTAGCTACACAAACAGGATTCCAGCCAAGGCATTAAAAATCAGTGCATGTAAAAACCCTCCAGCAATGTATATTGACATATTCAATCAAAAAACAAAACATAGGAATGGCCAGTTAACACAAGAGTCATGCTTTCTGTCTATTTATAGGAAGCCTGACTGATTCAGAGCCATGCTGTCTGCCAAATGCAGATACTCATCCCATGGCATGCCTGAAGCAGGTTCATAGGCAAGGGAGGGCAATGTCTTGCAAGGTTATTTGAGGAAAAGGAGGAAGAGGAGGAGAGCAAGGACAAAATAGTCCTTGTCCCTTGCATAGAAGAGCACCTGCCATACTTTTAGCTCCTGTTGCATCCCTTTATTTCTTCTGAGTTCTCGGCTTCATTATTGGTCAAGATCCCACCCAGGGCTCCATTGATCAGAGTATCATTTCACATAGAACTCTGTCACATCTTTTGTTACATCTCAGTATAGCCAGTGACAATTGACAGTAATTTCCTTGAGCATTCACTTGTCCTTCCCCCCTCCCCTTGGAAATCTCCTTTGTTGCTTTCTCCAGCCCTTCTTCTCTTCTCCTTTCTCATTGCATTTTTAAAAATAGCATTTCCTTCTAGCCTTCTCCGCGAACTGGAGAAGAGCAAATGACAATGGCATCATAATTCAGGGGCCAATTTGCCTTAAACACACGTTTCGTTAGATATTGAACCCTTTTGATATTTGGAAGCATCGGGACTCCGTTCCCTGAAAGAAGCTGCATAATTTGCGGGATTCTGACAATGCCGCTTGGCCTAATAGCTCCTTGATCATGATTCCCTTGATGGCTTATGCTATACTCCCTGATTGGAATGCTTGGTGAGATACGTTTAGCACAGATGAAGGCCATTCAAAGCGGCACAGTTAGGGCCGTGTGCGCATTTCCATTATTACACCTATTGTCATGACCTTCATAATTTGCTTTTAAAATCCATCCCCTCCCCACTCACCCACCTGCACCCAAGATGGGCCATGTACAATCCATACACAGGCCATCACATGGTGGCATTGCAGGGCGGGTCATGGCCATTGTTCAACTTCTTCTGAAGGAAATCCAGGCTGGCACCCCACTGTGACCCATCAGGCTGTTGAGAGCAGCCCATCATCAACGGTGTGCATTTCCTCCCCTACATGCTTCTCCATTCACAGACATGCAACAGCGGCAATTGGTTTACTGAGCTTCTGGAAGGCCACCATATTAGTTGGGGGCAGAAATGATCAACTTGGTGCTTGCTGCCTGTTGGGATAAATGCATGAATATGCCCCTTTTCAGCCCGGAGGGCTTCTTGAGCAGCTTATGTATCCATCAAATGAGAAAGTCCCTGCCCTCGAGCTTACAATTAGCCAGTTAATAATTCAAACAAACCTCTTTTATTTAAATTCAAAGAGAGAGGATTGGCTGGTGGCTACATCCTCTCTCTTTAAATTTAAATAAAAGAGGTTTATGGGTAAAAGAAGCCAGATCTTACGGTATCCTCTTGATTTCATATGATTTTTGCATGGGTTCTTTCCCAATCACCATAAAATCACCCTCCACACTGATATATCTGACAGCCCATCTCTTCCCAGACAAATCATTATATCTTTCTGGTACATCATCCATCCCTAGGTCCCACCTCTCTGCACACAAATTACAATTCCTAAACTGCTTCCCTGATTCTTAAGCTACCCACAGAATTGAGTGCCTTTAGGGGAGCAGGAGAACAGCTTCCTATAGCATAATGAATTGTTGGTTTTTTGTTTTTTTTAGAAAAAAATGTTAATAATGAAACAAAGCAAAATGAATCAGTATTTTTCTGATTTGTGCCCATCTCTGGAGCTATTTTATTTTGGCACCAGTATAACATCAATGTAGGTGCCAATCAGGCCTCTAGAAGAGAAGACTGATTACTCTAGCATCAATGGGAAATCTAAGCTGTTTTAGAAATTACAATATTGAGGCCTTGAGAGGGCTCAGATTAGGCAGATGAATTTCTTTGCTCAAGATCTACAACTATTTTACATTTTTGTAGGGTGAGGGAAGGGGATGGAAAGCCCTAACAGAAATGGATCCTTGCAATCCTTTCATTTTCAGTCGGGTGGGAGGACATTGGAGAAGTTTCCCCCCCATTTCTTTTAGGAAGCTGCAGATCTCAGTTTGCCATGTACAGTAGGTCCCCCATATCCACTGATTCATTATCAACTGATTCAGTTATCCACCGTTGGCAGAGGAAAAAACTTAAATAATTCAGTAGCCCCAAAGCAAGCTATTGTCACAAATAGCATCTATAAAGCAAGCTACTGTCACAGACAGCAGCCATAAAGCAAGCTACTGTCTCAAAACAGCAGTCATAAAGTAAGCTACTGTCAGGAAACAGCAGTTTGGGGGTGGGTGGGCAGGCGTTTTCTCTTATCCATGGTTTTCATTATCCACAGGAAGGCATGGAACCAATCCCCAGCAGATACCGGGGTCCTATTGTACTTTTAGAATCCAATCAATTGAATGCCTATGTGTGTTCACGTACCATGGATGCCTTGAGTTCCTTGTGGGCGATTTGAAGGAGGTAGGTCAAATTACTGCTAGGTATTAGACATGGGCACGACTCGGCGAAATTTTTGTTTTCGCTTCCGTTTTTCGTTTCAGTTACATAACAGAAACAGTAATGATAATTAAGCCGTCAGAACTCGAACTCGAACCGAAAAAAGAAAAATTTGGTCGGGTTTTTCGTTTTCGTTTGTGGCATCACGGCGATCGTGCAATGCGAAGCACAAAAAAGTTTTTTTTAAAAAAAACAACGACTCCCGGCCAAAAAAACAGGTGAAAATATGCCTGCCTGAGGCTTTGCCACCTACCAGAGGGGTGGTTTCTGGGGGGTCCCTGGCCTTTCCCCCCTCTTCTCCTGTCCTGGGCTGCTTGCACCAGGCTGGGGGGGTGTCATCCTCGTCGTCTCGCCAATACCATGTGGTGGGGGGGGTCCAAAATGGCGACCGCAATTTTTCTTTTGAAATCGTGGTCAAAAAACACACCAAATCACCACAGAAACATGTGAAATTTATTTATTTTAAATGCCTGAATTTTAATAGTAGCAGCAGTGGGTTTTTTATAGCAATAAAATGTCGTATTGATTTTATTTTATTTTATTTTATTTTTTATTTTTTTAGACCTGCCCATTTGGACTGGGCATGGGATGGGACCATGCAATTTTTTTAACCATTCCACCAATGGCATCGCCAGGTTTTTGACTGACACTTCTGGATGTCTCGGAGGGCATAAAAAGCCGAGGGACCTTCCTCAAATCGCAGTCGGGTGTATGGATGTGGTTGAGGGAGGAGGGCTGGCTGCTGGTGCTGGTGTGATCCGATCGAGATTGAGGAGGGGGGCTGGAGGCTTTAGGATTTAAGTTAGGCAGGCAGGGAGGGAATTGAATTTAGAAAATAATTTCTTTGATTCCCTGCAGCATTGTCTGCTGAAGGGAATAGCAGTTTATTCTTTATTTCTTCTCTGGCAGTTTGTGAGGATTTTTTTCTGATATTGGATAAAGGGGGAGGTTTGACTGGGAGTGGGAGGTGTGGATTTATTTTAAAAATATATTATATATACTATCATTTATTTTCCCAACTATTTTCCACCCGCCTGCGGCCCGCACTGCCGCCCGCCCACTTGCCCGCCCGCGGCCGCCGCCCATGCCTCCCCCTGCCGCTGTCGCTGCCCGCCCATGGCCCCCCGCCACCGCCGCCCGCCCGCACCTCCCCCCCCACTGCCCCCCATCCCACCCGCCGCCTAGGGCGCAAAAACACCTAGCGCCGGCCCTGATTGCGGAATGCCCCTATGCTCTGGGAAGTCAAATCGTGCTAAATCGCGGTGGAAACGACAAATGACAAACAAAACGACGAAATGACAAATTTTTGAAAAATTTTGCAACAACGGAAAAGACCCGAAACGGACCTGTTCCGACAAATGAAAACTCGAAACGTCATTTTTTCTGGTTGTGCCCATGTCTACTAGGTATATATCCTAACGCTCTGTTCCCTGTTCCCTGTTTGTATCTTTCACAGGTCCCGGGGATAACAGAGGACAGAGGTGCACATGCACAGCGTTTCTGACACCCAGCCACCACTTCCTGCACCTCATTATCTGACATCAAAGGCAGGACTTTCACTTTGCCAAATGGCAGGGCCAACATGATTTGGTTCTGTCAGCTTAAGCAGCTCTTTGCCTACCTCTATCTCTGTCTCATATCCTAAGCCGAAAGAGCTTTCGTTTCAATAATGGAAAAGTGACATCTTTAAAAACCTGCCTTCTACAGACACATAAATATTTCTTTCCCCCGATCTCTCTTCCTCTACCTGGTCATATCTTCTGTTTCTGTGCTAGCAATATTAAAAGTGTACTTCCGCATCTCCCCCCCCCTCTCTCTCTCTCTCTCTCTCTCTCTCTCTCTCTCTGTGTGTGAACTCTCAAAGTAGTGAATGTCTTACCAACCTATTAATGTACTTTTTGTGTGTGGAAGTCATGCCTTTCCCTCGGAGACAGCTGACAGAAGGAATTCAGAGATGCAGTTGATTACCCGAAGATACTTTTAAAATGGCGTGCGAGGAAGTGTCACAGGGAGAAGGCTTAGCAGGGAGGGAGGATTTATGAATTGCTGGGAAAATGGATGGCTCCAAAAGTGAAGTGGAGAAAGATTGGGTAGATAAGATGCCTCATTGTGATTGACAAGCAAAATAGGACTTTGATTTCTGCAACTAGGTTCTGTAATGATCAACGCTAATACTGTACTTTTTATCTGGTATAGTCAGTGCACTGTTCATTAATAGCAATACCCTCTGGTAGAAGGTTGGTTGGTTGGTTTGGTTTTGGAGGTGCCTTTAAGTGTTCCAAGTCTGAGCAGCAAGAATATTTTCAATAGCTGCTTTTACAGGACCCCTAAAATCTGATGCAAAGGGCTCCCAGATGCAGAGCTTAAAATTGTTTTCCCACCAGCTGCGGACTTTTAAAAAATTAAGTACAACCACGCCCACCTAAGCATGCTCCAGCGCATTTTACACGTACCTGGTCTCCGGAGGTAAAACATTTCCAATGTGGATTGTAAAGCTGTGGATGCCGGGCTCTCCTCGCATTCTGTTTGTTTTGTTGTCCCCTCCGTCCCTTTAACAGACAGGAATCCCTACGGGGCTGCTCCACAGCAAATGGAGGTAAGCCTGCATTTTTTCTCTCCCCTTTTTTCTCCATCCCCTCACCACAGACAGGAGAAATGGAGTGCATAAGGGAGGGAACACAGGAAGCGAACAAAACCCCACAATCTCTCGTCCGAATTTAAGTTGCCGGCGGATTTTAGAGGTTGTGTAAAAGCGCCCATAATGTGGCTGATTACAGTGTACCTTATACACATCTGGTTCCAAATGATTCCTGATTTTCTCCCTCCCAGATCTTTTAAGAGACAGGGTAGAAACCAAAGTCACAGCTGAATGAATGAGCCAGCTATCAATCATTAGATTCCAAGGTCTCTTGGTAGGCAAAAGACTTTGGCTTATTCTAGCACAGGTTTATCTCATTCTGAGTGATGCAGATTAGCTCAAAGGGTGGTCAGGTAGTAAACATTACCCCAGAGCACAGAGAGAACTCCTTGTTCCCTGAGCTCCTTGCCCTCTGAAGATGCCAGCCAGAGAGTCTGGCAAAACATCAGGAAGAAAACCTTCCAGAACATGGCCAAACAGCCTGAAAAACTCACAACAGCTATTAGATGCCAGCTATGAAAGCCTTTGAGAATACAAGTAGACATAAGCATCATCTGCAAGAAAATTACTTAAACCCCGAACTTGTAAATTGTTCTCATCTGCCTTCCTTTTTCAGTGCCCTCATTGACATCTTCATAGATAGATCAGTTACGGTTTTATTTACTGATAGCTAGGGATGTTAGTTTGCTTACATCATGGTGGAGAGGAAGGAATTTTACTTGGTGTGCTTTTTAAGTCTTCTTGTATCTGTTCAGTTGTGTCCAACTCTCAGTCACTTTGTGGGTCAAGGCCAGGGGTGTCCAAACTTCGGCCCTCCAGATGTTTTGGACCACAACTCCCATAATTCCAAGCCTGTACTGCCAATGACAAAGGACTGTGGGAGTTGTGATCCAAAACATCTGGAGGGTGGAAGTTTGGACACCACTGGTCAAGATTCTCCATGCCTTTCTATCTCTCACAGCTTTTAATTCCGTCAATGTCATTCCAGTGTCCCTTCTGTGAGTCCTTTGGCAGTCCTTTCTTTTACCACTGACCAATCCCAGCATTCCAGAGTTTTTTTTTTAAAATCTGTCTAGGGCAGTGGTGGCAAACCTTCGGCACTTGAGATGTTTTGGACCACAGCTCCCAGAATTCCGATCCTAGATTGGCAATGGCAAAGGACTGTGGGATTTGTAGTCCAAAACAACCAGAATGCCGAAGGTTCACCACCACTGGTCTCTCTGTGTGTTGCGTTGTGACCATTGTTACCGACTCTTCGTGACCCCATGTCCATGGAGTTTTCTTGGCAGGAATACTGGCATGGTTTGCCAGTTCCTACTCCAGGCACCTAGAGCACCTGGGATTCCCTGATGGTCTCCCATGCAATTACTAACCAGGGCAGACCTTGCTTAGCTTCCAAAATCAGGCAAGATCGGATGTGCTTAGGGCATCTAGGCAGACCAATGGTCTAGGGACTTCTTTGTTGGTCATCCTCACTTTTGATGGGATGTGTAGTAGTCAGGCGTCAGCACCACCATTGAAATGCATCTATATTTTCCTTATCTGTCTTCCCCAAAGTCCAGGTTTCACATCCATATGAAGCTATTTTTAAGTACATGGACATAATTCAAGCTTTCCGAGTTAGTGTGCAGATCAGGTTACAGCAGGGCTGCCGAAACTTTGGCCCTCCAGATGTTTTGGACCACACCTCCCAGAATTCCAAGCCTGTATTGTCAATGACAAAGGATTGTGGGAGTTGTGGTCCAAAACATCTGGAGGGCTGAAGATTGGACACCACTATCTTGAGCCTGCTCATTCCAAACTGAGTGGTGCAGTTCTCCACTCAGAACTGGGGAGAAAAACACACAACCTGGGAAACCTGCAGGGAACATGAGGATAGTTAAGGGCAATTAAGGAGTAAGATACATATGACTCTTCACCCATTGTTTTTCTATAATTAGAGTCATGAAGAAACTGGGTGGAAAGCATTCATACCTGATATAGATTAGAAGCCAACTAATTTACCTCCCTATAAATACTCAGATCCAGTATCATTCTATACATTACACCATCATTAACTCAGGTACTCACTGCCTAGAAAAAAATCAGAATCTCACCATGAGTTGGAACTGACTTGATAACATTATTATTATAGTTATGTTCTTTAAGCTTGAAAGGAAAACACCAATGCATGCTAATTTTTAAAAGCAGAAACAGTCGACCAAGTTCAGATCAGGAGAGGAGGAGTGTAACTATCCTTTGCCCCCCTCTCTGGCACAGCTCAAAACCACACCACCCTTAAAAATAAAAGAAATAAAAACAAAATAGACAACTATTAACTACAAGGCATTGTGCCTACTTTGGGTTTAAGGTTTCCCTATGGCTTCAGCTTCCAAGTAAAATAAATGATGATAAATACTCAAACCTGTCAATGGAGAACTGCATAAATCAAACAGTGTAATAAATAATAGCTACTAAACAGAACGAGAATTGGCTGGTCCAGACTCAACCCACATGTCATTTTATATTTAAAGGACTTGGTCCCCCCAGAGCACTTTATGTTCATGCTGAACTCATGTGCTATTCCGTTCTTGTCAAACATGTGACTGACTTTCATTGGCACAACATATCCAGACACTGCAGCGTCTACACATCAAATATGATGAAGGTAGCAAAGTGTACAGTTTCCTTGTTGTATCTCCCAGCTTTTGGGCAGTGGCTGCTGCTGTGATCTAACTCATTTCCTGGAGAACTGTGAAGTTCTTAAGATATCAAGGCAGCAATTCAAAGAAAATTTAAAAGCCATCAGGTTCCAAATGACCTGGAGTGAATGCTGGCCAAAGCTAGAAGTCATATGTAAAAGTTTGGGTGAAGATTATTGCTTAAAAGTTTTGTTTAAGGTGCCCGTCCATGAGAGGAGTGGTCTACAAATGGGCACCATGACTGGAAAGTTTCCCCAGTTGCAATGCATTACTATTTCTTTCTGTCCTGCCTTCATTTCAATTATCTCAAGATGGCATACATCCCCCCTTTCTTCCCTAGCTGTTCTTAGAACCACCCTGTGAGAGATTGTGACTGGCCTAAGGTTTCCCAGTGAACTTCATGGGCAAGGATTTGAATTCAGCTCTCCTGAGTCTTGGGCCTCTCTGCTGCAATCCAGTCAACTGATAGGACAGCTGAGAGATGCACAGAAGGATCCCCCTCAATGAAGATCTTAAAGTAGGCCAGGGTAAACTTTGACTGTCCAAATGTTTTGAACCTTAACTCTTGAAAGACGACAGTAAGGAACCTTGGTGGTTGAAGAGCAGAGTATCTAGAAGGTCCACCAAGCTTTCTATGGCATGTCCCCCCTTGTCTCTCCTTGCCCATTCTTTGTCTCTGGCAAGAAATGGACTTGGGCCCCTTTGCATGGAGAAAGTGAATCCTACCACTGAGCCATACCATGTCAGTGAAAGGACTACTGGTGATGTACTGGTACCATCATGCAGACAATGCTTCAGTCCAGGAAGTCTTCAATTGCTAAAGACCTTCTAATTCAGAGAGTAGAAAAGTTGCTTCTCTCAATGCAGAAGCTCAATTCCTTTGTGCAAATGGAAACTGCAAATGGATTAAGTGCAGAAGTTTCCAAATTATTTGACAATTGACCCCAAAAGAACCATCTAAGCTATGGAGACAAAGAATAATTGCTGGGGGAAGAAAACTATGAGCATTACTGGAGGAGGAGTAAGGGCTTGTTTGGAGTTAGTAGTACTTGATTTGTGAGTGATTATTGATTTCAATTTTGATGTGACTTTCTAATCGTTCAGAGAAATTTTGGCAGCTGAACATGGAGAACAGTATGTGCAGTAAAGGAGATCCATACCCTCTCAAACCTGGTTCTACATGAACATAAGCTTTAGTTAGTTTGTGACACCCTTGGGAACACTGCTGCTCCATTCACACCTGCATTCGGAATCAATATATATATGACAAATTGGAGACACCATGGATAGATATTTGTCACACTGAGGGAAAGGATGCATAACTTGTTCTAAGTATAGCTGCATGCTCTTGAAAGAAGAGGTGTTTAATTATGATCTAGCAGTTCTTTGAGGCTCAGGCAGCATCAGCACCCTGGAGTGCCTTTACCTGCCTCTTATGGAAGTGATGCCTAATGGGAGCCATGAAGGGTACAATGCAACCAGTGACTTGGAAGTTGCTGACTTGATCCATATACTTCTGCAGTGACGAGAAGGCTGCCATATGGTGATTCTAAAGTCATCCTATCAGCACCTATGGTTGTGGTCCCAATTTTTGGTAACCCAGGGGTTCTTGGACTGCAGCTCCCAAAACTCTCCCAGCCAGTACAGTACATGTAAATGGCATTCAGACATTTAGGATTGATGGTGACAGATAATAAAGATGTCCTTTAATTGACAGAAACCCCATGGCATTCTTTTTAAAATCTACATTTAGTTTTGAAGCATTTTAACATTCAACATGAAACCTGGGGGTTGATACTGAAGTTGAATGATAACTTGGTATATATGGCTTTTAAGGCTGATCTGAAACAGGGGAAGCAAAAATAGACTTAATAGTCCCTTTGTGTATTATTATCCTCTAAGGAATTTAAACGATTTATCAAAATGTTGGTTTCTTAATAGTGGAGGAATCCAAGAAATATAGGTCTTTAGACTTAAGACCCACAATGGAATAATTGCCATTTTTTCTTAATTTAGATAACTGAGCGCCAGTTGAGCCTCGGGCTACTTTGAAGGTTAATGTGGATAAACTTTTAGAAAATGAAGATATCAGAAATGAATACATTTCAGAAATTAGAGCTTTCAAAGGCCTCCTCAGCAGCAGAATGCAACTATTAAGATGGAAGTTATTTGGAAAAAGAATTTATCTCTTTTCTAAGCCCAGTAAAATTGCAATTGCAGAGGGGTGAAAAATAACGTGTAAGGTTTTAAATCCTATAACCAGTTTTCCTTCTTATTGCTTATTTGGAATCATGAGCTGCCAGATTTTGGAAATAGGATTAGAATTACCTTTAAAGTTCTGGGGTGGATCCCCTGTTGTCATTTAATTGACTAAGAACATCGCTGCCAATCTAAGATGCTACTCCTTATGCACACACTGTTATTTGGCCTCTTTTAATAAATCTTCGAAATACGACAGAATTTAGGACTTGTCAACCAGCCATCAACAGAAACTGCACATCTTTTAGGTCAACTTTCTATAACCAGCTTCTGGACTTCCCCCCTAAAATCAATAGGCTAACTTTGGAGTAAAAGGGGACAATGTACCCCTGGCCAAACATGGCCTTGATGTTTGGAAATCTATCTGAGACAGATTTGAAGCCAGTTTGCAAAGACGGCAAAGAGGAGTTAATGACCTCCATGGCCTACAAATGGCTGCATAATATTTTTCAGGACATCCAGGGAGTAGCCATTGTCCATTAATTTTGCAATGTGTACATTCTGATGTGTATATTCCAGGGCTGTCCAACTCTGAACAGCCTGTGGTCTACTTTTTCTCCCAAATGGCCCCTGTGGTGTACTTTGATCTCCCCAAGGGCCCCCAAAGTCTACTTGTAGGAGTGTACGCGCGTGGTCGCTCTACTAGGCCTTCCTCCTCCTCTTCCATTGTTGTGGCTGCTACCCCGGCTGCAAGGCTGCTAGCTCAGGCCAGACAGGGCCAAGCATGCACAATGCCCAGCCTGGCCCTCCTCCTCCTCCATTGCCGTGGATGCTGCCACCACTGCAAAGCCACTCGGCCAGGCCAGAGAGGGATGGGTGTTCCAAGTGCCCTGCCTGGCCCTCCCCCCCTCCATCGCCATGGTGACTGCCACAGCCACAAGGCTGCTCAGCCAGGCCAGAGAGGGCCAGGCATGCATGTTGCCTGGCCTGGTCCCCCCTTCCATTGTTGTGGGTGTTGCCACAGCCACGAGGCCACGAGGTCAGGCCAGAGAGGGCAGAGTGCACCCAACACCCACCCTGGCCCTCCTCTTCCCCCTCCCCCTCCTCCTCTGGAGGAGCCATGAAGCCACTCAGCCAAGCCGGAGAGAGCTGAACACACGCAGCAGGCCAGCCTAGGCCTGACCTGAGCACACAGCCTCTGGTGGCAGATCAGGAGGCTGCTGGAAACCTGGCGGGCTACTTCTGATGGCCCCATGAGCTACCGGTTACCCGCAGTCAACACATTGTGCAGGCCTGGTATATTTGGACATAGCAACCAAATTCCTTTTGCATAAGATACATCTGGAAGAACTGTTCAAGCCAGAATGATATCCTTCACCAAGAACTAAATGCCAAGAGTTGAGATGTTGAACTACCCATATTTCCCCCTCCATAAGATGCATCCCATGTATAAGACAACCCCTTTCCCCCCCAACCCAAAACTACAGTTTTTCAGCCATGTGGTTCTCCCCTTGGCTTACTTCCTGGTAAAAGATGACCCTAAATGTTTACTCTTACAATTTTAAACAAAAATAGCCATGGAGAATACTGAATTTTATCAAGAACAACTCCTTGATTTTGTTTTAATTTTCTAGAGAAAGCTGTACAGATTATTGCAAAGGGATATGGCTTATTGATCTGCCATTGGAAGGGTTAATGGACATTGGCATATATGCTACTTCATGCTGTCTTTAAAAGAAAGCGGTGGAGGAGAAATCTTTTGAAGAACTAGTAAGAGCAGCACCTTCTCATATCCTCATCAAAAGTATAAGAAGCTCTATCGTCCTGGTTACATCTGGAAAGCAGCCCCGGGGATGCTAATAAATCCCTTGCGACAAATTATATGCTAAGATCTTTAGGGTCCCGGGAATAAATTCTTACAGTCATTTAGTGGGTAATCTCCTGATCAGGTTCCCATTTTTCTTTAGAGGACAATAATATATTAGCTCTTAGGTTCAGTACCAGAAAAAATGCTATATATCAAAATATGACTATAGTCAAAATATTGATCTCAAGCCAACATGGAACTGGGAGAAATGGTAATACATTCTCGGAGAAAGAGGAAAGTGAAGAAAGATTACAATGGCAACTGTGTAGAGAACCAGAAACCTATTATTATATATGGCTGTATAGGAGGAGTGGAAGGGAAACCAAAGCCACTTTTTAAAAAACCAAAGTGCTAACATTTTAAAACTCCACCAGAGGCTTCTGTCATTAGCCAGACAGATCTGGGAGGCTTTCCAGCCACTGATAGCACCAGCGTTGAGGCTCTACATGCGACCAAATTCAAGCTGATGTGGTTGTCCTTCAGGGAAGAGCAGCATTGCTGCCCAACCAGTGCCAGGGGGCCATTTCTAGTCACCCCAACATGGCCTGGCTGGTGACATGGCCTTTGCAGATCCAAACAGTTATTTTCCCCCTATGTAGCCTGCAGGTCAGGCTACGCTGACCCCAAGATCGTCAGGAGTGAAGGAAAGCCTCTCAGCCTTTGGCCTGATGCAGCATGGCTCTTCTTATGTTCTTAAACTTCTTATGTTCTTATTGGCCAGCTGCCCAGCCACTGTTGGCTCCATTTTGTGTGTTCATGCAATGAAGAGCATTGAAGCAGGATGTGTGGAATGAGTGGCGTAGCTCCTTCTCATGCCTCTGCTCCCAGGGGGACGAGCATAGCTTTGAGAAGTTACTTTTTGGAATGCAACTTCCACAATCTGTCAGCCAGCCTAGGCACAGGCAGACTCTTGGGGCTCTTCTTGATAAAAGGCGATAAGGTTGATCCAGTAGGTTCCACTGCAACCTTCTCTGATATGGTGCCTTCCAAGGATTTGGACTAGCACTTGCATCATCCCCAGCCAACAGAGGATCTTCCATGGTTTTGCTTCTTACTAGAACATCAAGATAGGTCAACCAGAGGTTGGTGTAACAGACATCATTGAAGGATGAAAGAGTCCAGAGTCCAGGAATATGCTCTGAATAACCAATCTGAATAGAACCCCATGTTTTTTGCTGCCAAAGTCTACTCTTAGTTATCCCAAGCTTTTTTCAGTACGACTGAAGGGAGGTTGCTAGAAGATAACAATGTATTGCTTCTGTTATTACGCAACGGCAAATCAAATTTTGGTCTTCACCCAAATACCAGACACTCTCTCAGTAGATTCGTCTCTACTCCTTGTCCTTTGCCCCACTGTCCAGGATGGAACTGCAGCTCTCAAGCATTGCATTGTTGGGTTGTTGTGGTTGTTATTTTCATTTGATTTTATGAAAGAGGACAACTGTCAGTTTCAGTGCCTGATACGAAGCTGCAATGAGGGGACGCTTTCTTTCCGTGAGTAAGTACAAGACTGTTGAGCCTCAGAGCTGCATCAACTTTGCCGCAGTCTTCCCCGCGTACTGATTTGCTGGGCTTTCAGCTTGGAGAGGAAACTGCTGACCTCTTCTCTTGCAGTAAGTTATGACGGAAATAAAAGAGTTAGCCTAAAGGAATGAGGAGCTAAATTTCCGAGCAGCACAATAGCATCTGTCATAAGAGATAGAGGTCTTTGAGAGTTCAGCCCTTCCCACCCTTCCACTTCCAAACCTGTGTTGGAGTTTGTAAGATTATAGCATTAATGGATTTGTAGCCTGATTTTACAAAGCTTTATAGACAACTCTGTCCAAATTGATTCAATGATATCTTTTTTTTCTCCTGTGAGTCAGTTTGTATTCTTAGAATAGCAAAACAAATAGCAACGACGACCACCCTCACATATTTAATAACAGTGTCTTAAGGGTTTGATCCCCTAAATCAATTAAGTTCTGCTGGTGTTAATTTGGGATTAAAAATCCTGAGGGTCTAATAATCCCTTGCTGGTGGTTTCATCCCTAGGGATCTAATTGGTGCTTGTAGGTTCCCTGTACTGAAGCAAATGAAATCCCAGGTCTGTGATGCTACAGGATCTAAAGCCACAAGTCTTGATGGCCAAATACACACAGCTTGGAGAAGTTACATCTGGGACTTACAACTCTCAGAAGCTCCAGCAATATTGTCAGCAGTCAGGCTGAGGGTGAGATCCCATGAGGTCTTGTCCCCAAGCCAAGCTTTTCAAGCTCTACTGGAGAACGAAGCATGTTAGCTGAACAGCCCTTTCATATGGCCATGGTCACACCTGGGTTTTGATCCAGATCTTCTGAAGGTCCAGCTTTTCCTCTTCATCCCATCACCTGATTTAAATGTGGGACAAGAGTTCCCATGTCAAAAGATGTTTTTTTATTATTTTAAAGTGCAGTTCAGCCCCTTGGCCAGCAGGTGGTGCTAGCATTTGAATAACGGACCACTTGGCTGGAGGAAATTAAAACTTGTAGGACCGGATAGAGGTTCCTGTTTCTCTGAAGGTGAAAAGCAATTTAAAAACATAGCCCATCGGCCCCAGGAACAGCCGGTCGGTGCTATGAAAAAAGAAAGAAAAAGAAACAGCTCATCTGTGTGGTCTCACGGCGTCTGCCTCCTTAAAACCTGGATTTTCAAAGCGAGGCAAAAATTTCCCTACCTCCTGGGTGAGTCACAGAAACCTCGCTTAAGGGATCATTACCGGGTTTTCTTTTTTCTTTCTTTTTTTCAAAAAGCCCGGTGGCCGTGGGGACAGCCTCTTTAGACACAGGTTATCTGGTAATTTAAACTGCTTTTAAACGGACATGGGACCCTTAGACACCACATGTGGCAATGGAAAGGGCTGGATTTTCATTTGATCTCACCTTTGGACCTTCACACTTTGCTCGTGAGTGGCTCAGCAACAACAGGCAACTTTTCACCATGTACAATATGACGGATTGACAAAGGACTCTTTCAACGAAGCAGGACGCCATGACTGAATGGGAAACCTTTAGGGATTGCCCTGCCTCCTGTTCATGTGAGGTCCCTTTCATTAGTAACTTTCTTACCACCAATGCAGTAAAGATTGTTTTGATCCAGTAAAAGAGGAATACAGAGAAATACGAATGAGGTACAGCACAAAAGAGATCAGCCACTGGATCTAGATTGTTAACACTTTGCATGTAACCATTATTAAACAGGTAAGGCATACATAACATGAATCAAGAGGCCTCAACACTCACACATTCACTCTCGATTCATACTCACCACCTCCTGGTCAAAAAGATGAGGTACCCTGAATGACGCAGCACTGACAGGAACAAGGCACACAGGTTCAATGTCTCTCATACCTTTTATGCCTTTTAAAGTTTTGTTTCTCTTCAGGCTTGTGGTTCTTCTCTGATTTTAGTCCAATTCCAATTAACATCCTTATTAGAAATATAGTTTCCTTCTGAATTCAGTCCAATTCAGAATGTCCGTTCATCTTTATTATCTTTCCATGGATACCTGTATATCTTGACTTGAAGATTAGACATGGGCATGAAACGCTAAAATGGTGTTTTGTTTGTTTTGTTTGTTTTGTTCATTTTGTTTTGTTTGAAATGAAATGTTTAAAAAATTGTTTCATTTTTGTTCCATTTCATTTTTAATTTTTATGTGTTTTATGTGTTATGTCATGTTTTATGTAACTAACTGTGTGTTTAATGTGCTTTTTTATGATTTAACTTTGTCTTTGCGGGGGGTGGGGAGGAAAGTGTGGGCTTTTAAAATGTTCTTTTAGCCCCCGAAACAAGCAGGAGCAGCCATCACCACCTGCTCTTGTGGCTTTAAAAAAAAAAAACAGTTTTAAAAGCCTGTGCTTCCCCCCCATCATGCCCAATTAGGAGAACGAAAAATGAAACGGAACAAAATGAACATGTCCGTTTCATTTTTTTTAAAAGCCAGTTTGTTTTGGTTTGTTAGGAAACAAAATGAAAAATGAAAAACGAAGCAATTTTTTTTGTTTCATGCCCATCTCTATTTAGATATCTTCTCCTGAATGCACTAATGAGTTTTTGACTTGGAGATGTTTTCTGCAGGATGCACCTATTTCAGCATTACCCAGGTTCTTACCTGAGCAATTTTGGCATCATTCTTATGTTTTCCAGGATGCACTGATATCAGTCCTTTTGCCTTGCTTGCAACAATTTTACGTCATTTGGAGTTTAAAGCACACAGCATACATTGTACCCATAAGCCTCTACAATTCTTCATTTTACGTGGTGTTCTTCACCTTATTTAGGCCAAACATACATTTGTCACTCGGGTGTAACAACTCTGTCTGACATTAACTGTTGAATGCGTTTTTGCAGCACTCGGAAATATGCATATACCGGTTTAAAACTTGCAAAAGGAATAGCAAAGCCAGGCATTTGAACCCTACTGTTGCGTACATGTCCTGCTAATGTTCCATTTGCCTGTAACTTTGCCTCCTGAACAGCCATACACTAACCTGTGTAATTTGAAAAAAACGTTCTCACAGTGTTCTGTAGAATTGTGTCTCATACATCTCGGGGTGCATTTAGTGCGGGCATGTCCAAACTTCGGCCCTCCAGATGTGTTGGACTACAACTCCCACAGTCCTTGGCCATTGCAATCTAAGCTTAGAATTCTGGGAGTTGTGGTCCAAAACATCAGGAGGGCCAAAGTTTGGGCATGCCTGATTTAGTGGAACTCACCTACTAGTCATAGAAGCACAGGACGGCATCTCACTTGAATTTTGAAAGACAAAAGCTGCCCTCCATGAGTATCAAACACATGACCACTGAGCGTACAGGCATGGAGGGAGGTGGAAGTGTCCTTTTCAGATGACATCCAGTGTAAAGGGGGAAAATATGAATATCTTTTCTTGTTCCGGGAAAGCCAAACTGAGGCACAACATGGCTGCCCTCATTCATTTAGTATATTGACCATTTTCAGAAGTGGAGACATGGCGGCAGATAGGATGATATTGTGGGATGGGGGTGGGGAACAGAGGAACTAAAAAAAACCTCATTCTGCTCAGTGTTATGGCCAACAGCAACTGTTAATATAATAAAGGCATTGATCCCTGTCATTATAACCCAATATTAAATAGCCCTAAAACCACTGAAACAGCAATTTTGTGATTAGCATGATGGGTATTTACAGTCCTTAATGAAACATTATATAGTGATTTGAGCACAAAGCAACCATATTGTGTCCTCGAGTTGTCAGAGAGCCAAAAATAAATCTGGACTGTGCATAGATAATATCTCAGCAATATGCAGTGGTGTGTGTGTGTGTGTGTGTGTGTGTGTGTGTGTGTGAATGATGCTACGAGTGTATGAGAGACATAGGGGGAAGTAGGAGAAAGATAAGCAGTTTAGGAAAATGTCATTTCTGCATTTACATTTCTTCTCAGCATTACTTTGAAGTAGACATGGGCATGACTCGGCGAAATTGTCGTTTCCGTTTTCGGTTATTGTTTCCATTACGTAACGGAAACGGTAACAATAATTAAGCTGTCAGAACTCGAACTTGAACTGAAAAAAGAAACATTTGGTCGGGTTTTTCGTTTCCGTTTGTGGCATCGCGGTGATCGCACAATGCGAAGCACAGAAAAAGTTTTTAAAAGTTTTTTTTAAAAAAGCAGGTGAAGATATGCCTGCCTGAGGCTTTGCCACCTACCAGAGGGGTGGTTTCTGGGGGGTCCCTGGCCTTCCCCCCCTCTTCTCCTGTCCTGGGCTGCTTGCACCAGGCTGGGGGGGGGGTCATCCTCGTCGTCTCGCCATGCCATGCGGTGAGGGGGGATCCAAAATGGCGACCGCAATTTTTCTTTTGAAATCGTGGTCAAAAAACACACCAAATCACCACAGAAACATGTGAAATTTATTTATTTCAAATGCCTGAATTTTAATAGTAGCAGCAGTGGGTTGTTTTATAGCAATAAAACGTCGTATTGATTTTATTTTATTTTATTTTATTTTATTTTTTATTTTTTTAGACCTGCCCATTTGGGCTGGGCATGGGATGGGACCATGCAAATTTTTGAACCATTCCACCAATGGCATCGCCAGGTTTTTGACTGACACTCTGGATGTCTCGGAGGGCATAAAAAGCCGAGAGACCTTCCTCAAATTGCAGTCGGGTGTATGGATGTGGTTGAGGGAGGAGGGCTGGCTGCTGGTGCTGGTGTGATCTGATTGAGATTGAGGAGGGAGGCTGGAGGTTTTAGGATTTAAGTTAGGCAGGCAGGGAGGGAATTGAATTAAGAAAATAATTTCTTTGATTCCCTGCAGCTTTGTCTGCTGAAGGGAATAGCAGTTTATTCTTTATTTCTTCTCTGGCAGTTTGTGAGGATTTTTTTCTGATATTGGATAAAGGGGGAGGTTTGACTGGGAGTGGGAGGTGTGGATTTATTTTAAAAATATATTATATACTACCATTTATTTTCTATTTTCCCAACTTCAATTTGCTTGCACACACACACATTTGGGGTGCAAGCCAAGAACAGAACCTCCATCCTAAGTGATATCCTAACTGCCCACTCGCCCATCTGCCTGCGCCGTCGCCCGCCCATGGCCCCCTGCCACCGCTGCCCGCCCGCACCTCCCCCCCGCAACCCCCCCCCCACTCCACCCGCTGCCTAGGGCACAAAAACACCTAGCGCAGGCCCTGATTGCGGGACACCCCTATGCTCTGGGAAGTCAAATCGCGCTAAATCGTGGTGGAAATGACAAACAACAAAGAACAAATGAAACGACAAATTTTTGAAAAATTTCACGACAAACAGAAACAACCCAAAACGGACCCGTTCCGACAAACGAAAACTCGAAATGTCATTTTTTCTGGTCGTGCCCATGTCTACTTTGAAGTTCTAAATTTGCGTCCGTGTAATTTTTGTAACTTCTCCCACTTCACCCATTGTGCTTTCGACTGAGGAGCTGGTTTTTGCTGGAAAATGGTTCCCCCCTGAGCAAATGAATGAAAGTAAAAGTGTGGATCTAGGTTTAGCCACAGCTGAAGTGAACCAGTGACACGAGTGGGAATTCCTTTCACTTCAGTGTGCTTGCTTTAAGTATGACTTATATAAGCCTAATAAATAAATAAATAAATAAATAAATAAATAAATAAATAAATAAATAAATAAATAAATAAATCTACACTCCACAGTTTGTTGTAGTTGTTTTGACTTAGTATGCCACTTCCACATGGGTGGCTTACAGCCTAATTATGCAAACAACACTTTGCCACCCAGAAAGCTGGGCGCTCATTTGACTGACCTCAGAAGGATGAAAGGCAAAGACAATCTTAAGCCAGCTACCTGAAGCCATCAGAATCACACTCAGGTCATGAGCAGAGCAGTACTGCAGGACTGCAGTTTAATGATTGTGCCACAGGGCTCTTTGTTTCAGTCAAAGTGATAAAAACATACTGTTACTAGGTAGACAAGAGTAGGCGGATTACGTGCCATGTATGGGTCACAAAAAAGCCACAGGGGTCCAGGGATGAGAATCCCAACTTACTGGACCCCCCCCATGACGTGTGTGCTGAATAAATGTCACCTAATATCGTACATTAAAAATATAATTGCACAGAAGGAAGGGGAAAATTCACAGGTTTTCTTCCAGCGGAGTGAAGTCAAGAGCAAAAAATTGCCTAGTGATTGACAACTCCTTGCCACAGGTTGTGGTATTGGCTTCTAGCCTGGATGCCTTCAAAAGGGGATTGGACAGATTTCTGAAGGAAAAGTCCATCACAGATTACAAACCATGATGGAGTGGGACCAAGAGACAGATATCTAGTCTCATGCACTCCCTGACACATTTGGTGGGGCCACTGTGAGATACAGGAAGTTGGGCTACATGGGCCTTTGGCCTGATCCAGCATGGCTCTTATGTCCTTATGTTCTTAACTTTTTATTCAGCGGGTTGTCCCAATGTATCAATACATTTTCACTGAAGACATTAGTGAATATTCACTGCAAAGATTATAAAAGTTGCCCTCTGAATTCATACATCTCATTGCCTGTCATTAGGGACAGATTGGGTGTCCAGGTCTTGATTTATTAACATCAAAGAACTATTTTTTTCTTTTACTTTTTCTGTGCTTTATTTACCCCGATGGCTATTCAAAAAGAGATTTGACCAACTTCTAGTTCTGTAAGCACATCAGTGGCAGATTAAACTCTTTGTCTCTCTAGAACGAGAGTGCTTCAGCGCTGCACTTTATGACTCGAACGGCCTGCCTTGTAACTCGAGAGATCGTTTTCATTAATACTAATAACTGTGTGCTGTCAAATCATTCCTGACTTATGGTGACCCTTCTCAGAGTTCCTAGTGGAGAGTACTCAGAAGTGGTTGAGCTCGGCTTTTAAAAAATAAAAATCTGAAACGATCTCTCCACGTGTGTGTGTGTGTGTGTGTGTGTGTGTGTGTGTGTGCGCGCGCGCGCGTGCGTGCACGTGCACACACGCACACGCACACACACAAACAGAGAGGAAGAGCCATTTCAGTGCTGCAGAACGACTAATTGTATTTAAACGCTCAATTTCTTTGAAAAGGAAGTTATGAATATCCGTGGTTCAGAGCCTTGTGGGGCAATTGTTAAACTGCTCTTCTGCAGCCATAACTGTGCTCACGTCCTGGGGTTCAGTCCCAGGTAGCCAGCTCAAGGTTCACTCAGCCTTCTATCCTTCTGAGATCGGTAAAATGATCTCCAATTCTCCATTCTTTTCCTGTGTTTCCCTGTTAAGCGAACTTTACTTCTTTATAAAATAAGCACCCTTTAGATTTACAATTTATAGGTAGCAATCTGTGGAGGAAAATCCTGTGGTGAACCGCCACTTGCGCAACAGGAATTACTGATAATTAAAGAGTTCCTTATGTGGTTTTGGGAGTGTGCACAGCTCATGTCCAATGGAGCAAAGTTGTGCACCCCTTGAAATCACAGAAGGAAGCCTTGAACCAGCAGCAATCTGCCACTGCTGGCTTCTCCTATTTGTATGATAGGTGTGTACACACATACATAGAAATGTGGTGTGTTTTCATTGTTTCATGGTTGTTGAGGAAATCCACTCCCTGCCTCCACACACCCCTAACCCTAACCCTAACACATACAGTTGGTTCCTCTCATGTGGCTGAAGTAGATCGCTGGATCTCAGCCTTGTGGAATGAGATCATAAGCAAAGCAGAACACTGGAGCATCTCTAATCACAAATAATCTACGACTAGGATAGAGCATGACTGACAAGTATGAACAGCTTTGAATCCTTCTTACTGCTGTGGGTGCTTTGGCTACAATTTAATTCCGTCAAGAAAAAGAATTTTAAAGCCCCTAACAGAAGCCATAAAACAACATTCAAAGCATAATAAAGCTATACAGCCAATACAAAATAAAAGCAGAATGTCCGTATCACAAAACCATATATAATAAATGAGCGTCATAAGGCATACACCATAAAGGACACTCATAAAACAAAGCTAAAGTAAAGATCTATAAAGTCCCCATCGTATGCAAAAAGGTAGTTCACTCATTCATAGAAATCTGTGGAATATAAATAGTTTTTACTGAACTATGATTTCACAGCAACAATATAGTCGTATATCTATGCTGCTACTGATGTCATAAATATGATGGGGCGCGATCCAGCCAGAGTTAAGCACAGCCTCTCCATGAAATGCAACTAATTTGAAAGCAAAACATAAATATATCTCTTAAATCTGTCTTTCTTGGTCTCCATGACCCATGCAAATGTTGATGTTTAAATGTGGTTTGACAGCAACTGCCTTGCCTCCATGTCAGCTAGAATGGCCAGGCAGAAACAGCCCCTTCTGCTGCAGCTTCTTCTACTATTTCTGAGCCAACTGCCTCCTGGAAAAGGAGGCTTTGGGACATGAGATTTACTAAATGATACATTTGTCCATTTTTCTAGAAGAAAAGCGACATAATTAGTTGTGTTATTTACTGATTTATTTATCTATTTATTATTGACACTTATAGACTGCACCGACTTTCCCGTAGGGAACTCTGGGCAGTTAACAACAGATGCAAAATTAAACAAAACAGATAAAAGCAATGTGTTGAGGCGAAGAAGTTACAGCCTACTGTGTCTGTAAGTCTACAAATATTAACCACAAAATATAACACTGGGACCAGTCCAAGCAAAGTCTTAAATTAGAATTCAGTAATTAATAATAACTCTGTTCTGTCCCCCCCCCCCCATAAATTTGTTGATTTGATGGTTCTGATCAAGTTGAGGTTAGCACTTGGTTTGAGATTTACTTGTGACTTGGCCCCAACTAAAGCACACTTTTAAGTCATCATGAATAACTCACATCTAGTTCCTTTTCTTGGGAGGAAAGCAATGGCAAACTTAGATAGCATCCTAAAGAGCAGAGACATCACTTTGCCAACTAAGGTCAGGAATAGTCAAAGCTATGGTTTTTCCAGTAGTGATGTATGGAAGTGAAAACTGGACTATAAAGAAGGCTGATCACTGCAGAATCGATGCTTTTGAGCTGCTGGAGGAGAGTCTTGAGAGTCCCCTGGACTGCAAGGAGATCAAACCTATCCATCCTGAAAGAAATCAACCCCGAATGTTCACTGGAAGGACAGATTTTGAAGCTGAGGCTCCAGTACTTTGGCCACCTCACGAGGAGAGAGGAGTCCTTGGAAAAGTCCCTTTGTGGTCCAGCGCCTAGCCTCGGCGTTGTATCCCCCCAACTGAATACACTGAAACACTTATGTTTTTGGACAAAACGTGGAGGCCACAGCTTTATTGGTATGGTGACAATCTGCAGTACTCTGGCCAGGCATTGGGTCGGATCCGACGTTATCGGGGAACCCGCCTGTCCCCCGATACTCCCGGTGGCGCCCCCAGGTGGCAGCACCCTTGGTTCTCAGCCTCTGGAAATCCCCGTGGGCGCAGGCTCCTTCGAGATTTCCTTCGCTTAGCTGAGCGGAGAGGCCATCTGTTGTCCCTCCCGAGCCGGGACACTCGCGGCTCCCTCCTGGCTCCGCCATTGCCACCTGTTGTTTCATGCCAGGCCGACACCGACTTGCAGCCACCCCGGCCTGGATCCGGTCCCAATGCCGCCAAACCGCCATAGCTGTGACAAGACATAGCAAAACAATTAAAGTTAACAAAAACACCACAAACCGAATGCTTAATGTCTAGGGGTGGGTGGGTGGGGACCTTTTGGGCGCGCGGGCAGTATGGCGCGCTCCAGAGCCGCCGGCCCCTTTTAAGGGGCCGGCGCTGGACCCGGCTCTGCGCCTGCGCGCGGCCGGCCAGTCCCCGGATGCCCGCGGCCGCGGAGCACGCCGGGCAGTCCGGGTTGGCCCGGCTGCCCCGCGTGGCGCCGCCATGCCCCACGAGGGCGCGCTGGCCGGCGCCATCATGGGCAGCCTCCGGTCCGGCTGGGCGCGGACCACAACCCTGGACCCGGTAAGTCGGGTCCGTATTTTGTGGTCCAGCGCCTAGCCTCGGCGTTGTATCCCCCCAACTGAATACACTGAAACACTTATGTTTTTGGACAAAACGTGGAGGCCACAGCTTTATTGGTATGGTGACAATCTGCAGTACTCTGGCCAGGCATTGGGTCGGATCCGACGTTATCGGGGAACCCGCCTGTCCCCCGATACTCCCGGTGGCGCCCCCAGGTGGCAGCACCCTTGGTTCTCAGCCTCTGGAAATCCCCGTGGGCGCAGGCTCCTTCGAGATTTCCTTCGCTTAGCTGAGCGGAGAGGCCATCTGTTGTCCCTCCCGAGCCGGGACACTCGCGGCTCCCTCCTGGCTCTGCCATTGCCACCTGTTGTTTCATGCCAGGCCGACACCGACTTGCAGCCACCCCGGCCTGGATCCGGTCCCAATGCCGCCAAACCGCCACCAGAGGCGAGTTAAGCTCGCCTCCCGCCAGAATACTGCATTTCAAGCCACCTAACAAATGCTGTCCTGATGCTCTCCAGCCACTGCTCCGTGCCCGTGTTAGATAGGTGCACGCCGTCCTGCCAAAAAAGGTCGCTTTTCCTGAAGGAGATATCGTAATGAGAGATTATTTCCCCGCCCCACTGTAACACCTGGTGCCCTATGGCTCTGTTAATTTTCCTGCGGGCCCTCTCCACCCCTCTTGGGGATGTGGCACCCCTCCAAACCCTCCTTTGTAACAACTCAGACCATATGATTGTCATGTCCGGGAAGGAGTCGCGCAGGAACTCGAGGGTGGCCTTCATCCCAAGGATGAGGTCGATTCCTTTCCGTTCTGTGAGGTCATTTTCACCCAGTTGTATTATCAGCGCGTCGGGTGGGGCATGTTCCCTGGCCCGCTTCCACAGGGTTGGCAGTAGGCGGTCCCATCGCATCCCCCTTATCCCTAACCATTCGATCCTCATGGCGGGTGCAAGGCCCAGGTGTTCGCCGCTTGAGGATCTTGCTGCCCATTCAGCCGCCCAGTACACTATGCTATGCCCCACGATCCAAACACGCTTCTGTGTACCTGCGGTGGGAACTAAAACAGAAATGATGTCAATGCGGACTTCCCGACATCGCGAATGTACCCCCGGTAGGCGTTTGATTTCCACCTGCCGATTTGTTGTATGTTGTGTGGGGAGGTCCCCAGGGCAGCGGCCTGAGATGCCACTCCGATGCGGAATGAGTGCGTGCCAAAGTCTGAGGGTTGGAAACCCGCCCCGCCCAATGCTTTCTTAAGTACCCCCGCGAATTGGTACCTTGTCAGCGGGTGGCCATCTCTGTGTATCAGTAGTGGGCCTTTTTTGGTAGGCCTTACATTCAGGTAAACCGTCAGGGCCCGTACGGGGCATGGGAGCTGGCTAGGTTGGGCGCACAGCCTGACAGTTGCGCCTGCGCCTACCTGATCTGTTTTAGATGACCTCAATAGTACGTGGGCCTGTGCCGCCTCCACTGTGACGTCGGAGAAGCGAATAGCCCTGCCCTTTGTGTCACGTCGTGAGTTGGCCACCAGTTCGCCCACCCTGAATGCCCCGTAGAATGCCAGGGTGAAGGCAGCTTGGAATAACTTGGCTTCATAGCCTGACCAGCATGTGATCTTCAGTTGGCCAATTATGGCTTTCAGGATATCGAGGGTCAAGGGTTTCCGTTTGTCAGGGACTCTGGGTGGTTGCCTCCCCCAGCCCTTGAGGACTCTCCTCACAAGTGGGCTCTTGGCGGGGTCCCAGCTGCTGCTAAACTCATTAAAGAAGGATAGGGCCGCTAAGTGTACTCTTAGGGCCCTGACGGACTTTCCCTCCCCCCGCAGCACGTGTAGGTACTTGAGGATTGTTGACTCGTCTGGTGGGGTGCCGGCGGGGATGCCCTGCTGGGACGTGAAGCCCTGAAATGACTCCCATGCTCTAGTGTATGCCTTTTGTGTGGTTGGTGCGATAGAGTTGAGGGCTCCCTGGATTACATCGAGTTCCCAAGGCTCCAGAGCTCTTCGGGGAATGGGTCCGGCTCGGGGCTTGCCTGCGGTGCCAGCTGCCAAAACCTGTCGAACTGGAGGCGAGATAACGCATCCGCGATCCCGTTATCCAGTCCTGGTACAAACTTAGCGGTGAAATAAATGTTGAACTTCAGGCATAGGAGCACCATTCTGCGCACGAGGCGCATAACTCGTTCTGATCTGGAATATTGGCGATTAATGACTGCGACCACCGCTTGGTTATCGCACCAAAACCTGACCCTTTTATTTTGTAACGGCCTATGCCATATGGTGATAGCTACCACTATGGGGAATAGTTCTAAGAACGTCATGTCCCGGAGTATGTCATTCCCCTGCCAGGCCGCGGGCCACTTGGAGGCGCACCATCGGCCTCTGAAGTAAACCCCGAAGCCGGTGGCCCCCGCTGCATCGGAGTGCACCTGCAGCAGTTCCCCGGGGTAGCAGGGTTGGCGCCATATCACCGTGCCGTTGAACTTTTCTAGGAAGATCTGCCAAACCCTGAGGTCCTGCTTCATCCCTTTTGATATCCTCAAGTGGTGATGGGGGGCAGTGATCCCTGCCGTGGACCTGGCCAGCCTGGCACAGAATGCCCTCCCCGGGGCTACGACCCGACATGTGAAATTTAGGTGGCCTAGCAGTGACTGGACCTCCCTCAGGGTGGCCTTGGGTTTTTTTAATATAATGCTGATATGCTCCTTTAATGCTTCTAGCTTGTCTTGGGGAAGACGGGACTCTCCCGCCACTGTGTCGATCTCAATACCCAGATAAGTCATTAAGGTTGCCGGACCCTCCGTTTTCTCGTTAGCGAGGGGCACCCCTAGTTCTGCTGCTAGTTGTTGGAATGTCTGCAGGAGGGCCGTGCACTCCTGGGAGCCCCTCCTCCCGATCAGTAGGTAATCGTCTAGGTAGTGTGTAATGGCTCCACCCTGGGACCTTTGACGGACGGCCCATTCTATGAAGGTGCTGAATGTTTCGAATGCTGCACACGCAATGGAGCAGCCAAATGGCATGGCTTTATCCACATACCATTTTCCTTCGAACTTGCTGCCCAGCAAGGCAAAGTCCTCTGGGTGGACTGGCAGTAAGCGGAAGGCGGATTGTATATCACATTTAGCGAGCCACGCACCCTTTCCGTGGGCCCTGACCAGGTTAAGGGCCTGATCGAAACTAGTATATTTTACTGAGGCTAGTTCCGGGGGAATTGCGTCATTTACTGACGCCCCTTTTGGGTAGGATAAATGCTGTATTAAACGGTATTCCCCAGGGGTCTTTTTGGGGACCAGGCCTAAAGGAGATACCCTGAAGTTAGGCAAGGGGGGCGTGTTGAAGGGTCCTGCCATCCTACCTGCTGCTATTTCTTTTTGAATTTTCTGTTTAACTATGAGGGGTTGTTCCTTTGCTGACTTCAGGTTGGGTGCGTCAAGGGCTGTGCGCTGGCCTTCGAATGGGATTCTGAACCCTCTAGTGAACCCTTCCCATAGGTAAAGAGCCTCTTCTCTCTTGGGGTATATTAATAGGAATGGAGCGAGGGCTGATGCTCGCACGGGGGTGTAGGCTAAGTCCCTGAGGCTGCCTGGTGGTGCCTCCTTATTTTCGGGCGGAGATGGGAGCTTGGCTTTGTACTGGGGTTGCTGTTGTGGAGTCTCCCGCAATATTAGGTTTGGATGGAGGCCTGGTTCCCCGAAAGGGCTGGTTCGTAGTTTTTTGCTTGTGACAGGAGATCCTAGGGTGTGTGCCATAACATACATCACACTCATGCTCAAATTTACATTTGCCCCTGTTACACTTGCCCACCTGGAATTCCCAGCATAACCTTTTTGAGGTTTCCCTCCTGTACCCCCGTGCTGACCTACTCCCCCCTTGCCTGCCTTTGAGGTGGGGGCCCACTTCCCATAGCCAGAGTTTGCTGTGCACTAGGTCCCATCTAGTTGTCGCGCTCTGGGAAGCTCTCTTTCTAAAACCCTCGTCATACGCTATGGCCGCTGCGTCCCCGGCCTGCCTCCTTGCACATAAAACATTTTTAAAATGGTTGTTTAGGTGCCATGCCCTCTCCGGGTGGGCGGCCTGGACGATGCTCGCAAATTCAGCAAAACCCTCGAGCCAGTTCTCGAAGGTTCTCTCCACTGTTTGGTGTCTGGGTTTTTTCCTCCGGCTATCCCTCACTTTGAGTTTGCCCTCCTCGTCCTCAGGTTTAACTAGTGTGAAGACGTCCACGTAAAAACCCTGGAGTATAGCCTTCCTTACCCTTCTGCTTACGTGTAGCCCGGGAGGGTCTTCGTCATCCTGAAAGGATGAACGTTTTCGGTCCCCTTGGTCAAGGGGCGCTCCCCCCTCCCTCTCTTTTGACTTAAGGAACCGGGCTCTTGCCCGTGTGGCCCACTTTGGCAAGCTCGGTGTATCGGCGGCCACCCCCCAGTAGTCCCGGACCCTTTCCTCCTCATCGGAGGACGACTCACTGGTAGACGACTCGGAAGACGAATCCCCTCTGTAGCTCCTATGGGACCTGGATCGGCTGGAAGGCTGCCTTTTCCTCTTGCGGCGTGATCTGTGTGCCCTCTCCGAGGCCGACCGGTTGGCATCGCTGGTATCGTCGGAGGCTGAGTGTGCCGAATCAGCCTGGGATGTAGGAGCCGGTGTGGTTACCGCTGCCAAGGGTGGTGCGTTCATTTGGAGTGTAGGTGCCGTGGTGATAGCAGTCGTTGAGGGTACAGGGGCGACCTGGGATATAGGTACTGAAGCAGATACAGTTGTTGAGGGTACCGGGATGACCTGTGGTGTGGGAGCCGGGTTGGTTCCTGTGACTGGGGTTACCACGTTAGCCTGCAGTGTGGGAACTGGGGTGGGTACCGCGCTGCTGGGCCCTGGGACCTGCGCCATGTTCACCAGGTGGCTGGTAAGTAGGGCTAGGACCTGGCCCATATTCAGCAGGCTGTTCTGCTGGAGAATTGGTGGGATTGCTGTTTGACCGCTCCCTTCTGACTGCTGGGTTAAAGGTGGCAGGGCTGCTGCTTGGTTGCCCGCCATTGGCGGGTGGATTTGGGCTACGGGCGGTGGATCCTGGCTCTCGTTGTTGTTACTATTAATCAACGGGGGCCCCTGGTCACCCTGGTGGTCCGTGCACCCTGTGCAGGCCTTCTTTGTGCGCGCCCTGCCGTTACGTCTAGGTGGCATCCTCTTATCTTTCTTTATCAGTTACTGTTGATTAAAGTTTAACCTCCCCTCGCCTGTGCGCGTGGCCCTGGATGCCCGCTGACTAGAGCCCGCTGTTATAGGGGGTGGGCCTTGGTGCCCGCGCTGGGGGCCAAGTTGCCCGGTGCTAGGGTTCTCTTGAGGGAGGTTGGCCCCCGCGCACCCCTTGCCCCCCCCCCAATGAAGGGGGTGCTAGCCCGACCGGGTTGTTATAATTGTGGGGCGGCCCCGCTGTTGCCGAGGCCCCGCGACTCCCGCCCCGTTTCCGCCACCAAACCTGGCGGAGCGCTGGTGCACTCCGCTATTCTTTTGCCGTCCGGCTGCTGCTGCCGCCGCCACCCGGTTGGCCTGGCTGGTCCTGCCAATCGCCAGCCACTCCTCCGCTAGCCAGCGCCGCCCCCTCGTCAGCTCCCTGGCCGCTGGCCCCCGACGTCCGTATGAAGGCAGGGAAGGCGGGAGTAATTGCCCTCCCCGGACCGCCGCTCCTCAGCTGAGGTGGCGAGATGAGCTGGTGCAGAGCCAGCGAGCCGGGGCCCGCGTCCGGAAGCGCTCCGCCGGAGATCGCCCCACCAGCTGCTTGTCGGCCTCCCCTAGCAGGCGGAGGCTGCTGGGACCGCCGCTTCTCGGCTGGCTGGGGCTGGCCCGAAGCCAGCGGGAGCGCCGCGGTCTGAATGGATCCTCCTGGAGTCGCGCCAGCTGGCCCGTGCTGTAGGTCCGCCGGGACGCAATGCTTCCCTCCGGACCTTTTGGGCGCGCGGGCAGTATGGCGCGCTCCAGAGCCGCCGGCCCCTTTTAAGGGGCCGGCGCTGGACCCGGCTCTGCGCCTGCGCGCGGCCGGCCAGTCCCCGGATGCCCGCGGCCGCGGAGCACACCGGGCAGTCCGGGTTGGCCCGGCTGCCCCGCGTGGCGCCGCCATGCCCCACGAGGGCGCGCTGGCCGGCGCCATCATGGGCAGCCTCCGGTCCGGCTGGGCGCGGACCACAACCCTGGACCCGGTAAGTCGGGTCCGTATTGATGTTGGGAAAGATTGAAGACAAAAGGAAAAGAGGACGGCAGAGAATGAGATGGTTGGACCGCGTCATCGATGCAACCAATATGGATTTGACAAAACTCTGGGAGGCAGTGGAAGACAGATGGGCCTGGCGTGCTCTGGTCCATGGGATCACGAAGAGTCGGACACGACTGAACGACTGAACAACAAACAACAACAACAAAAGTTCCTTTTCTCCTCACTATGGAAGGCTGATGATTCTTGGATAAAATTTCATGGTGTGATTTTAAAATGTTCAGCATAGATATTCACATTTGTACAGGAAACAGCCTTTTTCTTATTCTTGAAAGATCTTAATGTCTTTTAAAATTCATAATATTCTTCTGACAGCTGTCTTTGCAAAGAAATAGATAAATGCATGCATGCTTGTGCAGGTACACACACACACACACACACACACACACACACACACACACACACACACACACACACACACACACAGACACACACACACACACCTGGCAATCTAAATTGGCCATCCTCTTCATGTGGATTAAGGCAGAGTGGTATGAATTGCTTTTCTGTAATCCTGCTATATGCAGAACTTGAAGCAGTGAACAATTTCTGTTTTGGTTCTGATGCAAAAGAAATGGTGCACACACATATACACCTTAAACCCCAGACCTTCCTCTGTGCACCTGCAGAAACACTATCATCATATTAATACAGCTGCTGTTTTAGTCTTGTCCAATATTTTTGCTTTTATTGCATCATTTTTCATGACTGCTTTTCAATAATTTCATGGTTTGGAGCAACATTTTAAGGGCATGATGTATGGAAAAGTAACTAACGCACATGGATTGGTAAAAGAAACGGTAAATCTAAGCCTCAGGGATCTAAGATGAAATGTGAGTGTTGTCCACAGGAGAAGTCATAAAGTATGGCATAGAAGAGCTGATGGAAGACAATGATATTGTTGACAATGCAAGGTGGAAACATGGCCGTATTTCCCAACAGGAAATTCTAAGCCCCAAATAATAGGAAGTATCTATTCTTCCAAATAATCAAAGAGAACATAAGATATAATTAGAGATGGGTATGACTTGAAAAAAATTTTTTTCGAGTTGTCGTTAGTCGGGCCGGTCCCGTTTCGGGTCGTCTCCGTTTTTCGCGAAAATTCGCAAAAATTAGTCGGTTTGTTTTTTTGTTTTTTTGTTTTCGTTAGTACTGGTTTTTTGGGGGGGGAGCGGGCTCCTGGAGGCACCTCTCTGGGGTGGGTGCCTCCTCTGGCCCGCTATAAGGGAAAGTGGGCTCCTGGAGGCACCCGTGGGTGCCTCCTATCCTCACCCACTACAGGAAAGGGGAAGCAGGCTCCAAGAGACCCCTCAACATGGGGGTCTCCCCTCCTCACCTGCTGCTGCTGCAAAATGCTATGCAATAGCCATATGGATATTGCATAACAGAATGTGCAGACAGTGACTGTGAAGACTAGTGGATGGCACTGAACCCAGAGCCATAGTGAGATGCCTAACTAAGGCTCTCGCACCACCATGTCTCACACAGAAGGGAATTGTACTTGCTGCGTGTAGTGCAATGCAAGCAAGTAGATCTGGCTTTAAGGTGGCTTAGTGCAAGGGCTAGGGTTAGGCTAGTGACGGGTAAGGTTACGGTGGGCTAGTGGGTTGCACCTCTGGGTGCCTCTCTGACCCACTAAGAAGACAGTCTGTGACGTATGGGTACGGAGTCAAGGGTTAGGGTTAGGGTTAGGGTTAGGGGGGCTAGGGCAGGTTTTAGGGGGCTTTTTGGCACATCCCAGAAGTCTCCATGGCCAAGTGGCCATGCGATTGGTGGGATGGCTCCAAAAATTTGCATGGTCGTCCACTCCCACATGGCTGGCCACTTGGCCAGCCCATCATTGCGCAGGTGTAAAAAAAATAAAAAAAATAAAATCAATGGAGGACAGAGGAGGAGAGGAGAGACATTTTGTTGCAAGAAAAAACCCACTGCTACTGTGAAAAATCTGGCAGTTTATAAATTTTCGCGTGTTTCTGTTGTGCTTGTGTGTTTTTGGACCATGATTTCAAAAACAATATTGCGTTCGCCGCCCCATTTTGGATCCCCCGCCCGCACCGCATGGCATGGCGAAATGGCGACTCGAGTCCGGCTGCCCAGGACGGGGGGGAGGCGGGACCCCCCCTCCAGAAACCACCCCTCCAGTAGGTGCCCTGCGCCCTTAGTCAAGCAGGCATTTTTCCGCCTGCTTTTTTGGCCCGGGAATGGGTGGGGGGAGAGTTTAAAAGTTTTTTCCTGTGCCGTCCGTGCCGCTTGCTTGCGCTTTAATTGCGGCGGCCGGCGGCGAGACTGGGCTTTTTGCTGGCTGCGAGCCTGCGGCGAGTCCCACCAGAGCAGCCCAGGACGGGGGATGAGGGGGCGGGGACCTCCAGAAACAACCCCTCTGGTAGGTGCCCTGAGGCACGGCAGGCATTTTTCCGCCTGCTTTTTGGCCGGGAACCGGGTTTTTTTAACTTTTAAAAACTTTTTTCCTGTGCCGTGTGGCATCGCGCGATCGCGCGATGCAAGGAACAAGCACGACAAATCAGACCAAAATTGTTCGTTCGTCGGTTCGAGCTCGAAGTCTGGGGGAGTGATTCCCGTTACCGTTTCCGTAGAGTAACGGAACCGAGTAACGGAAACGGAAACGGGAATACCGCTAAGTCGTGCCCATCTCTAGTACCTGGCTGTGGAGCTGGTCATTTGGGAGTTTGATTCCCCACCAGGCCTCCTTGATAGGGGCAGGAGGTTGATCCGTAGGGTGATTTCCTGCTCTGTGGTTTTAAGACGATGGTGATGAAACTGGTGATGGCAATATTCATTCAAGCACCACAACAGACATGATGAGTGAGTGAATGAATGAATATTAGGGGCAGTGCAATATGTCCAAAAAGTCATATATGAGGAAAACATGCCAAAATGCACACTTTCAGCAACACTATATACAAAATGCAGGCATATGGGGAAAGTACATCAAAAATACAGAATATTCTGCTATATACTTTTTATATTTTTTTAAAGTCACTAACTAACCCAAACATGTGTGGAATGAACTAACAATGGGGAAAATGAAAAACAGAGAGAAACCCCAAAAGGGCAAAACAATTAACTTCAAGTATAAAACTGGTATTTTTAATAGCCTGTAGTTGGACACAGAATTGTGCTGCTAGAGATCATATCACGTGACATCGCCTTCTGCTTCTATTCAGAACAAACAGATTCACCTAAACTGTTGGGTTTTTGGTTTTGTGTGTGTATGTGTGTGTGTGTTTTGCTGTTTCTGCCACTGTGCATCTATCCACTTCCGATGCCCCCCCAACACACATATATTATGCATCCCACTGCATGCTAAAGGCAAAACAAAACCTTGGTATAAAGAGATTTTTCAGTAAGACCAAAAGGCTGTCAGGGGCCATGCTCGTCAGTTAACCCTTGAAAAGACGAGGGAGCACTTCTTTTCTTACACACACACACACACACACACACACACACACACACACACACACACACACACACACACACACACACACACATCATACAAGTAAGCATCGCTGTACAGTTGCTGTCCCAGGTGCTTAGCTGGAGGCTCCATCTAGGCATTAAATACCTTAAGCATGTATGACATGTTGACAACATTCATTCCATGTTTGCAGAGACATTCCTTCTCTCCTGTTACATTCAATTTCGGCCCTCATCGTCTCAGACGGCTTGTATTATGCCAAATCTCTCCAAATGTTATGCTCCTTTAAAAAAAAATCAGCTTGCATAACACATGCATTTTCCCTACCCTGCAGGCACTATTCTGAACATAAATGGGATTAACGGAAGGAATAAGGCAGGTAAATACAAACACGATCAATGGGTTTCTCGGCCCTTTGCTGTGACCCACACATTTCTCTCCTACAACTCAGAGCTATCGAGATAATAGAGCTCGGGGTTGGAGACTTGCCTGGGGACTGGATTAAAGGAAACATCAACCATCATCTCACCATCAGCCACATATTCTCTTTTGTGGGCACAGGGGTTGCTGGAGTTTTTGCAACCTCACGTGCTGCCTGGAAAAATTGTAGCTGGGAGAGACCTGGAGTGGAGTGACTGTCAATCTGTCCAGCACTTACCAATGGCTCCTTCCCTGCCTCTGAATTCTAAGACAGACCCGCCTCCCTGTTCAGTGCTTTTTTTTTTGTCTCTAGAGTCTGTTCCAAACAGTAAGTCTGTTGAGATGCCTTGCTTGAAGCAATCATGTTTGCCAGGTGGCTGTTTGATTTCTTTGACTGAAAGTAGTGAAACCTTTTTGTTCTTTCTGCTATGAATGTCTCAGAGTTACTGAGCCTGTAAGAGCCAGTAAATGAGAGAGAAATGGAGTGGACTGCCCTGGGGAGCTTGAAGCTGTTCTGCTTTATGAATCTCTGCTCTTCTGCTCCCCAGGTAGAGGCATTTAACCAGAAATTCAGAACTCTGCAACACGTATTATTATTAGAGATGGGCACGACTTAGCGGTATTCCTGTTTCCGTTTCCGTTACTCGTTTCCGTTACTCTACGGAAACGGTAACGGGAATCACTGCCCCAGACTTCGAGCTCGAACCGACGAACGAACAATTTGGTCTGATTTGTCGTGCTCGTTACTTGCATCGCGCAATGCCAAGCGGCACAGAAAAAAAGTTTTTAAAAGTTAAAAAAAAACCCGATTCCCGGCCCTAAAAGTAGGCGAAAACTGTCTGAGGGCACCTACCAGGCCAGAAGGGTGTTTTATTTGGGGGGGGGGTTCCCCGCCCCCCTCTCCTTGGCTATTGCTACTGCTGCGCTGCTGGTACCAGGCTGGGAGGGCGCATCCATTTGCCATGCGGTGGGGGGGGATCCAAAATGGCGACCGCAATATTTTTTTTGAAATCGTTGCCCAAAACCCCACCAAAGCACCACAGAAACATGCGAAAATTAGCTATTTTAAATGCTTGAATTTTTACAGTAGCAGCAGTGGGTTTTTCTTGCAAAAAAAAGTCTCCGTTGATTTTATTTTATTTTATTTTATTTTATTACACCTGCACATTTGCAATGATGGGCTCGCCCATGGGAGTAGACCATGCAAATTTTCCACCAATCGCATGGCCACTTGGCCAGGTTGACCACAGAGACTTCTGGGATGTGCCAATTGGGCATAAACAGCCCACTAATCGTAGCCCAAACCCGAACCCTAAGCCTAACCCATACGCCAGTACACTGTCCTTCTAAGTGGGTCAGAGAGGCACCCAGATGCACCCCAATACTCACCGTAACCTCACCCGTAACTAGCCTAACCCTAGCCGTTGCGCTAAGCCGTCTTAACCCTAAGCCAGATCTACTTGCATTGCACTACATGCAAGTACGTGAGACACAGCGGGTGCAAAGAGTCTGCCAGTCCGTCACTTGTGGCTCTGGCTGACTCCTGCAGCTCCCTCCAGAAGCCTGCTACCCCCTCCCCAAACCAGTACTAACGACAACGAAAAAACGAAAAAACGAACCGACTAATTTTTGCAAATTTTCGCGAAAAACGGAAACGAGCCGAAACGGAACCGGCCCGACTAACGACAACTCGAAAAAAAATTTTTTAAAGTCGTGCCCATCTCTAATTATTATAGAGTCAGTCAGCTTCATGGTGTTGGTGTTTACCTGGTGCCAAACCTTACACCCCCAAATAGTTTACAACCCATTTTATTTATTTATTTATTTATTTATTTATTTATTTATTTACATTCTAGACCACCCAGCTGGCCGGAGGCCACTCTGGGTGGTTTGCAACAATAAAAAGAGTGACAATCCCATAATAACAGTAACCCATCAAAGCATTAAACCAAAAATTGGAGTAAAAACACAATTCACATTGCAATTAAACCCATTAAAAAGCATTAAGAGGTGGGTGGCAGCTAAAACAAGTTAACAGCTGGTAGATGCGGGGGTCTCTCTTCAGATACAATGTATTGGCAAGCCTTACAGAACAGTAGAGTTTTCTTGCCATGGATGTTAGCTCATGCTACCCACCAGCTTTTGTACAAACTTGGGATGGTTCCTTTTTTAGATTTTCATTCCCACCACCTGTGAATAGTATGCCCCCCCACCAAAAAAAGCATTTTGGGGGGCTGGTCAAAAACAGGCAGGGCTTCATCTCTCTCTCTCTCTCTCTCTCTCTCTCTCTCTCTCTCTCTCTCTCTCTCTCTCTCTCTCTTATGCCTACTTCTCTCCCCTGCCCCCCCGCCCCCACTTTCTCCCTGGCAGCAAATTCACAAAGGAGAGAGGAACGGAACTAGCCAGAGGCTGGAATTGCTACTTTGCAGGTGGCTTTTGAAACCAGGACAAGCCCTGCAGGTAGCCCATTTGTTTCTCCCCTGCCAGACCTTGGATGCCATCCTGGCTCTTCTCAGTGGGAAGCAGCAGCCCGAAATGGTCCAAACTCAGATGGGTACAAACAAGAGAATCAGTGGTTTAAATCCATGAAAAAAATATGAATCAGTTTGCAGTTTGTTTTTCTGGTCTGTGCTGTGGTGTTACTTTCTGCTTAAAAGGTGACCCTCCCTGTTTGCTGAAGCAAACGAAACACCAAGGGAAAACAACTTTGGCATTTCATTTTGCTATGGCAAAACAGAATCCCAAATTGGTACGTGAAACAAACCAGCTCATTTCATTGAGTTTTTTTTAGTTTGGGGTTCATTTCCTCCCCCCCAAGTCCAAACTACCTCCTGACATTCCTCAACACACACACACAGACACACACACACACACACACACACACACACACACACACACAGAGAGAGAGAGAGACAGACACACACACAACACCCCCCGACACACACACACACACACACACACAGTGTCTAGAAGTGGGACTGTGAGCACTGGATCATAGAATAATGGAGTTGGGAGGGGCCTATAAGACCATCATGTCCACCCCCCACCCCCCGCTCAAGGCAAGAGCCCAAGCCAATGAAGATCTGAAAGATGGCTGTCCAATTTTCCCTTAAAGGAGTTGCAGAACTCACCACCTCCTGAGGTAAATGGTTCTATTGTCTCACTGCTCTAACAATTAAGAATCCCTGCCCCCCGATGTTTCCTCTAAATCTGGTTCCCTTTAATTTAAGCCTATGATTCTTGAACCCTGTGTATTGTGTTGTGTCGTTACAGTCATGACCGAGTCTTGATTCCATGTCCATGGAGTTTTCTTGGCAGGAATACTGGAGTGGTTTGTCAGTTCCTACTCCAGGCGCCCACAGCACCTGGTATTCCCTGGTGGTCTCCCATCCAAGTACTAACCAGGGCCGACCCTGCTTAGCTTCCGAAATCAGGTGAGATCGGATGTGCTTAGGGCATCTAGGCAGCTCTCGCACCCTAGGATAATCAAGAACAGATCCTGTCCCTCTTCTGTAGGACTACCTTTCAACCTTTTGAAAAGTAGTCCCGAGATCACGATCCTCACCGTAAGGGGAAATGCCTGCCATATAGTGAAAACTGCTGTTTTGTTTGTTGATTATGTTTTGCTGTCCCAGGGCAACTTTCCCTAATTTGTTAGGTTTTAGCCGGCCGCCTTTAGTTCCTTTAGCACTTTTAGTTCTTCAGTTCTTTATTAGTTCTTTAGTTCTTTTCTTTTTGTGCTTTGCTTTCTTGTTTTAGCTTTGGGTTTTGTATTAGGTTACAATTTGTGTTTTTGGTATGAAATGTAAACCACCCGGAGTTCCTTCGTGGAAGACAGTGCGGTATATAAATAAATAAATAAATGAATAAATAAATAAATAAATAAATAAATCTCCATTTTGCCTTCGGAGTGGTAGATCAAGCTAGTGTGACATGACACGTTAATGACGACGGATTTCAAAAGCTTTTGTTGCCTTTTGCCTCTAATAAAAGTATTGCCTAACTGTAGTCCTCTCCCCCACCTCCCAGTCTTTATTAGGCTATTTTGCCTACTTTTGTCACTCAGGGAAGCCATCCATCCACCCCTGACAGCAGAATTGCACCCCAGATGAGCAGCGTGTTTTCACAGCCACACACGTTCACTCAGACGCCGTCAAGGGAGCGCAGGAGACGTCAGAACTGTATCCCAACCTTATGATCTTTCATTATGGAACCTGTCAGTGATGCGCAGGGGAGAAGGGAGGGCATCCATTTATTATCAATAAAATGCTTGCAGCCCTCGTGGAAAAAAAAAACGCTTTCCTTCAATCGAATCCCTTTCATTTAAATGAAATGGGAATGTGTGTGTGGGGGGGGAGCGGCGAGAGAGCGAAAGACAGAGAAAATGCTGCTAATGAGGTGCCAAATTATAGTGGCAAGAGCTCATACACATCCTAGGCAGCTGATTATCTTTCATCAAGGTGGCTAAGTAATATAGTCCTCATAATGAACTAATGGATTTGCAGGTCCAGTTAACACCCAAAGTTCAACCTCAGACAAGTTTAAAGTTAATCACATACTTTTTTTAAAGAAAAAGCAGCAGAAAGGATTAAATTAGTACATTGGAATTCAGCTGACAGAAGCATTAGGACCAATTTTTACCGCCTCCCCTGCCTTTCTTTTCACCCCCACCCCCACATCTTGCTCCCCCTCTTTTATTTTCAGTGTGGGAAGAATTTGTGGTCAGAGTGTACAACTCAACAGGGACTTGTCGCTTCACTACGTTACCACCCATGCATATGGAGTTACTAATGATAGAAAGCCTACCCATCGGGGAATGCAATTCCAAGTAGACATTTTCCCCCAAATGGATTATTTCAGCCTGGTTGGTCACAGACTCTGTAGTTTTCCAGTGATTCATCTTACTATTAATAATGTCAGAGAAATTTTAGGCCCTTGAATTAAATAATGATAAATAGGAGCCACCGAGCGAGCGCGGCTGAGGCAGTGGCTGTTTATTTCGGAGCAAGGTTCTGTCAGACCTGATAAATCGGATCTCTGAAATAGTTTATAAAGTACCGAATTGATGTGGCAGTCAGTGAGGGAGAGAATTAATGTGACGAAATGTGCCTTTTTGCAACCCCAGGTTTTGATGAAAGCTCAGGAAAACCTTTTATATAAATGTGGCGTCTGTGTAGCAGGAAATGGGTGTCCGTAATATCAGGGAACCACAGGTCAGCGAGTGAGGAGCGCTGTGGATGCCGGGCTTGATCATTAAAGCTTGGCAGATTGAAGAGGTGGTCGCGGGCAGTGCACTTATTGTACAGAGCACTGAGAGACACCTTGCAGAGGGGTGGGGGGGGAGAGAAGAAAGCTACTTTAAAAAGAGGGTCTTGAGGCTTTGAAGTTCCACATGGCTGTCTGTGGTGTGATGGTGGCGGCATCTGGAAGAAACAGCACACTGAGAACAGTCATTGCTCTTGATATTCTCTCCACATGAGGAGAAATCCTACCCATCAGAGAAGAAGTTGTGTGCGTGTGTGTTTGTGTTAAAATGGATGTGTATGAGTGCTTTTAATTATCTTTGCCTTTTAAATGTTTTTTTTCTTTTTAATTGCACCAGGGATAGTATTCAATTTCATTGTACTATGTACAATGATGACAATAAAGTATCTATCTATCTATCTATCTATCTATCTATCTATCTATCTATCTATCTATCTATCTATCTATCTATCTATCTATCTGTCTGTCTGTCTGTCTGTCTGTCTGTCTGTCTGTCTGTCTGTCTGTCTGTCTGTCTGTCTGTCTAAAAACCTTAGTTGAAATACCCACAATCCTGTCTCACAGATGCAGCTTGCAGCATTAAAAGACAGTATTCAAAAGCTAAAAATAGAAGGTACACAAATATTTTTAAAAAGAATCGAACAAATGCCACCCTCAAAATGGTAAACAAAGTCAATGCCAAAAGGACACTGAAAAGCAAGGAGGCACAACAATCCATGCAGAAACCATCTCAGGCTAACAGTAATTAAGGAAAAGCCTCCCTGAGTAGAAAGGTCTAGGTCTGTTTGGAGGACAGCAGCAATGCTGATAGCCTGGCCTCTTGTGGTGGGGAGTTCCAAAGTCTGGGAGCAGCAACGGAGAAGGCTCTGTCTTATATCCCACCAAGGATGGTAAGGCCGAGAGAAAGATGATATTAATTTTCTATAGAGATATCTCCTTGGAATAGATTAAAAAGCACCCCAGCCGGCTTCCTGAGCAAGGTCACTTGAGAAGCATTGAACCCCAATTTGTGCGGGGAAACCCCGGATGAAGGAACAATGGATTCCATGGGGCCTAATGCTCAGGAAGCAGGCTTGCTCTTATCTCTCCCCCCCCACACACATTATCCAGCAAGGCTCTTATCTCTTCCCCCCCACATTATCCAGCAAGGTATGTAAGGAAATAACAAGCTGTCTGGTAATCATTCATCAAGACCCCTGCTAGGTGAAACTGCTACGTCAGAGAAGCCCTTCCCAGGAATTCATCAGCCTACACTATCCGGACACGTAGACTCTCACCCCACCTCTGATGCTCTGCCGTTGCAACTAATAAAAGAGTCTGGGCTCATGCTGGCGAAGGAAGCTGTTGCATGAGGCCTGGCTTGTTGAACCCAATAATGTGCCTATGTGGAATCATTCCTACAATTTTGTATTTAGGGTATTTTATAAAGTGCTTTCCTGCCTCCAGTGGTACAGTCCATTCTACCATCTCCGTAAGATGGTTTCCACAAGTGGCCAAAAAAAAAAAAAAAAAATGCTGTTGTGAAAGCTGGCAAAAGGACATCATTGAAATTCTCACTGTCGAGTGTAGACAGTGGCTTCCTTTGTGCGAAGAACTTCAGAGGCATGCATAACAAAGGACAAAACCTTGCAAGAACAGGGAAGAACACTACGGGGTCAGCGTTTCCCTAATTGTGTGTTTAGGCTGTGTTATCTAACAAATGCTAGATGTGGTCAGCTATCAAACACTGTCAGAAGTTCCAAGATAATTTGCAAAATACAGTTGTGTGGGATCTATCAAATACTGGTATGGGTGAAGCACTGTGGGTGTGAGACTCTGCTTCCGATCTTTTCTCTGGCATGGATTTCTAGATGTTTGAGCCGCTGTTCTGTAGCCTCCATCTTTTTACCTGCAGGACCTGTGATTAAGCATACTAATTAACCTTACAGAAGTCATGCAAGGCAAGGTGGGAAACATCAGATCTGCAGACGGCACTTGGTGTTCCTGGAATTTCATATCATTCTCCTCACACCTTCATTTGGTCCATGTAAATCAAAGAGATAAGGGGGGGGTGGCATGTCGAAGCAGGGCCTTCTCGACAGTTGCCCCCCAACTCTTGAATGCCCTCCCTACGGAGATCTGCCTGGCGCCAACACTTTTGGCTTTTCGGCGCCAGGCAAAGACCTTCCTGTTTGGCCAGCATTTTAAGTAGATTACTCAGTTGGACAAATGAGCAGCAGAGTTGTATAATCCATAATTGGTATTGTATGTTGTTTTAATTGTATTGTATTTTATAGTTTTAATAATTTTATTGTTTTATAGTTTTTAATACTTGTTGCATGCCGCCCAGAGACCTCTTGGTAGTGGGGCGGCTAAAAAATCTTGTTAATAAATAAATAAATAAATAAATAAATAAATAAATAAATAAATAAATAAATAAATAGGTACCGCCATAAAAAATGGGAAGGTAAACAGTGGTCTATGTGCAGAAATACATTACCACACCGGCCACCTGGCCACAGAGCTACACAACACTGGCTCTTTGGCTTGAAAACCAAGATGAGCACCGCTCCTAGAGTCAGAGACAAGTAGCACACATGTGCAGGGGAAACTTTTACCTTTACCTTTAGGTTTACCTTTAGGTTTTGACAGGCTCCTCTCCCTCCTCAAAAAGTCCAAAATCCTTTGTTGTTCGATATTGGATTCTTTCCTTTGCGGGGGTTTGGGAAACAGTGTAACAAGCACATGGTTGCCGCCCCCTCCCTGTTGGCAACATGGATTGGGGCCGTGGTCTCTGTGTTAAAAGGGGTTTGTTTTCAGAAAGGGAAGGTGTGTGTGTGTGTGTGTGTGTGTGTGTGTGTGTGTGTGCGTGCATGCGTGCGTGCACGTGCTTACTTCCTCTTTTTAAAAAATACAAACAACAATGCACAACGTTTCCCCCTCTGTGACAAAAAGGCATAGACCATGAAACAGGATGAAATGAAGCAGAAATTAAGCAGCTATTAATGGGAAGCTGGGAACGTATGCAAATTGTCATATGCAGATCCGTGAAGGCAAACTGTGCGGATCAATGTGGAAAGCACCCTGTCATGCAAAAGTCATTTTGCTGATGGGAATGAGCATAGATGTGAATTTTGGACAGGCACCTCGCGAAGAATGCTGGTTGGACTATTTATAAAAGGCAAACTGCAGTTATTTCGAATGCAAGTTGGGAGAGGGGTATCCGCAGGTTTCGTTTTAGAATGGACCGTTCTTCATTTGATGCTGCTTTTCAGAATGTTCTTCATTTGAAGGGCTATTTTTATTGGGATTTTTGCAGCCCACATGCTGCCTCTAGTAGGTGTGTGTTGGGACCTCCCTAGGCTGGTGTGACTGTCAATCTCTCTAGCAGTAACAAATTTCCCCTTCCCTGCCTTTTAATTCAAAGACAGCCATGCCTCTCTGCTAACAGCTTTTTCCATCTACTGTCAATCTACTGGAAGTCTGTGGGTCCGTTGAAGTCTTCTGCTTAAAGGAATCAGCCTTGTTGTCAGCTTGTGGTTATCTGTCCACTGTAAACAAATACTTTTAAAAAATTATTTCCCCTAATGAGAGTGAATTATTGAGACTACAAGTGCCAGTGGATGAAAAAAGGGTGGACTATTCTGAGGAATGTGAAGCTGATTCATCTTGGTGAATTTCTGCACCTCTGTCCCATAGCTAGGGGAATTTTTACCAACATTCAAAACTCAGTGATGATTCTGTCTCTCTCGCCCCCCCCCCATTAATCCCAACTAACGAGATAGGAAATTGGACCTGAATATTTTGCAAGTGAAGCATGCACCCTTCTACAAAAAGGAATTCTCCCTGTATTTTTCAAAAGACAGATTCCTGGAAGAAAAGTCCATCACAGGTTACAAACCATGATGGAGATATATCATCTCCAGGCTTAAAACCAGGGTACTTCAAGAGCCAGATGCAGGGGAGTGCTATCAGGAGACAGATATCTAGTCTCATGCGCTCCCAAACGCATCTGGTGGGGACACTGTGAGATACAGGAAGCTGGACTAGATAGGCCTTTGGCCTGATCCAGCATGGCTCTTCTTATGTTCTTATGTAATCTGCTGTCTCAGCCCAGAGTGCCTGGGCTGAAGCATCCAGCCTACTTCTGCTTGCTTGCACCTACCTTGTCAGCTGCCCAGAAGTAGGACTACATCATCTCCCACCCATCTTTCTGCTCCCCTGCTGCTTCCAAGGGATGGGTGTTGCTGCAAGGACCACAAAGCCTCTGCCAAGGAGGAGAATTATCTGAGAGGGGTGGAACATCGTCCACCTTCATCTCTATTTTTCCCTTATTTTTGTTCTACCTCCCCCGTGGTTTCCTGGAGAGGCCCCCCCCCCCCCGCTCTGGCCTGCCTGCGAGAAGGGCAGCTGCAACACACCACAAAACATTTGCCTTACGCTCTTCACTGAACAGCCAATTCACTTAATGACCTAGTGGTAGGAACAGAACTCTGTTGTTGAATGAGGAGTGCCTACACATAAAGGAAGCAAATTGTACATTGTACTATGCTGTTCTGTGGAGTAGGAAATGGCAAGCCACTCCAGTATTCCTGCCAAGAAAACTCCATGGACATGGGGTCACGAAGAGTCGGTCACGACTGTAACGAAACAACACACACACACACACACACACACACACGTTGTTCTGCCATTTTTTGTTGTCTTTATATTTCTTCCACTGGATACAGCACCAAGTGAAAGTTTAATCAATTCAGTTTAGTTTCATACAGATAAATGTATTCTTTAATAATAATAATAATAATAATAATAATAATAATAATAATAATAATAATAATAATAATAATAATAATAATAAAAACTAGCTACAAAGGAACCTTTAAGAACAATATGAAAGGTCTCAGTACAACCTCTTTTTAAAAAAATCATATTTTTAATACCGAATTTTTTTTCTTTTAATATTTTGTTCATACCTTCTTTAAAAAAGAAAAGAAAAAATAAACCATCTGATCAGATTCTATCCATCTAATCCTTAAATCCTCACTTATTGTCATCACCATAGAAACAACTGCTGGTTAAATCAGTGTGTTGATCAGAAAATGGTGTTCTGCTTATTTTTGTCAAGTGTGTGTGTGTGTGTGCGTGCACACACACACGCACACACACGCACACACAAGTTCTAGAACTTTCCAGGAACAGTTGTAAAGTCTGAAACATAAAAAACAGGGCAAGCAAAATTCTTTATTTTATCCAGTCCTAGACATCTTGCTTCTTCACCAGAAAAGACAATAGATGTGGTAGAACATTTAGAAATAATTTTGTTCAATAATTCTCTCTCTCTCTCATACACACACTTTTGAATAGGATAATTTCAAAGGGTAAAACTTTTATCCTTATGTCATTTCAGGTTCTGCTGCCTCCTTTATTTAAGAAAGAGAGTGATATTTAACCTCTGTATATAAAAGGCCCTTCATATCATACTGATTAAAATTACATTGTGTGCATGTAGTGGAAGGACTAAATGATATAATTTCCATACTTCAGGGATGTGTCCTGTTTTGTTCCTGAAGACAACACCTCATTGTTCATTCAACTAGAAAGGTGAGCAGATTGATTACCTATTAGAAACCTTGTGCTCTTAAAGAAAGATTGACATCACAACTCAGATCCTTCCTGTCCACTTGGTCTGTCTAGTGTTATATCACCTCAATGGAGACAACTCCTAGCACCAAAGCTAGATATCATGTTTATTTTTCAGTGTGATGGACAGTTTTCCAAATATCTGCACAACTCCAAGTTTGATATGCTAGTGGCAGATCTCCTATCAGAGCTAACCTTAGGGAGCAGAAGAATAATCTCAAAAATCCAAGGCAATATGTGAATCAATTCTGTCCTAGCATTTGACATGGAAGTCTTTTTCCTATTTACAAACACCTGTTGTTCATTTAGCATATCATTTAAAATATTTGACTACTCTTTGGCTGACTGAAGTAGAGGAATTTTGGAGGAACTTGGAGGCATGGTCAGACCAGGGCATGAATTCCTCTGAAAATATGGATGTCAACTCATAGGTGACTCCATAAAACAGCTGAGTGACAGAAGAGAATAATGAGTAGACAACGGACTGGCTTGGTTGCACAGTCTGAAGAAGTATATACTGAAGTATCTCATTATGTTTCTCAGTCACCATGTCACTGAAAAATCCATGTGTTATGATGGGTGATCTAGCAAGCTGAAGACCACTAACTCCCCAGCCATGCATCGTGGCTTGAAAATTATTTGACAAGTCCAGGAGCACTACCAGTTCTTGTTGTCCAAATCATTTAAAAAAAATGTTTAAAAATCAAGGTTTTATCAATCCCTTTGAGCAACCATACATGGTGGTCAACCATATGTAGTGAGCCGACATATCTGATGGTCAACTTCTATAAGCTTTTTTGGAACTGTGTTTATGTTGAATGAGATAACAAGTGTGCTGTGTAACTCAGTTTATGACAAAATTTTCCAAGCAAGGTTATGAGAAGTTCCCATATATAGGATGTCTCATGGGAACTTGTCTCATAATTTTGCTTGGAAAATTTTGTCATAAACTGAGTTACATCTCTCTCTCTCTCTCTCTCTCCCTCCCTCTCCCCCCTCTCTCTATCTATCTATGGCCAGTTCCTTAATGATTAGTCCATATCCATCCCACTCTGCTAAAGAGGTGCTAAATTTTAAAAGGCTGCTGTATGAAGCTAAGGCTACAAATTGAATTTCAGACACCTAATAAGATGTCGAAAATTACCTCAAGGTTTCAAATGTCACATAATGTAAAAAGCACAAATGAGACTCGAAAATGCAGCCCCAGTCGTAATTAATATTCTTCTGATATGTTCAAATAATCAAACGTTATCCTCCAAGGAGCTTATTGGAGGAGATTATTATAAGTGATAGTTTGCTAATCACTGGGTGACAACTATTTTTATACCATTGATCCAGGTTGCCTTGTCTATTTTGTCAGTGTCACTCAGCATCTATATATTTTTTAAAGAAGGTGATATTTTCTCCTCACATGGAGACAGCTCATCCTACAGTTCCCAATTGATGTCAACCTTTGCTCACAGTTATCATCTGCACACAGCCAGGCTTTCGTTTTAAATCAGAGAAGCAAGGATAAATAAAACTGGATGAGTTTTGGTTCCAAGTACCCCATCTACCATCTAATACTTCATAATGAAATAATAGATTTTATCTTTATGAAATATTGGGTTGAAATCTTGTTACATTTTTGAATTAAAAGGGTATTTCTCCAAACATTGGCAATACAGTTCAATTCCTTTGGTCTGAATGTTATTCTGCCTTTTTCTTAAAGAAAGAGAAAAGCGGGAGGCAAATAGCATGGCCCACGGCCCACGGAGGGATGAAAATGAGATCTTTACTCAATGTTTTGTATTGTCGAGCAGCCCCAAATGGTGCTAACCATGGTAATTGAATTTCTCACCTCCATTCCCTGTGCTCCCCCTTGGGACATCCTCTGTAATCAATAAAGCACAACACAGATGTAAGCATCAGGAAGCATTTCCTCCCACTATACCTGTTTAGGGTGTTAATTCTATTCCACAACAAGAAAAAGAAGTTGCTGGCAATTTTAACCTCAACCCAACACCCAATAGTTCCACACCACAAAATGCCATTTCTCACATTCAAGCATTTCCGACAGATGTGAACAGTTAGCTTTTTAATTTTTGTGCTATTCAGATCCCCTCATGCCCATCCTACCAAAATTATCCACATCACTGTGCAGGTGGTGTTTGTTTTCTTGTTGCCACATGCAATTTGGTTCATTTCCTGCATAATTCTTCAATGGGCACATTCTAATTCCTTTTTCATATTAGTGGAAGTATATCTGTGCATATTTTTTCAAAATCCACATATTCTGTGTGCATTTTCACAGTTTTCTTCTAATGGAATGCACTGCAAACCTTTGCATTGCATGGGTTTTCAAGGCAGAATATGCATTATTTTATCACTAGTCTCAGGAATGTATGCATGCATGTATGCATTTTTACCCCACCCCTCTAGAGTCCAGGCCACTGCTATAGGTGGCTTACAATAGCAGGGAGATAAAATCAAAGTCAATAATAAACATCAATTTAAATGACAAGTTGAAACAACCACTGACTAAAGAATAAAAAACCAGCTGGTACCAAAGTTGATGGAAGAATGGAGACAATTACCCTCCCAATAGTGGAGGATCAGAAATTAGAGGAGACAAAATTAATCAGGGGCCAAAGCCCGGATGAACAGACACACCTTCACTTGTTTTGTGAAACCAAAGAGATAAGGGGACTGTTGCACCTTTACTGAAAGGCCCAGTTATAGGCTGCTAATTTCCAGGCCCCCTTCGACACGGCCACTCATAACAACATAGATTGGGAGGAGTGAATTTTCTAGGGATTTTTATTTTATTCTTCTATTTTATTTTATTTATATACCACACCATCTGGTACAAGTGCCACTTTTATAGTGTAAATGACCTAGACAAATTTATCCCCTCTCCCTAATCTTGAGGCGTTCATTCTCAACAAACAGCAAAAAGCAGAAATGAAGAGAGCTCCGTTTTTTATCTGAATGTGAACTTACCAATTCGCACTGCTGGCATAAATAGAAACACAGCTCTATCCCACAGTCGTACTTTTTTTTTAAATCTTCCCGAAGGTATTTTCTAATTGAATATGCATGTGCAGAAATGTACGTATTAAGATAATATGCATATGAAATCTGTGTTAGTTGCTACAGAGAAACACAAGGTTCCATACAGAAATATGAATGGCCATGCACATGTGTATAATTTTTTTTGCTAGTTTTTTAAAGATCAGCAACAGAATAGAAATTAGAAACTGAGTGAAACAAATGGACAGAATCATTCACTTGTATTAATAAGTAGTAGAGAGCAGCTGGCTTCTGAGAGCAATATGACGATGGAACCAGTTACCACAAAAGATGGTGAGCACCCCAACACTGGAGTCTAGACATGGGCACGACCAGAAAAAATGATGTTTCGAGTTTTCGTTTGTCGGAATGGGTCCGTTTCAGGTCGTTTCCGTTTGTAGCGAAATTTTTCAAAAATTTGTCGTTTCCGTTTGTCGTTTGTTGTTTGTCGTTTCCACCACAATTTAGCGTGATTTGACTTCCCAGAGCATAGGGGCGTCCCGCTATCAGGGCCGGCGCTAGGTGTTTTTGCGCCCTAGGTGGCGGGCGGGGTGGGGGGGCGGGCGGCGGTGGCGGGGGGCCATGGGCAAATGGTGGCCGCAGGCAGGCGAGTGGGCGGGCGGCGGCGCGGGCGGGCGGGCGAGCGTGGGCAGTTAGGATATCACTTAGGATAGAGGTTCTGTTCTTCGCTTGCACCCCAAATGTGTGTGTGTGCAAGCAAATTGAAGTTGGGAAAATAGAAAATAAATGGTAGTATATATTATATTTTTAAAGTAAATCCTCACCTCCCACTCCCAGTCGAACCTCCCCCTTTATCCAATATCAGAAAAAAATCCTCACAAACTGCCAGAGAAGAAATAAAGAATAAACTTCTATTCCCTTCAGCAGACAAAGCTGCAGGGAATCAAAGAAATTATGTTCTAAATTCAATTCCCTCCCTGCCTGCCTAACTTAAATCCTAAAGCCTCCAGCCTCCCTCCTCAATCTCAATCGCATCACACCAGCACCAGCAGCCAGCCCTCCTCCCTCAACCACATCCATCCATACACCCGACTGCGATTTCTGGAAGGTGCCTCGGCTTTTTATGCCCTCCAAGACATCCAGAAGTGTCAGACAAAAACCTGGCGATGCCATTGGTGGAATGGTTCAAAAAAGTTGCATGGTCCCATCCCATGCCCAGCCCAAATGGGCAGGTCTAAAAAAATAAAATATAAAATAAAATAAAATAAAATCAATACAACGTTTTATTGCTATAAAAAACCAACTGCTGCTACTATAAAAATTCAGGCATTTAAAATAAATAAATTTCACATGTTTCTGTGGTGATTTGGTGTGTTTTTTCACCATGATTTCAAAAGAAAATTTGTGGTCGCCATTTTGGATCCCCCCCACAGCATGGCATGCAGCGAGACAGACGACGAGGATGACCCCCCCCCAGCCTGGTGCAAGCAGCCCAGGACAGGAGAAAAGGGGAGGAAAGGCCAGGGACCCCCCAGAAACCACCCCTCTGGTAGGTGGCAAAGCCTCAGGCAGGCATATTTTCTCCTGCTTTTTTGGACGGGAGTCGGTTTTTTTAAAAAAAAACTTTTAAAAACTTTTTCTGTGCTTCGCATCGCGCGATCGCCGCAATGGCACAAACAGAAACGAAAACCCGACCAAATTTTTCTTTTTTCGGTTTGAGTTCGAGTTCTGACGGCTTAATTATCATTACCGTTTCCATTACGTAATGGAAACGATAACCGAAAACGGAAACGACAATTTCGCCGAGTCGTGCCCATGTCTACTGGAGTCATTTCAGAGAAAACTGGGCAACCATGTGTCTAAATCTGCCTTAATTTAGATTCCTGCCTCAAACAGGAGGTTGGACTTGATGGTGTTGGGCACCTTTCAATCTAATTATTCTGTAATTATTTTACACTATGCAAATTATCTTGTTAAAGGTGACGTTGTAACTTTCTAATGTAACTTCTAATGCTTTATGTCCAAGCATTGTCCAAGGTGTTGTAACTTCTAATGCTTTATGTTCAAGCTCTGGTACTTCTATTTATAATTCACCACAGATTAGATAGAGATATCTATCTATCTATCTATCTATCTATCTATCTATCTATCTATCTATCTATCTATCTATCTATCTATCTATCTATCTATCTATAGATATACCTATAGATATAGATACAGATATTCCAGAATGTAGAAGACTAGTGTCTCTGGAATAAAACTTCCACGTTAGTCACTCTAACATGCTAGCCTTCAATTCCTGGAAATTAATTAATTCATTATTCAAACAGGGAACTTTGCGACGTGTATTCCTACATCAAGAGCTGTGCTGTGTTCTCTTTCTTGATCCCCCGGCTTGTCTCCCGGTGTACTTCCAAGAAGTGTATGTGAAATTAATAATTGCTCAGAACTCTTCTCATTTACCTCTTTTACCTGTAATGCTTAAAAGCTGGTAATTTTCCCACTGTGCAGGCAGGATTCTCATTTTGCCTCCTGTTTAAATATCAAGCAGCTGCAGTGCGTGGGTGCCACCTGGAAAATAATTAAACAATGGGTCCCTCGCCCATCTGCTATAGATTGTTGTTTGCCCTTAATGGGAGGGAGACTGTAAAATGGCAGCCCATCTTGGTCTGTATACTTCCCATAGAGAAAAAGAGTTTTACTGAGACCGTAAGAATTAAGCAGTCTTTTCTCTGCCAAATTCAATGCATAAATCAATATTTAATAATAAAGCAATGTGATTGTAGTATGCACTTTGCTGTTTCCCTTGGCATGTTTTGAATAATCCTCAGTTCCCAAGGGGGTTGAAAGTTTTAATTAATTAGTCCCTGTGAAGTCTTGTGTGTTCTCTATAAGATGGGCACTACCAAAGCGAAGCGCCCCTCCCTCCTTCTCCTTTTCCCACTGGGATTAATTGGATCCCATTTCAATGTAATGAAACCTCAAATTCATTATAATATTTAGAGCTTGCTACTTTTGGGGTCTGGAGATCCCAGAATTCCCAAGGCAATAGGCTATGCTAGGGAATTCTGAGAGCTAGGGTCCAAAAAAATTTTAGTTCCCAACTTCTGATAACAATAATAATAATACTTTTCAACCACAGAACAATAGACTCTTTAAAATGATATCTTTTACAGTTGTTGCTCTCACGCTAGTCATAGAAAGCCTTCAAAGTATTCGGCCAAAGTAGATCAAGTTCTCCTGAGAAACTTGCCTGAGAACTATTGTGCAGGTGCTGGTTCTCCAAGGATAGATTACTGCAACACTCTCTACATGGGGCTTCCCTTGACCCTTGTTCGGCGATTACAGAATGCGGCGGCCAGATTGGTGGTTGGTATAGGCAGATTTGACCGCATCACCCCAACCTTGGCCCATCGGCACTGGTTGCTTGTTGCCTCCTGAATAAGCTTCAAGATATTGGGTTTGGTTTACAAAACCCTCCATGGCTTGGAGCCTCAGTATCTGGCAGAGCGCATCTCCCAAAGGATACAGCTGGCTCGGCCCACCACAGCGTCGCTGGCCACCCCAAGGGAAGCCTGTAAGGCTTCCACCTGTAACCAGGCTTTTTCATGGTCGGCCTGGATTTATGGAATAAGCTGCCAGCAGAGATTCACCAAGCAGAGTCCTTACCATCTTTCAAAAAAATCTTGAGGACCTGGCTATTGCTGGAATCTTTTATTGTTTTTACTTTTGATCGTTTATATATATATATATATATATATATATATATATATATATATATATATATATATATTTATATATATGTTATATATATGGCTTTTAACTGTTTTCGATTTATTTTTGCACTTGTTAACCACCCAGAGTTCCTCTGGGAAAGACGGTGCAGTCTAAAAATGCAATAAATAAATATTATCCTTGTTAGGAGTGGGGGAATTCTGGCTCTCTCTGTATTTATTTATTTATTTATTTATTTATTTATTTATTTATCGATTTTTATACCGCCCGTCTTCCTGAACGAACTCTGGGCGTTGAACAAAGAGGGCAACACAGACCCAAAAGGAACAATACAACAATCGAGACAAAATAAAAAATGGTATATAAGAGAATATATATATATATATAATATCGAATAAAACAACTCAACAAAGAAGTCAATAAGTCAACAGCAAGGTGTCAAAAAAACCCTTTTGAACTTCAGTGCCCATGAGTCACAACCAGCATGGCCCCAGGAGTTCCAGCCAATAAGATCTGGGGAGCCATAAGTCCCACAGCTCTGAGTTGTGTGACGATAAAATATGATAGAGCAACAATCCCCATGGATTGATGAAATGGCCAGAAGGCCAATTATGTAGCAAGTTTGGTAGAGCTAAGCCAGTTCAGGAACGAAGATGCTGCTGCAATGGGACATCATATCCTTCTGAAGAGGGTTGGGATAGAAAGAAAAACCAATCAGTTACTTGTTCTTGTAGATTCAAGCTGTCTTGACTGCACAAGACTCTGCAGTGAGAAATATCAAAGACCTGCAAGGTTCCTCAAATCAGATGAGCCAAGCAACTCCCCCCCCAAAGGTGTCTTGCTATTTTTGCAAAATACCCCTGGTGACCTTTCACACAGAAAGTCAGGACTGTTCAGAAGGGTACAGATTATACCCATCCAGTCCTAGCTTGGGCAATTTGTTTAAAAATTAACATTTTTGTACAAAAAGCACAGTTTTGTACAAAACCTTGTTCTCTGCTGCATAACAAGTTTTATCAAGAGCACCAGGAAATTCCTAGCAGTTCATCACTCATAAGGAAAAGAACACGGAATCTGTTTTTGCTTTTGAAAAGAGATGGCCTCAGGTCACAAGTTATCTAACCATGCCCAGCGCATGGTAGATGAATTTCCTCCAGTTGATCTCCAAATTTTTCAGCTGCGTCTCCCAAGAGAAACTCTTTCTTCAAACAGCTCTGGGGATTTTGCTTGAGTATCACTTCTTTATAAGATTCAAGGTAGTGCCCGAGGTGCTCAGATGTTTAGGGTTTTTTTATTGCCACAAGATTTCAGCTTAGCAACTTTTGACCACATCTGTAGTAGATTTTGCAAAGACATAATCACAGAATAATTGGGATGGAAGGGGCTATAATACCTGTCAAGTGTCGCATTTTGGCTGTGACATTACAATGTTTTAACCTTTGTTCTGCCGTCTTCCCAGAACAGCCAAGCCAAACGGAGCCCAGCCGAGCCCAGGGACCACCACCGCTGCCACCACTGATGCTGGACTTCTCTCCCAGCGGGGCTGCGATACCTCACCCGTGCCCTCCTGCATAGCAGCGACCGTTCCAAGCCTCCTCCTCCTCCTCCTGTTCCCACTCCTCCTGCAGCAACTGCTGCAGCAACTCTCCTCCTCTTCCTCATCCTTTCCCAGCACCAACAGCAGCAAGGAGGTGGTGGCGTGCTGGGCCTGTCCGCCTGGGGATGCGACTGTATGGGCTGCGCGAGGGCCAGGCAGCTCCTGCCAGGGCGGTGGCAGTGGCGCCGACCCCTGCCCGGCTAGCACTGGTGTCGGGGCTACAAGGGATCGAGAATGCGCTCACCATACGGGGGAGAAGAGTTGAGTGGTGCATGCACTATGATGTTTTGTTTGTGTTTGCGTGCACGCGTGCATAGTGCACCTCCCCCCCTCCGGTCCCAGCCAGTGCCAGAAAGAACTTGACAGGTATGGGCTTGTATGGCAATGGAGTCCAACCCCCCTGTTCAAGGAGGAATCCCGATCAAAGCATATCTGACAGATGGCTGCCCAATTTTATCTTAAATGCCTCCAGGGTTGGAGCACTCAGCAAGGTAATTGGTTCCGTCATCATATTATTCGCACCTTTTCCTGATATCTAGGTTACATGTGGCTTGCTGTAGCTTGAGCCCATGAATACATCTCCTGCACTCTAGGAACATCAAGTACAGATCTTGCCCCTCCTCTGTATGGCAATCTTTTGACTTGAATTGCTGTCATATCTCCACTCCATCTTCTTTTCTCAAGGCTAAATGTGCTCAGTTAATGGAAGAGTTCCTGTAGGTTGTCTGTGGAAAAGTGCTTTGGGTTGACCAACTGAATAAAGGATAGGATTCTGTTCCTCTCTTTTTGTGACAGTGTTTGGTCGTCTCACTTGAACCTGACTGGGAGCAGCTCCTGCCCTTGAGCTTTTATGCCTGGCTGAGTTCGACTTGAATTTCGGTCCTACTGAGCTCCCTCTTGGAAATCCAGAAGACTCTTTAATGTCGGTGGATAGGCACTAATGGCTTTTCTTAAAAATAAAAACGGTCTAGGCAAAGGGCTTGACCTTCTTGATTCGCTGTTTAGAGCCCCGTGTTACAGCACTGTGCTTCATTTGTTACCTTACCGCACCTCACTGGGAAAGGTAATTACAGTTAAAATTAAACTCTACAGAGTGTGTCCGGCTGCCTTTTAGCAGCACAATACAACAAAGAGGCCATTTCCTATGTATTCTCCTCTTGTTTAGAAGATTCATGTTTATCTAATGTGAAGTCAATATTATTGCCCTGTAAAGGGTTAGGGCACTGCTAACAATCCATCAGGGAGCGCTACTTTATCACAGAAGAGCTACGCTCTACTGGCTCAGAAACCATTTAACACTGCGCTAATGCTTATGCCCGACTTCGCCACGTCAGCATTCAGTACGCAGTTCCTCTTGCCCCCACAAAAATGTTTAATGGTAGAATATTTCCAAGTGCTTCAACAGCGAGGCGTTCTAGAAATGCAGAAATAGGAACCCTCTGTGGCTGAAATGGCACACACAGGAAAGGAAAGAAATAACTACATTGTATTTGCATTTTATTTGTGGGAATGCTAATATGAAGTGCTCACAAGGAAAGGTTTAAAACAGAGGCGAATGGAGCCCCCTCCTATAAACACAATGACCAACCAACACCCTCCTAGATATAGGACAAGCCGTTCTGTGACTGTGGAGAAATTCCATCAATGCAACACATATATGCATGAAATTTCTATCCCATCACAGAGGAAGGTCTAAAAAAGATGGGCAAGATAATGCCATCAAGGTAGCCCACTTCTAGTCAAAAACAGTCTAATTATCTTAAGATTTTAACTGGTTTTAATTGTACCTCTGTTTCATAGACGTCCGTAAATGGAAATTGTGCAGCAATCTGGTACAAATGAATAAAGGAAGGACACAACCTAAATGTCTTCCAGCATCACTGTGCAGGGCAGCAAGCAAGAATCCATGTTAGGCAACAGATGAGGGCTCTGTTAGCGATTGTCTTTACTCATAGGCATGAGCGCTTGCATGTCCAACATTTTTGAAAGTGCAAGAATCTCTCTGCAGAAATGCTCAGGTTAGTCACTTTCTGTGGTGGCCAAGAATGTGCAATCACTTATGGCAGGCATGTCCAAAGTAAGGCACGGGGGGCCAAATGCAGCCTGTTTTCAAATGTTGAGTGGCCCGTGGCCTCTTCTCCCCACCGGCTCAGCCTGTCACGCATCCCTGACAGCTGGCCCCTCCCCATACCGGATGGAGATGTCAGCTTCCAGTTTCATGGCTTGTCTGCCCTCCCTGCCTCTGCCTACCCCCCCAGCCACCTGCCCAGCCTACCTGTACCCTGGCTCCATTGTTACAGCGTCCTCCCCACCTCCTTGCATGTTATAGAGACTTGTCCAAAGTCTGGCCCGGGGGGGGGAATGCGGCTGAATGATCGGCCCACGCACATTTTCACCTCACCAAATCTGGCCCTTCTTGCAAAAAGTTTGGACACCCCTGACTTAAGGACATAAGAACATAAGAAGAGCCATGCTGGATCAGGCCAACGGCCCATCTAGTCCAGCGTCCTGTATCTCACAGTGGCCCCACCAGATGTGTCTGGGAGCGCACGAGACTAGATATCTGTCTCCTGATACCACTCCCCTGCATCTGGCCCTTGAAGTACCCCGGTTTTAAGCCTGGAGATTACAAATCTCCATCATGGTTTGTAACCTGGGATGGATTTTTCCTCCAGGAATCTGTCCAATCCCCTTTTGAAGGCATCCAAGCCAGATGCCATCACCACATCCTGTGGCAGGGAGTTCCACAGACTAACAACGCGCTGGGTGAAAAAATATTTTTCTTTTGTCTGTTCTTACTCTCCCAGCCCTCAATTTGAGTGGATGTCCCCTAGTTCTGGTATTTTGTGAGAGGGAGAAGAGCTTCCCTCTATCCACTTTACTCATGCCATGCATAATTTTGTACATCTCAGTCATATCCCGCCTCAGGCGCCTTTTTTCCAGACTAAAGAGCCCCAAATGTTTTAGCCTTTCCTCATAAGGGAGGTGCCCCAGCCCAGTAATCATTTTAGTCGCTCTCTTCTACACCTTTTCCAGTTCCACTATGTCTTTCTTGAGATGCGGTGACCAGAATTGTACACAATACTCCAGGTGCAGTCTTACTATTGTATGGCATGGAAGTTGTGTGAGTGTAACGACATAATTAGATCCTGGCCATGGGTGTTCTCCTTCCACCAAGTGAGGTTAGTGTTCTTGTGGCCTAGTGTTACCTCCTCTGATTTTCATCTCTTCCTCAGAACTTAGACGAGGCTACTCATCCCTTTCAAAAATGGGTGATGTCCAAGAATCTTGAGTGTGTGTGGAGCCACCTTATTGGTTCAGTTTTAGGACTTCACGGGATTCTGAACCTTGCAACTAGACAGAGGTTGTCTCTTTTTTTATAGTCCAAAGAGACTATGAGGGGAATAGGATTCTGGGCTATAACTTTTCAAGGTCATAACTAAGGTGGGGGGCAACTGGGTCTATGCCACAAAATGCCAAATTTAGAGGGAGTGCCCCTTCCTTCAAACTTGCCATGCAATGCAGCCCAGCCTGCTGCCAGAGGAAAAGATGGTGATAGACCAGACCTCTGAGATAAACAACCAATTTATGGCAATCTACTAGGACAGAGTTAATGAAGGACAATTGGTATACCGGGCTGCGCCGAGGTAGGAGCAGGTAGGGATACCCTCTGGCCTGGACTTCAAAGATGAGACACTATCCATGAACCATCAGTCAGAAAGCAGCACAGGACTTGATGTACCCACGGTGGTTCGTGTTAAGGGAAAACAATGGGGGCACTTGCCAAGCGGGTTTAATTTAGGCATCTAAGAAGATGTTGGAGAGATGTCATCCTTGACTGTCTCGACAAACCTCCTGGTTTTCATAACCTGGAAAGAAACAGGGAAAAACAAGGTAGAAAAGACAACATTTGGATTCAGGTGAGTTGAGAGACAGGCCATCAGTGGGAGCTGAAGTCCAGTTCTGGCAGATTAGGACCCAAACGGATGGAGACAAGAGAGCTGGTTCAAGAAATACTGCTGAATCGGTTCTGAAGCAATATTAGGAAGACAGTGGCTAAAATCACCCTCCATTTGTCTTCATGAAAGGAAGAGAAGAAGTAGAAGCATGAGACAGTTGGGGCTACCTTGAAATGTGATAGTTCACATTCACCATGTCTCCTTTCAAGTGGAAGGTGCCGAGAACTACCCTGCCCTCCTAGTCCTTTCCCAATAGACAGTGGATGAAAAAGCACCCTCAACTTTGCCATGGCACTCCATTTCTGCCCATCAACATTTTTATTTATTTCTAAACGGAAGACCATAAAGCTATGTTTAAAACTACAGTTCCCATAATCCTCCAGCCCATGTGACCACTGGGAATTGTAGTTTGCTCTTTATAAGCTCTCCTATCATTTGGAAATAAAGGAAATGAATCCCCCCTCCAAAAAAAGTCTTTTCTTCTAAAGGTAATTAAAAATTATTACAGTTTCCTTTTTATTTGGGCAATGTCACATTCAGGGAGAAGGTCATTTAAGCCATGTTTGGTAGGCAAACACATCAAGTTCCAAGATAGTACATAATGCAAACTATTTTCAAATTGGGTTCAGGAATTAGAGTGACAGAATGAATGAACTCCACCATTGAAGTGCAAACATTTAATGTGGCATGTTCGGCTCTGCTCAGTTTGATTAGATGAAATGCCTCTTTTTTATGCAAGGTGTAAATATTGAACTATAACTCTAGGCTGTTTGGTTGGCTGAGATGATTAAATAAGGGTTAATAAGGATAACCTCTGATACGTTCCACAACCAAATTTATCTTTCTGCTTCACCTAGTGCAAATTGATAACTAAACCTGGCATTGTTTGACAGAGAACTGTGGACACAACAGGTATAAAGCACATCCCACTGTAGAGAATATCACCATTTCCAGTACTTAATTCATCTGGACTTCAGCTTGTTTTCCTAAACCATATATAAATCTTTGCAAAACAAATTGAGACCTGGTTGTGAGCTCTAATTACATGAACAACAGTAGCCACGGTAAGCTCCTGTGTAGTTGTAACTAAATTAAAAAACAAATTTAAAAAATCATTTATCAATTTGTATTCATATGAATTGATAACACCAACAGAATTGAGTTGATGAATTTTTAGAGATTTGTAATTTGTTGATTCATTGAGCTGTACAATGGCCCCCACGGTACTTAGAAGCAGTAGATTTTCAGGGCAGCTTCCCCTAATGCCTTTCTACAATCCCTCCAAGGTTGGTCAAGATTGGATTTCTGGTTTCTGAGTTATGAACCTCAAAGTGGTATCCTCAAGGAAAGTTCCCCACCCTCAGGTATCTACCAGCATCAAATTTACAGAGAATCTTCCTCTGACTCTTCTTTATAATCCATCCAAGTCTGGTGAAGACTGGGTTTCCTTCAGCCAGTTGCTAGAGGGCAATTTCCTTGGGGTGCCAATTTGTGGGTATATAACCCAGACGCCTGAAACCCAATCTTCACCAACGATGGATATATTGTAGAGAAGAGTCATGGGTGGCTTCCCTGCAAATCTGTTGTCTCTATGTGCCTGGAGAAGGGACTTTCCTAGGGAACCCTCTTTGCATTACAGAGATCCAGAACCCATGTATTACCAGATTTGCAGGGCGTGTAGAGAAGAGTCATAGCTAAGTGACCGTCCCAATATGGTGCCTTTTACATGGCTTTAAAATAAAAAACATGAATTTACAAATTGATTCATTGATTTGTCAGGGAAAAATTGTTGACCTTATGGACTCATTTTGACCTTGAAAAATCACACATCAGAATGAATCACAATTGCTCTGATTCATCCCCATCTCTAGTTGTGATTCAACAGAAGAAATCAAAGCATGATTCATATGGGGGAGGAAACAGTGCACGAACTACATCATGTACAGTACATAGACCAGAGGTAACTACGATTAGTATTGTCAAGTATTCCGAATTCACAACCACGATCTCGATTCATTTTGCAAACTTCAGTTCTATGGAGGTCAGTATCAGCAAGGGTGAGTAGGCCTGTAGCAAATTTCTGAACTCCTTCAGGTTAAAAGCTGAGCCAGGTCAATGGCCATATTGGCAGTAGGATTCTGAGAGTTATTGGGAAAAGGTTATTTTTACAAGCTCTGCGCTGTGCTGTGTCGTTACAGTCATGACCAACTCTTCGTGACTCCATGTCCATGGAGTTTTCTTGGCAGGAATACTGGAGTGGTTTGCCTGTTCCTACTCCAGGTGCCTACAGCACCTGGTATTGCCTGGTGGTCTCCCATCCAAGTACTAACCAGAGCAAACCCTGCTTAGCTTCCAAAATCAGACCAGATGAAGCTCTAGTTAAGTGGTAAAACAGTACTTTTATTTACAACTAGAGATGGGCACGACTTGAATTTTTTTTTTTTCGAGTTGTCGTTAGTCGGGCCGGTCCCGTTTCGGGTCGTCTCCGTTTTTCGCGGAAATTCGCAAAAATTAGTCGGTTTGTTTTCTCGTTTTTTCGTTTTCGTTAGTACTGGTTTTTGGGGGGGGAGCGGGCTCCTGGAGGCACCTCTCTGGGGTGGGTGCCTCCTCTGGCCCGCTATAAGGGAAAGTGGGCTCCTGGAGGCACCCGTGGCTGCCTCCTATCCTCACCCACTACAGGAAAGGGGAAGCAGGCTCCAAGAGACCCCTCAACATGGGGGTCTCCCCTCCTCACCTGCTGCTGCTGCAAAATGCTATGCAATAGCCATATGGATATTGCATAACAGAATGTGCAGACAGTGACTGTGAAGACTAGTGGATGGCACTGAACCCAGAGCCATAGTGAGATGCCTAACTAAGGCTCTCGCACCACCATGTCTCACACAGAAGGGAATTGTACTTGCTGCGTGTAGTGCAATGCAAGCAAGTAGATCTGGCTTTAAGGTGGCTTAGTGCAAGGGCTAGGGTTAGGCTAGTGACGGGTAAGGTTACAGTGGGCTAGTGGGTTGCACCTCTGGGTGCCTCTCTGACCCACTAAGAAGACAGTCTGTGACGTATGGGTACGGAGTCAAGGGTTAGGGTTAGGGTTAGGGGGGCTAGGGCAGGTTTTAGGGGGCTTTTTGGCACATCCCAGAAGTCTCCATGGCCAAGTGGCCATGCGATTGGTGGGATGGCTCCAAAAATTTGCATGGTCGTCCACTCCCACATGGCTGGCCACTCGGCCAGCCCATCATTGCGCAGGTGTAAATAAAATAAAAAATAAAATCAATGGAGGACAGAGGAGGAGAGGAGAGACATTTAGTTGCAAGAAAAAACCCACTGCTACTGTGAAAAATCTGGCAGTTTATAAATTTTCGCGTGTTTCTGTTGTGCTTGTGTGTTTTTGGACCACGATTTCAAAAACAATATTGCGTTCGCCGCCCCATTTTGGATCCCCCACCCACACCGCATGGCATGGCGATGGCGACTCGCGAGTCCGGCTGCCCAGGACGGGGGGGAGGCGGGACCCCCCCTCCAGAAACCACCCCTCCGGTAGGTGCCCTGCACCCTTAGTCAAGCAGGCATTTTTCCGCCTGCTTTTTTGGCCCGGGAATGGGTGGGGGGAGAGTTTAAAAGTTTTTTCCTGTGCCGTCCGTGCCGCTTGCTTGCGCTTTAATTGCGGCGGCCGGCGGCCGGCGAGACTGGGCTTTTTGCTGGCTGGCTGCGAGCCTGCGGCGAGACCCACAGAGCAGCCCACAAGGACGGGGGATGGGGGGGGAGGCCGGGGACCTCCAGAAACAACCCCTCTGGTAGGTGCCCTGAGGCACGGCAGGCATTTTTCCGCCTGCTTTTCAGCCGGGAACCGGGTTTTTTTAACTTTTAAAAACTTTATTTCTGTGCCGCGTGGCATCGCGCGATTGCGCGATGCAAGTAAAGAGCACAACAAATCAGACCAAAATTGTTCGTTCGTCGGTTCGACCTCGATGTCTGGCGGAGTAATTCCCGTTACCATTTCCGTAGAGTAACGGAAACGAGTAACGGAAACGGAAACGGGAATACCGCTAAGTCGTGCCCATCTCTATTTACAACATATGAAATGACCCACTTTCAGATTATAGAAGCCCAGGAAGACAAATATATTTCGTTGGCCAAAAGCCAATATTTATTTAACCGCAAAGAGCTCCATACTTAGCATGCAATTGAACATCTATGAAATTTTAGGGCCAGCTTCATGGAACAGGAAGAATGCAGTTCCTTATAGATGAGGCTTCAGGTAGGACCAGTTCAGGTAGAAATAAGGACCAAACTGGTATTCAAAGGGAGGAAGATAAAGGATTTAAATGATAGACCTAGTTCTTTGCAGGACAGGTTTCAGAATACCTTTTTAACAGATAAGATTTGTTGACCATACACAAAATTAAATGGCAGCCCCCCCCCCCGCCCAAGGTTATCATAATGGCAGCGAAATATTCTTTAAAAAAAGTTGTCAGTTACCAAAACTAAAATGTTATTCCACCTGTGGAACATAGAGATTTATCTTCCTTTAAACCAACTCTGCCATCCTGATACTCTTATTTGTTGAAGGGCAGACTTGTTATTTTTTAAAAAAATAAGTCATATTGTTTTATTGTTCTGCTGTTTATGTATAATTTGATGTATTTGATTACTGCACTGTTCTGAGTTTGATGTAAATCTCACCGAGTGGGTTTAGCTGCCAGATGGGTCGTATATAAATCAAATAAATAAATAAATAAGATTAAATATGGCAGGTTTTAATAGCTCTGATGGTGTTATTTCTGAGATCGGCTAATGCTCATTGTTATCTATGTGTGTGTGTGTTGTGTCGTTACAGTCGTGACCGACTCTTCGTGACTCCATATCCATGGAGTTTTCGTGGCAGGAATACTGGAGTGGTTTGCCAGTTCCTACTCCAGGCGCCTACAGCACCTGCTATTCCCTGGTGGTCTCCCATCCAAGTACTAACCAGGGCCAACCCTGCTTAGCTTCCGAAATCAGGCGCGATCGGATGTGCTTAGGGCATCTCATTGTTATCTATATATTGATGCAAATAGGCTCACATTGTTCATTCTACTCTGGAGTGACTCATCTGAGGTGGGTTTGAGGGACTCGCTTGCTCAGGTATCAGCTGCTTCAATATAGACAATGCCCCCCCCCGGGTGGATATAACCTTACACTGGGGCCTACTCTGGCAATGAGGTCATGGCTAGTGTGGTGTCTATATTTCAGAATGGGATGTTCTTCTCACTTGTGTGGTACAAGAAGAGAAATTGGTGCTCAGAATGGCTGGTGGTGTTATTGTGGAAGAATTATGATACTACGGATTGTTGAGGAACGGACCGAGAATTGGTGCCACTTCCTATGGTCGGTTTTCCGATATTTTCCCTCCTTTCTCAAAGCTTTCCAGGTAGCATTCTTCCTCACAGAATTACAACATTAATTTCCAAAACCAGCAACGGTACCCCTGCTTTTGAATGAGGCTGCTCTAATTTGAGCCATACTAAAGGACAGGGATATGATACGGAAGTATGTGAAACTCACTGGAAGCTTGGAATTGAAACTAAATTATAATTTTAAGCCGGCTGTGATCTTTGAGGACCCACTGCTCTCTTATTAAGTAACCATTTAAATTTACACTGGCCTTATAATGTATTGGCTCGGCCTGAAATTCTCCACACAGAAGGGGAGTGTAGCATATTAAAAGAAGGGAGGGAATCTCTCTTGTAATTTATTTTATCAGTATCCAGGAAATCACATGGAATCTTCTCTGTAGGTAAGACACCAAGTGAGACCTGCCTGGCGCCAACGTTAATGACATTCCGGCGCCAGGTAAAAAACCTTCCTGTTCCAGAAGTTCTTTAACTAATGATTGTGGGTCCTGGTGGCAATTTTAGTGTTGTGTTTTTTAATGTATTGTATTTATTGTATTTACATGTTTTTATTGTTCTAATTTTACTGTAATTTTGATGTTTTAATTGTCTATTTTGATTGTGAGCCGCCCAGAGACCTTAGGGTAGTGGGCGGCATACAAGCTATATAAACAAACAAACACACAAACAAACAAACAAACAAACAAACAAACAAACAAACAAATAAATAAATAAATAAATAAATAAATAAATAAATAAATAAATAAATAAATAAATAAATAAATAATAAAAATGTGGCAGTTACCTAGGTCTGTGCCCCCTTATACCCCACAACATTTGATACAAAGAAATTGTGTGCGTGTCCTTCTATAAGAATTGTACTATAAGCCATGTGTGTGTGTGTGTGTGTGTGTGTGTGTGTGTTGTGTCATTACAGTCGTGACCGATTCTTTGTGACACCGTGTCCATGGGGTTTTCTTGGCAGGAATACTGGAGTGGTTTGCCAGTTCCTACTCCAGGCGCCTGCAGCACCTGGTATTCCCTGGTGGTCTCCCATCCAAGTGCTAACCAGGGCCGACCCCGCTGAGCTTCCAATATCAGGCAAGATCAGATGCGCTCAGGGCATCTCGTCATTGCCAAATATTTTGTTGCAGTTCAGAAACGGAAACGATTTTTAAAAATATATTCCCTTGACCATAACATTCATCTTTCTACAGGAAGCAATAAAGAAGTGAATTTTGTAAATCTAGTAGATGCGTTAAAGCTAGAACTCTCATTAAAATAAGATATAATGACAAATGAACTTGAAAGGACATATGATATGCGAATATTTCCAGAATGCTTGTGGGTGATTCAGTAATAGAAATTCTGTTGACGCATGCACCTCTTCTCAGAAAAGATATCACCAAAGCCCTGTTCAGTTGTCAATTTCATGGATCTTGGCAACAGGCATAGAAAGAAGTGTCTAACCCCTTGCCTTTCCAGTGTCACTTTCTTTGTATGGGCAGCTCAAAAATCGCCATTCTTGTTTTCCTGGACCATTTCTTTTGAATCATACAGTTTTGCATGGAAAAAGCAATGATGCACAGAACTGGACACAGTACTCTAGGTAGGGTCTGACCAGAGCAGAATAGAGTGGTACTATCACTTGCCTTGATCTAGACACTAGGGTTCTCTTGATGCGACCAAGAATTGCATTGGCTTTCCTGGCTGTTGCATCACACTGCTGACTCATGTTCAATTTGTGGTCCACCAAGAGTCCCAGATCCCTTTCACAGGTGCTATTCATATTTCACATGGCAGAGAAGGGAAAGTTCATAGAATCATAGAGTAATGGAGTTGAAAGGCCATATAAGGCCATCAAGTCCAACCCTCTGCTCAATGCATAAATCCAAATCAAAGCAGATCTGACAGAAGGTGGTCCAGTTTTTCCATAACTGTCTCCAGTGCTGGAATCCCCACCACCTCTCATGGTAATTGGTTCATTCTTCTACTGCTCTAATAGTTACAAAATTTTCAGCCTAAAATCTGGTTTCTAGTAGCGTGAACTCCGTTATTCCATGTCCTGTAGTCTCAGATGACCGAGAACTAGAGATGGGGATGAATGAATACATAAGGTGATTCATCATGATTCGTGATTTGTCAGGGCTGATGAATCAACAAATCCATGAATTTCCATTGATGATTTGACAAATCAGTGAATTGATACATCTCCACTTTAAAATGCTATAAAATTGCTCCCGGGGCACCTAGAAGTACCAAATTTGGAGGGATGTACCCTATGTATCTTCTGTATCCTAAAATACTGGTGAGAATTGGAGTTTATAACCACCACCACCACCACCCCAGAAAATGCCTCTCAGGCACCTAGAGTTCTAGGTGCTTACCTTACCTCTACAATCTCTCCATGTTTGGTAAAGAATGGGTTTCAGACATCTGAGCTATACACTCACAAAGTGCCCCACCCCAGGTAAATGCCCTACAGCAGTGTTAGCAAACCTATGATACGGGTGCCAAAGGTGGCACTCAGAGCCTTTTCTGTGGGCATCCGACATCACCCCTTCATAGCCACCTGTATTCAGGTTAAATGGCTGTATTGGCACTTTGCGAAAAATTAGTGGGTTTAGAATCACAGTTTGGGCACTCGGTCTCTAAAAAGTGTGCCATCACTGCCCTATAGCAACTGGGATGGGGAGACCCAATTTTAACCAAACTTGGAGGGATTGCATAGGAGAACCAGAAGAAGCTTCTCTGCAAGTCTGGAGTCTTTAGGTATCTGGGGATAACTTTCCTGGAGGGCCTATTTCGGGGTGCATAACTCCAACATGAAAAACCCAATCTTCATCAGATATGGAGAGATTGTAGAGGAGAGTGAGAGGAAGCTTTTCTTCAAATTTGTTGTCTCCAGCAGCCTAGAGGGGCATTTTATGGCCCAAATAATTATAAAATCAAAATTATTTATTTATGCATTATTTGTATGGATAAAAATTCATCAATTTCTATTTGTCTGGGGAACTTAATTTATAAAGCAAATTAAATACAAATCAATGCATTTTTTATGAAAGCCAAATCTTCCAAAAATTGTTTTTTAAATTCTTTCCCATCTCGACCGAGAACAGATTCTGGTCCTTCTCTGTGTGCTAACCTTTCAAGGACTTGCAAAGTGCCCTTGTATCTCTCCTCAATCTTCTTTTGTCAAGGCCAAAAATATCCAATTCTTTCTGTCTTCTCTCCTAGGGTTTGGCTTCCAGTCTTCTGATCATCCCCATTACCTTGTAATGTTCCAGTTTGGCGGTTGCTTCACATTCATTTCGTGATAACGTCGTTCACGGTCATGTGGTCTTGTTCCAGTTCTGTCCCTGTTTCCGTTTACCCTTGGGTGTGATTGATGGTATCGTGATGACTGTTACTTCACATCCTTGTTTCGTGACAACATCTGTACTTCCCTGCCTTCGTTTTCCCTTTTTTTGTCCAACCTTCCATTTTTCGATATTTCAATTCTCTGTAACTTTGCCTTTCATGCGTTAAGCAGCAAAGTTCAAGATTTTATGCCTTCTTCCCTCTCTGCAATGTATTGTTTATGCCATTGGGATTGTACTGGAGAATGATGGAGAATGCACACGTTGAGTGATGAGCCTTACTTCACGGGCACTTGTCTCGAAACAGGAACTGAGACAAGAGAATTCCCGAGGTCAGGGAGAGGTATGGCTCATCACGCTTAAATCCCAGTTAAGGAAGCGTGGTTGGGATGAACTCCCGCCATCACGCAATCGATGTGCAGTAACATTTTTTTCATACCAGTCCCAAGCAGGATGGCGAACTGCAATGAGAGGGACGTGAAGTAATCGTCTTTGTTGGCATTCTAAGCACATTAGCAAGAATCAGGTAAGTGAGGACTAAATAGGATTCTAGTTAAAAAGATGGCTGCCAATACATGTTTCTCTACATGTGAATTCTGCAGGTGATTCCTTGTAAGCAGAGGGGAGCAAAAAGAGATACCAGGGTCCTATGCTAATACTCCATGTTTTCATTTTTTTAGAACCTTTTTGAAAAAGACACAATATCTTGTGAAGTCTTGACTGGTTTGTCCACCACGCAAAGGGGATCTGCAGGAAAAGATGCAAGTGATAAAGGATCATTCAAAAAACAACAACTGCATGCACATTTTAAAAGATGCCACCAATTTGCTGATTTCTTCAACTGATCACAGATGCAAACAAAGCTGGATTAGAAAATGCCCTGAAACCACTTTCCTTTGCAGCTCTGTGCCTCCACAAAAGAGAAGGGACCTCACAGTGAGAAACAAATGAACACTGTGGTGTGTAGGTATCATCAATAATTAATATTGCAGAAAATAGATTGCAAGCTTTAATAAGTACTTTGGCATTTTCCTGCTTTATTCCATGACTACTTTTCCCAGAAAAGAGTCATTTATGCTTCTGTAGTAGTTTGGACAGGGTAATGATAAATTTCATGCTGCCCCCATCTGTATCTTTGTCTTCTAAAATTACCAATTGCTAGTTGGGATCAGCCAAACAAACTGTTATTATCACTTTTTTTTTTATGGAAAGGTAATATTTGTGCCCCAAAAGCACTTCTGTTTTCTCTTATATGGTTAAGATTGCTGCTGAATAGACATGGGCACGACATGGCGAATTTGTCGTTTCCATTTTCGGTTATCGTTTCCGTTACGTAACGGAAATGGTAACGATAATTAAGCCATCAGAACTCGAATTCGAACCGAAAAAAGAAAAATTTGGTCGGGTTTTTCGTTTCGGTTTGTGGCATCACGGCGATCACACGATGTGAAGCACAGAAAAAGTTTTTAAAAGTTTTTTTTAAAAAACCCTGACTCCCGGCCAAAAACGCAGGCGAAAATATGCCTGCCTGAGGCTTTGCCACCTACCAGAGGGGTGGTTTCTGGGGGGTCCCCGGCCTTTCCCCCCCCTCTTCTCCTGTCCTGGGCTGCTTGCACCAGGCTGGGGGGGGGTCATCCTCGTCGTCTGTCGCGCTGCATGCCATGCGCGGGGGGGATCCAAAATGGTGGCCGCAATTTTTCTTTTGAAATCGTGGTCAAAAAACACACCAAATCACCACAGAAACATGTGAAATTTATTTATTTTAAATGCCTGAATTTTTATAGTAGCAGCAGTGGGTTTTTAATAGCAATAAAACGTCGTATTGATTTTATTTTATTTTATTTTTTATTTTTTTAGACCTGCCCATTTGGGCTGGGCATGGGATGGGACCATGCAATTTTTTTGAACCATTCCACCAATGGCATCACCAGGTTTTTGACTGACACTTCTGGATGTCTCGGCGGGCATAAAAAGCCGAGGCACCTTCCAGAAATCGTAGTCGGGTGTATGGATGTGGTTGAGGGAGGAGGGCTGGCTGCTGGTGCTGGTGTGATCCAATTGAGATTGAGGAGGGAGGCTGGAGGCTTTAGGATTTAAGTTAGGCAGGCAGGGAGGGAATTGAATTTAGAACATAATTTCTTTGATTCCCTGCAGCTTTGTCTGCTGAAGGGAATAGCAGTTCATTCTTTATTTCTTCTCTGGCAGTTTGAGGATTTTTTTCTGATATTGGATAAAGAGGGAGGTTCGACTGGGAGTGGGAGGTGTGGATTTATTTTAAATATATATTATATACTACCATTTATTTTCTATTTTCCCAACTTCAATTTGCTTGCACACACACACATTTGGGGTGCAAGCCAAGAACAGAACCTCTATCCTAAGTGATATCCTAACTGCCCACTCACCCGTCCGTGCGTGCCGCCACCCGCCTGCGGCCTGCGCTGCTGCCCATCCACTCGCCCGCCCGCGGCCACCGCCCGCCCATGGCCCCCCCCACCGCCCGCCTGCACCTCCCCCCGCTGCCCCCCGCCCCGCCCACTGCCTAGGGCACAAAAACACCTAGCGCCGGCCCTGATTGCAGGACGCCCCCATGCTCTGGGAAGTCAAATCGCGCTAAATCGCAGTGGAAATGACAAACGACAAACAGAAACAACAAATTTTTGAAAAATTTCACGACAAACGGAAACGACCCGAAACGGACCCGTTCCGACAAAAGAAAACTCAAAACATCATTTTTTCTGGTCGTGCCCATGTCTACTGCTGAAGACAGAGGGGTGAAGTCAACAATATGACAGCAGGTAGAAATCCAGTGATGGAGAACGCCACCTTTTTGTGGACTAGCAACATGGCTAGTCTGGGGATGTGCGATAGAAAGAAAGAAAGAAAGAAAGAAAGAAAGAAAGAAAGAAAGAAAGAAAGAAAGAAAGAAAGAAAGAAAGCTGTTGTCTTAAATATCTGCATCAGAGTAGTATCTGATTTTGGGTTGAGAGGAGAAATGTGACTTTATGAATGACAGATACCAGAATACTGCCTCCCCCATTTTTGTGAATTAAGACCACATTTTGACCCAATGGAATCATTTGATTCATAAGCATGTATGATTATGGTGTGAACCCTATTGCATAAGATTGGTGTAACTTGTTATGGCCAATTGCTGCTAAATGATGAAGTACCAGGACACATCTGTTTTGTTATGCTGTTGTACCACTCTCTGTCTGAGTGGTACAAAGCTAATGAACTGTACAAATATATATTAAATAACAGACAATAGTATTGCAAGCACCACCCGAATAGCTTGCTATCAAAGAAGCAAAGTGTGTTGCTTGTATACCTTCACCTAGTGCTTAAAACTCTCTGGGCAGTTTGCAATTTATATGTGCAGGCTAAATTTTGCCTCTCCACCCCTGCACCCCACCCCACAAGATACAAACCTCATAAGAACGAAAAGCTGAGCCAACCTTGAGCTAGCTACCTGAGCCCTCCGGGACGGTATTCAAATTTTGAGCAGAGTCTTGACTGCAGTACTGCAGTTTTAATCACTGTGCCACAGTGGCTTAAAGGCTACTTGAGTCCCATTGTGCGAGAGCAGGAATTAATTTCCAATTGAGAATGGCAGGCCTTTCATAAGATTCCCTTAACCACTGGGCAGACCCAAATCATCCATAAGGGTAACCATGTGAAACACAAAGCTGGTGAACCCTAACATGTCCCTCACGCTCCTCCCCCTTTGATTTAGACCAGAGGTGGGGAGTGGGGACAGTATCGCTGCCCTGACATTGTCCTCATGCAGCTCCCAGAATTCCTAACTAGAGATGGGCACAAAATGAGTGATTTTTCATTTTTGTTTTTTCGTTTCGTTACGCAATGAAAACGAAATGAATTTTTTAAAAAAACGAAATGAAAACGAAAACGAAATGACCAAATTTGCCATGTTTTTCGTTTTCGTTGCAGCAGATGCATTGAACTAAAAAGAATGCTAACGAAACAGCAATTTTTCATTTTCATTTTCATTTTTTGTTTCGTTACCTAATGAAACGAAAACAAATGTTTTTGCAAAACAAGTCACGAAAACGAAAACGAACCGAAACGGACCCCTAAACGACCAAACGACAAACGAAACACCATTTTTTTGAGTCGTGCCCATCTCTATTCCTAACCATTGGCTGTGCTGACCAGGACTTCTGAGAAACACATGTCAACAACATCCAGGAAACTCCATTTTGCCAAACTCTGGATTAGCTCTACACCATATCATTACACCCAGCAGCTGGTCACTCCTGGCTCCACTTCCCATTGTCTGTAAATATGGTAGGCCATCCGTGTTTACCTACCTAGGTGTACAAATGTTGATTCCTAGCTGCTACTAAACTACACCAGAGATTCTGACTGGCTGTATAATCATGGCCTTAGAAATGGGTAAGCTCCCCCCACGCCTCCCAAAAAAATAAAGCTGGCAAAACTTTGATCCTTAGAAAAAGCTGCTTCTTTTTTCTAATTGTTTGTAAGTGGACCAAGAGTCCTTTCCGATTGATCATGACAACACACACACACACACACACACACACACACACACACACACAGAGAGAGAGAGAGAGAGAGAGAGAGAGAGAGAGAGAGAGAGAGTTCAATTGCCTGAATGTTCGTAGAATACAATCATTTATCGATTGCACCATTTTCTTAAGAGATATAATCAATGTGTGGCATTTTGCAAAAGGAGGTACAAGCTTTTTGTACACAAAAGTATTTAGCTGAAATCCATCAAAAGCTTCTTGATGAAGCTGGTCTTTAAAGCCTGGTGCTGCGGAATCGCTCACCATCGCCATCATTATTTTTAAAAAAACGTCAGTGCTTATGTGAAAAATTCATACGCAGCAGACAGGATTTAATAAGTAGATCAATAATGTTCATTTCAGGAGGAAAGAATTAGGTTCAGAAGAGAGTGAAAGAGACAATAATAAAAAGAACATCAAATGCTCAATCACAGAAGTGATGACCCATTAGGAAGAATGCAATTCGATGTGGCATTTTATGCCAGAGTACATTAGGAACCTTATATCATAAAACACCGGGCAAGGGGGAAATGCAGCCTAATCTGTCATCTACTGGAAATGCAAAGAGGAGGAAGAGCTGCAGCAACTCAGCGCAGTCTTTACTAAGCAGTGCAGCTGAATTTATAGAGGAAAGACCACAGGAACGTAATCGCTCACCAGTAGCACAGTTGATCACTAGATGTGCACCAGGGAGAAGGAACTTCCTATTGTGTGTCAGAGGACCTTGTGATGGTCCACCGGTCTAGCTGATGGTCCACCAGTCTAGATTGCCCGGGGCTGACTGTCCTGACAAGTCTGGCTGTGTAGGCAACTATGTTTTCTTCTTCTGTGAAGAAAGCCTCTGGAAGTAACCATGCTTTATCATATATCAGCAAGCATTTACAGGCAGTGGATCATCTCAGGAAGTGAACAAGGACAAGCTGCTGCATTCTTAAAGAAAATGTTCAAAAGGAGAGGACAAGAACTGAACAGAATTAATAACCCTTAAACTACTTCATATACCAAGCTAACCCCCCTTCAGATATTCTTAACCACTGATTGTTAATTTCCACATGCATCATCTTTTCAAACGAACCTAGATCAGAGAAGGGAAAAGTTACTAAGTTACCTCCTAATGACACTGGAATGCAGCTAGTATGATAGAGGAATAAGAACTTGTAGGGTTAATGCACGAGGAGTTTATGACTAGCAAGGATCATGATTTCATATTCACTCCCTTTAGCTTCCCTGTTCCCTCTGCTTTTATAGTCCAGCTTTTACACAGCAACAGTACAGTGTTGTAACTAGCTATCCTGGATGCTCCCAACAGCTGAAATTTATTTATTTATTTATTTATTTATTTATTTACTGCCCTATTTATTTATTTATTTATTATATACTGCAAACCAATTTTCCTCAAATGGGAACTCTGGGTGGTTTACTACTACTACTACTACTACTACTACTACTACTACTACTACTACTACAATAATAATAATAATAATAATAATAATAATAATAATAATAATAATAATAATAATAATAATAATAATAATAATAATAATAAACTCACACAGGCTAGGGTTATAAATAAGAAGGCCCAGGAAAACTCAGCTACTGAGAATAAGGTTAACAGAATCCATTTTATAGTCAGTCAGTAACTCCTGTGATTGTGATATTGAACAGAGATAGGAAATGTTTGATGTAAGGTCTATAAGAATCCCATCCATTATAGAGACCAGGGCCCTGCTGACTGCTGAATTTTAGGTGCTGCAACCTAAAAACAAATGTTTTCTATTTCTGAATAGGACCATATTTGAAAAGCATTGAGGGACAGCTGACCTACCTTTCTCACAAGGCCTAGGATGCAATTCCAGACACCCCTTAATTGGAAGCAATTCCCAATTATTTCTGAAGTGTCTCTCAAAGTAAAACACACTTATGTTGGCCCTTTAAGAGATTTGAATCAGGACAACAGCCAAGTGGCTATCTATCTGACCTGGAAACACAAACACAGGGGGAAATGGTTGAAAGGAAGGAAGGAAGGAAGGAAGGAAGGAAGGAAGGAAGAAGAAGGAAGATGTTGAGCAATATGAAGTGTTTTCACTCCTAAGTAGGAAAGAAAGAAAAAGAAAGAAAGAAAGAAAGAAAGAAAGAAAGAAAGAAAGAAAAAGAAAGAAAGAAAGAAAGAAAGAACAGCTAAAGCATCAACCTGAAATGTGATAACAGTTTTTCTCCCAGTAGACAAAGATGTCAGTACATACATTACGTGCTATAATTAATCCTTTCATGCTTCCCTGTCTACACCATATAATCTAACTATAGGTTGTCTGTTACCTAGGGATTCTGACAGGTGAGCAATTATCATGATAATTAATAGTTAGAGGAAATTACCAGGACAACCCCATCATGCTCTGCATAAAGAAAAACTTGCTATTTATTGTGAGAGCTTCTGGTTTCCTATGCATCCGCACCGGAGATACATATTTTTGCATCTGCCACTCCAAATTGCATGCGCCGGTGCCATTTTCTCCTACTTTGCAAAAAAAAAAAAAAGAGTATGTTTTATGTTAATCCTTGTCAAACAAATGTAAGTGATAGGGGAAATAGCACAACAGGGTTTTTGAGAAGTATGAAGTGGAACATTTCTTATGCCACCCAAAGAAAATCGGCTTGGTATGACGAGGACCATGTTGTAATTGTACCTCCGGGGTGTCAGGAGATGGGGGCAGTTTATTTGATTGCAGTAGGACATGGTGCTTTGATTGCGTAAAGAAGGTAAATAGCAGTTTTCACACCAGTGAAAGCAACTGTTCAGATGGAGCCAAAATATAGTTTAATTATTCATGGACATAAGAAACAGGATTGTTTACAGTGATCATTTTCTCCATTTGTATTCAAATGTTCATTTAGGTATTTATGCATGGTAAACCTCTTTGTTATTCAGCACTTTTGGGCACAGTTTTAACATTGTCAAACTTTTTATTCTGTTTCCATGATGTTGTGCCTGTTTGTTTGTTTTTGGTTAGAGCTATAGTGCACCTTGCTCAGAGCAGGCAAACTGAAATTAATGAGTCTAGGATGCCTTTTATTGGGCTAGTTTTTAGACAGGCATTTAACAACTAACTGAGTGATGATGAGATGGGTGCTCAGTACTATTGTAATCTTATGTGTGCTCTGATATATTTTGTGGTGTTTTTAACTGTTTCAAATAATTGTTTGAATACAACTACTGACTACTTAAATTTTTTGTGTAATAATTTATTGGGTTTCTAGGTCGTTAGTTTTTAAATAATTTGTGACCCGCCTTGGATTTCTTCCCTCAGAGAAAAGCAGCAAAATATATAATAAAAGGAAGGAAGGAAGGAAGGACGGAAGGAAGGAAAGAAAGAAAGAAAGAAAGAAAGAAAGAAAGAAAGAAAGAAAGAAAGAAAGAAAGAAAGAAAGAAAGAAAGAAAGAAAGAATCTCACAGCAGATAAATGGTCAGTGGGAATGCTTCTGTAAGTGATCTTCCTTATGGACACAATTAATGAGCTGTTTTCAGCATCTTGTAAAAGTAGTGATGAGGCACCAGTCTATCCCATGTTCACATAACCCGGGACAATAATAACCAGGACTTTTAAGAGGTATTGTTAAAGAGGTAAATGAGAGTTTCTTTTTATCCTCACAGAAACCATTCCCCTCCACCCTGTACCATAACAAAACAATGTTCGGGATAGACATTTTTATTAAGCTGTCCACAGAAATCACATGGGCAGCTGACAGCTTTGAATGGCAAGCACTTTATTTACAGGCCTCTGGCTGATATGGCACATTGCACACTTAGGAAAAGAGTGGCAGGGCTGAAGGTCAGTGTCAGCAGTGCATCAGCTAAAGCCTCCGGTCGGATTGGGTTGCACATGTAATAAGGCAAAACGTATAGGAGAATTAGTGTAGAGGGAGATAAACTCTTTCCCCTTTTGCTTGTAGTGGCTCAGGTATCTTGAGGCCCCAGAGGTGGGGAAGGAAAATTAAAACAGAATCTGGACAATATTAGCAAGCATTGGGTCGCCCTGACCCAGTACCAGAGAACTACATTGATGACTCCGATTCTACCCTGCTTGAAGCACTACCAGTTTGTTCACTATTTACTTTACTGCAGGACTACACAGCATGGGCAGCCTTAAATACATAGGTGATTAGTGGTCTGCACAGGGAGGTGGGCATATCACCCGTTCAGACCATGAATGCTACATCTGATGTTGGCTGAGGGACCCAGGTCATACATATATACATATATAGACAACACATGCAAACCGATGCAGAGAAAGTTCCCACTAAGGGGCTAGCGTGAGCACATCTATCAGTTATTTTTTTCCATTTGTTCTTATTTTGAATTGTTAAAACATTTTGATTTATTGCATTTCTGCTTATTTGTTTATTTGTTTCTTTTATTGTTATGATTTGATTATTTGGTTTGATTGATTAGTTTTTATTTTCTATTTTAAGTTGTTTAATCTGTTTTTATACTTTGTATATGTTTGTAAACCGCCCAGAGTAGCTTTTTTGCTACATGGTTGCGGTATATAAATCAAATAAATAAATAAACATCTGCGCCCCACTACCCTCTTCCGTGCAGGGCTCCTCCCCCTCATGCACCCGAAGTTTTCGGGTTTGCATTGATTGCAACAGAAAGCCAGACAGTGTGTGTGCATGTGTATTTTGCCCACACACATGGATAAAATTGCAAGAGAGAGGAAGAGGAGCTGAAAGTTACAGGGTGCATTGGCTGCAGAGCTTTTCTCTTTAGTGTTGGTATAATTTCTTTATGTGTAGAACAGAAGTGCCAGATAAGTTCCTCATCTTAGTACATCTCTTTTCTAATTAACTGGCACTAACAGTCTCAGTAATAGCCCATATCATAGAAGATAAGGGATTGTGTGAGAATTCACCACATTCCTAATATTCATTGGCTCAAATCCTGTTGCAACGTTTCACAAATGGCATAATTGTTGGAGGCCAACTATCATAAGTGAAGAAATTGCCATAGGCATTGTTGGGAGTATGTCATTTTGTGCAACTCAGTTTGCAGCAGGTAATGCCTACGAAGATTTCTTAACTTACAGCAATTCACTGCTATAAGTTTTACCTTTTTCCTAATTGATGGTTTGTTGGTTGTCTGTTTGGTTGTCTGTTTGGTTTTTATGCCTCACCATCTAACCTGAAGGCTACTCTGGACAGTTTACAACAGATAATACAAATAACAAAAGTAAGTATTTGCCAACATGAAGGAAAAAAACAGGTCTAGGGTATGCCCTGCTCTATGGGTGGGAGAAACAACATGCTGGGACAGATTCATGGAGGCCATGAAATAACAGAGTTATGCCATGAAATCCAGAGCCACTCCTGACAGCCCATTCTTGGCATGCACGTTGAAGTCCCCTACCACCAAAAGGTGGGGGGGGGACCCCAACAATGCCACTGAGATGAACTCAGTGAGCTCCGGTAGGGATTGTGCAGGGTTGCAGGGAGCACGGAACCCTAGCACAATGCCAAACCTGTCCCACTGACCCACCAATAGATGAAGGCATTCTAACCCAGGACCCACCAATGCAGCGGATCTTCTGACAAAACGAAATTCCCTATAAACGATGGCCACCCAACCACCACCACCCTCTGACTTGCCCATGTGCTGGTCTTGAAACCCTGGAGGGCACAGCTGGGAGAGGGACTCCCCTCCTTCTGCCCATTTTATGTGAAGGTACTTTGACACAATGAACACAAGGATAACACATCAAATTACCACAGAACTATTACTTTATTGCTACATTGGTCTTCTGAAATCATTTGCCTTCCCCTGTAATACCTTTATTAGATTAATGGACCCATTTTATAGTGATTCACTAATTGACATTTAATTATAAGCATCTCAACAGTTGTGTAAAATAATTCATCATTAATTTAAAAAAAAACACTCATCCTCTTGTTTTCTGACATGTGCTTTTAGACATATAATACTTTCCTGGCTGTGCCTGGGAAAGTTGAACATGCAGAGTTGTTTAATTCCGTATAGTAGAAATTAAGTTTCAACCTTAGCAGGAGCAAATAAATATTCATAATTCATCAGTGAGATGACATGTCCCATGGTGAGCACACCTGAGCCCATAGAAAGAAAAGACAGATTTTTCCTATAATATATATTCAAATAAACGTTAATGTTTCCCCTTTTGTATTCTAGTGGGACATCTGAATCAGAGTTATACAATTCAGAGCAACTTTGTTAATAGTGGCAAATGTCTCAATTTACTTTCCTTCCAGAAGGTTCTTTCACCAGATGCCTTGTGAAGTGCAAACTCAGGGAAATATCATATTCAGGAAAGGAGAAAATAACTCACTAACAATTGATGCACTACAGAGCATGATTCTGAAATGCAGAAGAGATATCAGTTCTCCATTGCAGCAAACATATTGTTTAACTGCTATGCAGTCTACCTTGAGAATAAGTCCTATTGGCCTCCATGGTGTTTAGTTTTTAGCAGGCACATATCTGATTGCAGATCTGCGACCTTTGTGCTCTATGACCGCAGTCATACAGCGGTTTTCTGCATATTTAAATTTCCTGCATATTTTTTTCCGGGCAGTCACGTGGTTTTTAATGAGCAGTTGGTGTCCTCTCCTCTGCATCGTACTTTCCTATTCTGGTTTGATCCTAACCTGTATACTATGCATTTTGTCTTACTTTCCAGCTCCAGTTTCCAAGCCTCCATGGCAAAAACTGTTTTTTACTGCGTATTTTCTGAGTCCTGTCGTGGCGACAGAAGCAAATAAGTAAGCATTTTTGAGCGAAGTTTCTAAATCCAGCCCCTGGCGGTGGTTTAGGAAACTTCGCAGAAACTGCTGTTCGAGGGGTGTGGTCGGCTGGGAGCAGAATTTGCTTCTCTTCCTGGTTAGCACATGATCTTTTACTGTGTAGTTCACTGACAGGAGGTCTGACCGCGTTCTAAGTCCCAGTTACCCCCCCCCCCCCAAATATCCTCTAGGAAAAGAGATGGTATGCCACATTCTGGATCCTAATTTTGGTGCAGTGTGATTGAGCATCTACAACTTGAGATATGTTCTACCCGGTCAGCAGTGCAGCCCCAAAAGCATTTAGTCTGATGGTTCTGATTTCACAGGAGTGATGAATCCCTGAGGGTTTTACACTCAGCTTTATAGAAGCTGTCCAAGGTGCTGAACGGTAGGCTCAGAATAGAGTTATGCCAGACAATGCTTTCAAAGCTCAGACAGAGATCCAGGTCAAATTCAGTGCTGTCACAATATCACAACCTACAGTCTTCTAAAGAGAAGTATATGAAGGAACTCCTCATACTTCTGTGTGCAAAAGCTAGGGATAGGAGGACCACATTCTCCACCACCTCTGAAGGCAGCAGATATTGTCTTCTATACATGGACACCTTGTTGCCCTGCCTCTCAATATCCGCTGCCTGAGGTGGTCAACTCCTTCTACCTTAAGGGAGAACTAGCCTTGATAATGGGATCCCTGATGTCTCTTAAGGAGCAACAGCATTTGGACTTCCATAAGAACATAAGAATATAAGAACGGCCTTGCTGGAACAGGCCACAGCACATCCAGTCCACACAGTGGCTCACCAATTGCTTCAGGGTATTCCCAAGCAGATGTCTTCACCTACTTAAGAGTCCCTGCAAATTGTATTGAGAGATATCTTGCCTCTCTCTCCAACCCGAAGTTGGTCCTTAGGCATCCATAATGATAGCCATTGATACCCCTGTTCTCCAGGAACTTGTCTAATCCTTTCTTAAAGCTGTCAAGGCTAACATTTGTCACCACTTCTTCTGGCAGTGAGTTCCACAGACCAGTGATCCTCTGGGTAAAAAAGTACTTTCTTATTTGCTTGAGATTGAGCACCTAAAAGTTTCATGGAATGCCCCCTAGTTCTAGTGTTGTGCGATAGGGAAAAACAGTTTTTCTTTATGTACTTTGTCCACATCGTGTGTGGTTTTATAAACTTCAATCAGGTCACCTCTTAGGTGCCGTCGTTCAAGAGTGAAGAGGCCCAGCCTTTGCAGCTTCAGATGGTAAGGAAGGTGTTCCAGTTCCCTAATCATTCTGGTTGCCCTCCTCTGCACTTTTTCCATTTCCATAATATCCTTCAGGAGGTATAGTGACCAGAACTGTACACAATACTCATGTGATGAGGACCACTACTTGTGCCTTTAAACTGACATGGTTAAGAAGGAAAAGGTAAAATACTGTGATCTTGGTGGAGGAAAATAAAAGAACATAAGCACAAGGAAACAGAAAGAAACTGAAGACAAATTGATTGTTAAGAAAAAGTTTAAAGGGCAGCTTACTCGTGTTCAGAGAAATTATGACAATAAAAGACATTTTTCCATTGGGGTGGGGGGAATTAAAACTTTAAAGGCATTTAATAAACCCATATTAAATCTCCTTGCTAATGACTTACCAGTTTTAAATACTTCACAGTAATGATTTATATAATTTGAAGTGGTTATTTTCCATACTTCATTACTTTCCCCCAAATGATCATTGATTTGATAATTAGTTGATCTTTTAAAGCCTGCAGACATGATGTCCTTGAAAATATTTCAAATGTCTTGTTCAGGGCAAAAATAAATTAGCATCTTCCGCATGCGATTCTCTGGCAATTTTAGGGATTTTTTTTTATCTATCCTTGGCTAGGAGTCTTTTTATCATTTTTATGCAGCTGGGCACAACACTCTGAAACAGCAAAACTGCAGCAATATCTAGCCTATAAAATCTGTTTCTATGCTCAGAACCTAACTATAATATACCTTGGATGAAACCCAGAGTTTCTTGTGGCATAAAAGAGCATCGTGTTTTTTTTTCTTTCCTCTGTAATATTTTTAACATGGCCAAGTGAACACGAGAGGTGTGTCTCATTCCAGTCGAAGCCACAGAGTCAGAAACTCTTCTGTTGGAGTACAAGACCCAAAATCCCCAGGCAGCAAGGAGAATCTGGCCTGGGTTTTTTGGAGATGGTAGTCCAAAAGGTAACCATCTCTTCAAGTGTTGGTCAATTTGGAAGAGTTGTGTTGACCTTCCATGGTCAACACGCAGATATGTTCTCCCAATCAAAAGGGCTGGATGCTTTGTTCGGCCTGTAGGGTTGCCAGTACTCCAAGGGATGGCTGAAACCACATAGAAGGGCTATGCTTTTCCAGCACACTGGGCAGAGAGGCAATTTTCATAAGAACATAAGAACATAAGAAGAGCTTTGCTGGATCAGACCAAAGGCTCATCTAGTCCAGCTTCCTGTATCTCGAAGTGGCCCCACCAGATGTGTCCAGGAGTGCACAAGACTAGATATCTGTCTCAACACCACTCCCCTGCATCTGGTCCTTGAAGTACCCTGGTTTTAAGCCTGGAGATTACACATCTCCCTCATGGTTTGTAACCTGTAATGAACTTTTCCTCCAGGAATCTGTCCAATCCCCTTTTGATGGCATCCAGGCCAGATGCCATCATCACATCCTGTGTCAGGGAGTTCCACAGACTAGCAAAGTGCTGGGTGAATTTTTTTTCTTTTTTTTTCTTTCAGGCTTAATGAATTTGCAAGAGAAAACAGTTTGTTTCCTTGTGTGTGATCACTTCAATGCCTGGGTGCCTGTCTGCTCCTAAAGGATACCAACAATTGAATTGAATTGAACAGGTCATACCTGTTCAATTCAAAGCTCTTTGTATGTGTGTGTTGGACATCTAATGTGTGTTTACGAGGCTGTGCCTGGCTCTCACAAACAAACACTCCCCACCCAAAGGGCAAAAATTCCTGCATAAATTACATTAGAGTTGGCCCACTGAATCAATAGGGATTTATTTGCTTTGAGATGAAATAAAAGGGGAAGGGGAAGCAATGGAAAGTGGCCCAGACTGTCTATCTAAGGTAGTGGCTCTCAACTTTGGTCCCCAGATGTTCTTGGACTAACACTCCCAGAAACCTTCACCACTAGCTGTGCAGTCCAGGATTTATGGGGGTTGTAGTCCAGGAACACCCAAGGTTGGGGACCCAATGGTCTAACGATGCCAACATCCTACCAAGATGTTGAGTTCTTCCCGACAGATCCTCTTGAAAATACCATCTCCTGCAGAGATCCACTTGATGGGTATGTGGGATCCCTTCCTTCTGTATTGGTTTCAGATGATGAACAGCACACCTCATTCTCCTCATTTTTAATCTGGTGGCTAGCTCTCGGGAGTGCTGCTTTCCTTAAAGGAAAATGGGACATCATGTTATATAATAAGTAAAAGAAATGTTAAACGTTCCTATTCAGTGTACAGACGTTAATGGGAACCATGGCTGAAATTACTTCAAAACTAATGATAAGGCAGTATCCTCCACCACACTCAAGTGCAGTGGGTGAGATGAGGACATCAAGGGCGGTCTTCATAATTCTGTCCAGCTCTGACATCTTGGTACCACCGCCCCTCTCATCGTTCATCACTCGAAGACTACCATCTCATTCCATCTAAGTAACAGACAAGCCGGGATCTCCTCATTAGAGATGGGCACGAAACGAGCAATTTTTCTTTTTTTTTTGTTTTTTTCGTTTCGTTATGTAACGAAATGAAAAACGAATTTTGTCTCCAAAATGAAATGAAACGAAACTAAACAACAGAAATTTTGTCGTGCATTTCGTTTTCATTGCGGCAAATATATTGAACTGTAATGAATGCTAACGAAACAGCAATTTTTTGTTTTCGTTTTCATTTTTTGTTTTGTTTCATAACGAAACAAAAACAATTTTTTTGCAAAAAATTCACAAAACTAAAAAGAACCGAAACGGACCCCCTAAACGACAAACGACAAACGAAACACCATTTTTTGGAGTTGTGCCCATCTCTACTCCTCATATTTCCATTTGAGCTCTTTTATGACTGAATGTGAGGCTTTATGCAATGCATCATAAATGCACTGCTGCTGCACTGTGTTGGTTAGCTTTGTCTCTCCCGCCCCTCGCCCAAATGAATGGGAAGGAAGCCTTACATTTCTCAGGATCACTTTAAGTGGCTTAAACAAACCACAGGGAAGGAGACATAACGAGGTTTTTTGTTTTTGTTTTCCACTGTAACAATTGGGGCATCTGGTTGCATCCTATGTTGATTCTGGAAGATAAAGCTAGAGATCTGGATATATTCCAGCCATATATGCAGGTATGGTTCCTTATTTCTAGTTTGTATATGTATATGACAGTGATGGAAAGGGACCCGAGTATGGACAAGATCGGTTAAAATGTGAAAATAGCACCCGAGTGGAACCACACACAATTGCAGGAACAAAGTTATTAGAATTTTGCCAACTCACCTGGAACATTGGTTCAGGCACTTATTTGGGCTTCATGCAACTGCCATCTATTTTGAATACATTTGCACATACACGCCTCATTGAAATTGCATCACTTCTTGGATAAGAGCCTGAACAAGATTACTGCTTCTAGTCTTGAGCGATGGAAGGTGGGGAAAATCCACCAATCCACAGCTGCATTTCCCCACCACCACCAGCAAACCTTCCACTGGCTTCAAAGCAGTCCAGCTTTTGATTAAGCCAGAATGGGCTGAAGCGGGGGTGGGGGGGCTGGTCTTGATTTGACTTTGATAGAGCTATGTCCATTCGCTTCATTGACTTTGCCAAGAACAAGTCATGACCTGTTTTATGGTTCCATGCTGTTTTATGGCCTTGAGTGATTTCCTTAAAAAAACACAGTCAAGGTATCTGGCAGGTTTCACAGCAGGTTGTTGTTTTTTAAAAGGCCATTTGAGACATTTTTGACTTGTGTCGAAATAGGCCCAGTGGCATGACTGTAATAGTGACATGACCAACAACGATGGATCGTAGTGGTTGCTAAAAAAGGACTCCTTGAGTTCTTGACTTCTACCAGCCACTACTGCAAATTTAAATCTAAAGGCCTGAGTTAGCTAAAGGCAAGTGAAGGAGACATCCAGGAAAACTCATAGGAGAGCCGTATTTTTGACATTTCAGTTTTCCGGCCACAGAATCAGCGACCGAAAGGTGAATGCACATTGGATGTATCTTCTAGACGAGTGGTTCTCAACCTGTGGGTCCCCAGATGTTCCTGGACTGCAGCTCCCAGAAGTCTTCATCACTAGCTGAGCTGGCCAGGATTTCTGGGAACATCTGGGGACTCACAGGTTGAGAACCACTGTTCTAGACTTTAATACTTCTTCCCCTAGATCCACCATGGCATTGTTAAAGTAGATGAATGGGATGATCAGGAATGGCTGGTGCAGTCCTTTCATGTATGATGATTTGTGGGGAAGAATGAATTTCTTTAGAAGGATCTGATAGCCAATCTTGCCAACCATGCTAGCACAATGTAGATCTACCAGAAGAAGGCCACCATCCACATATTATAATCTGTCAATGGGTGGAGAATATCCTCAGTTTTGCAGCCTTGAGGAAAGTTGGCCAGGATATTTCTCAAGCTACCATGTGTGGTTGGGAGTCTGCATTAGGCTGTGTGGCAGAGGTTGCACAGGGGAGGATTTAGGTTACTCATTCCCATCTGGAGCCTTCCGGATGGGCTTGACTGTACAGTAAATCCCATCACCCACTAGCCAGCACTGTTGAAAGATAGTGCCAGGTGGAGAAATGTTGATTTAGGTGCTAAATCTTAACTATTCTAAATTGTTTTATTCCTTGGATTGTAAGCCGCCCAGAGACCTTTGGGTAGTGGGCGGCATATAAGTTAAATAAATAAATAAATAAATAAATAAATAATATCTTTTGTAATTTTGTAATATCTTTTCCACACTTTCTGGCACACTGTTGTACCGAAATAAATTTTTTGAGGTATACAGACAGATAACTCCATTGGCTAAGACATGTGAAGGTCACCTCATAGCTCATGATGGTCTCCTGAACTCTTAAAAATCTGCCTGCTTAACCCTGAATTTGGCAGACTTTTGAAATGAAAAGACATCAATCACCTATATACTTCACAAGAATGAAAAATCAAGATCCTTTGTTCACAAGAGAGATTCTCCTGCAACCTAGATGTGACCTACCATCTTAAGACTAATTTATCCCAGAAAAGGTTTGATCTACTGCACATCTGTTACCATTAGCAACTGAGAGAAAAATAATACGCCGGCTGAGATAGCTGCAGCCATAAAAGAGGAGAAAAAAACATTTTCTAGTCAATTTGGTTTTATTTTGTATTCTTGGTAATAAAAAGTTAAGCATGGAGTCCCTTCTCACTAAGGATCATTCATCCAAAGCACCAGAAGAGTCGACCATGTCTGACCTCAGGAAGAGCAATGAAGCAGATTCATGTTCATATCCCCCCCCCGGCCATTGTTAGAATGGTGAGGATCGCAGGCATTGACATGGTCATCATGACTGCTGCAGGATCGCTCAAGTATCCCTTCCAAAGAAGGAGAATGTTGATGCTTTAGGAGAAAAAAAAGTAAGTAATGCTGGGAGGTCTTCCCATTTCTTTTTCTAACACTCATCAGTAGATTCTTCTAGAAGTGTTGGTGCCCTGGAGGCACAGCCCCAGTTACATCACTCTAGTCACAGCAGATCCAAAGTTCTTCATTGCTAATGAGGTAAGGTGCAAATTAAACCAAAGAAATGCCTCTCTTTTTAGTAGCACATTACAAATTCCCTAAGAACAACTCATTACCCTTTACCTACTCCCTTAGCCTTCAAGTATGTCCTCTCCAGCCCATGCCACTGAAGTGGTAGCTGTTGCAGAGTTTTCAAATTCTGGTTAAATTCTCCTAACTTCACAGTGGAAGACCAGAGATTCGTAGAGCAGAATAGATTCAAGCTCTCCAGAGTTCACCCCTTTCTCATTAACTGACATGAGATATTTCTAAGAGAAAGAATAAAAATGTTTCATTACTTAGAGATGAGAATATATCAACAGAAAACTAACAGACTGACTGCTTCCAACAGACTTCAACAGACTCTAGGGAAGGAAACATACAGCACAGAGATGTGGCTCTCTTTGAAATCAGAGGCAGGGACAGAAAAGTTGACTCAGGGACAGAAAAGTTGACTCAAGTAGAATAGATTAACAATCAAGAGCCCAGAAAGTTCCCTCCCAGCCAAACAGACTATAGGCAGCATGCAAGGTTGTAAAAATAAAATACAAAAGTAACAGATATGAAGTGGCCACAGACCTTATCACGTGGGCGTTTATACACAACCCCTAAGCTCCGCTGCAAATGGCTGCAAGCTCCGGAGCTTAAAAATGTTTCCCCACCAGCTCCGGAGTTTGCAGACAATTAAGTGCAACCCCGCCCACTTTAGCGCGACCCAGCACACTTTTCTTGTACCTTCTCTTTGGAGGTGAAAAATCTTTGATGCGGTGCAACGATGGTGAGTGCGGGGCTCTCCTCGCTTCTGTTTGCTGCTTTTTGGCTCCCGCCCCTTTAAGAGCTACTTTTACAGAGACAAGAGGCAGAACGAGGTGAGCGGCATGCTTTTCTTTTTCTTTTTCTCCCTCCCTCACGCAGCCAGCAACCAGGAAGTGCAGAGGGGGGTGGGGACAGAGGAAGAGCGATGAACCCCTAAGATCTCTGGTCCGAATTTAAGTGGCCAGCGGATCTTAGGGGTCATGTAAAAAGGCCCACAGAGGCAGTCTGCTGGCTCATGTTGGTCTTTGGCCTACTTTGAAATTCTATACTTAACCCATAAAGCCCTTAATGCAAGGCTAAGGGCAGCTACTCTCCCCCGCTTTGTGGGGTATCCTTTAAAAAGCCCCTTTGTCTCCTCATTCTGTTTCAAAATCTGGCCATGTGTGTCTTCGGGGATTCCCAAACCATTCCAGTTTTGAGGGATTAAAAAAAAATGGAAGGGCTCGCTCCACCCCCAATTCCCCAGTCAACATGGTCACTGCCCAACACGGTGGGTGATTCTGCAGCTGGAGTGAAAACAAGTAATTTTTTAAAAGTTTCTCTCAGGAGATAGTTACCAGATAGAAGTCCTTCTTACAAATTAAGTACCCACTGGAAAAGGTGCAAAGGAAAGCGACTAAAATGATTACTGGGCTCAGGCACCTCCCTTATGAGGAAAGGCTAAAACATTTGGGGCTCTTTAGTCTGGAAAAAAGACGTACAAAATAATGCAGGGCATGAGTAAAGTGGGTAGAAGGACGCTCTTCTCCGCCTCACAAAATACCGGAACTAGGGTATGAGAGTTTGGAGAGTGAGAACAGACAAAAGAAAAGACTTCTTTACCCAGCATGTTGTTAGTCTGTGGAACTCCCTGCCACAGGATGTGGTGATGGCATGTGGCTTGGAAGCCTTCAAAATGGGATTGGACAGATTCCTGGAGGAAAAGTCCATCACAGGTGGCCATGATGGGGATGTGTAATCCCCAGGCTTAAAAAAACCAGGGTACTTCAAAGGCCAGATGCAGGGGAGTGTTATCAGGCGACAGATATCTAGTCCTGTGTGTCCCCAGGGGCATTCAGCGGGGCCACTGTGACATGCAGGAAACTGGACCAGATGGTCCCTTGGCCTGACCCAACATAGCTTTTCTGGTGTTCTTATGTTCACTTCTTTTGACTGAAAAAGCTACTTGGATGAGTAGTGATACATTTCGATTCCACAAGAAAAGTCCAGTTGCCATGACTGAACTCCCAGATAACCTCACCTCGATGACTGAAAATCTCCACAGACATTTCTTTGGATAGGTCTACAATGTTCCATTTTCTCTCTTTTTCTTAATTTTGCAATATCCTTCATAAATATTCCCAAGTTCTCTCTCTCTCTCTCTCTCTCTCTCTCTCTCTCTCTCTCTCTCTCTCTCTCTCTCTCTCTCTCTCTCTCTTTTCCCTGTGTACCTGGCCATTATTTCTACCATGACTGATCGTCAGAAAAATTAGCTACTGTGAAGATGCATTATACAATGCTAAAATATTTCATTACAGAGGCAATGTTATATAAACCTTGCTCTGTGCATTTTTGACACGTTCAATGGCTTTGGATATTTTTTTAAAAGAGAAAAATCAATTTCAATTGTATTTTATGATATTAGATTGTAAGCAATGTGCTAAAATTTGTAGCTGTAAGCTTAAACAGTGCAGTGAAATATATATATATATATATATATATCCATTGCAATAAATCAGTACTATTCCTTGCTTTACAGAACTGCTTGGATGTTTGTAATGTTGCTCTGGCAGTGTTCATTCTGGCAGCAAGAAAAGTGTTTGAATCAGCAGTTCAAAGCTTATCTCTTACCTTACAAAATGAACGTTCTCCCAATTGAATTTCAAAGGTTTTGGTGGCCAGCTTCGGCCCCATCTTGACTAATCCTTGGTTTTATTTAATCTTTTGCAGATCTTGTTTCTCGTGTTCCAGGGCAGTCAGGTAGGCAGAACATTGGGGCACACATCTGAGACTACACTTAGCAGAATGAGAAGGTCATCAGCTAAATGTAGCAAGGCTCACTTCTTACATTTTGAAAAATGTCTCTTCCCCCACCTCTTGTTATGTATCTTTTATTTTCTTTGACTGCTTAACTGTTAATTTTATTTATTTTTATTTTAATTACATTGATTATGGTTATTTTTGTATTTGAATAACGGGGGTGTGACTTAAGAAGCTAGACTAGATGGGCCTTTGGCCTGATCCAGCATGGCTCTTCTTATGTTTTTATGTTCTTATGACAGCAATAGTTTGTAGGCATCATAGAGACCCAATGCTGAATATAAGGCCAAAATGTAAGTTCCAGGGGGTAAAGCAACAGCAGCTCTAGTTTATGTAGAATAATGAAAAAACAAAGATGCCTCTCCTGGAGCTATAAGAATAAACCCCTCCAAGGGTAAGGTTATCTCTAGATGGAAGCAATATGTCCCATAGGATGTCTGGTCCAGCAACTGTGACTTGGAGGATGGACTTCAACATCTGAGTCTTGAGTCTAAAACCTAAGACCTGACCATTCTAAGCCAGGAGGGCTGTAAGTCTACAGAGGCAGATGTGGCCCAATATCTCTGGGTGGTGTGTTCAAGGTCCAAGCCCATGTCAATCCCTGCCAAAGAGGAGGGGATTACATGGTCCTCTAGATGCTGATGAACTTCAGCTCCCTCAGCCCAAAGCAGCATTGCTAGTGGTAGTGGCGACCCTATGGATCACCAAGTCCAGCTCCTGTCATGGAAGCCCAGTGGGGAATCAACCTCTCAACATCTGGCTCTTCAGCCAGACACCTAAAACACTGAACTATCTAGCAAGGTCAACCTGAGAATGTAGGTTCTTTCTTTCTTTCTTTCTTTCCTACTTAGGAGTGAAAACACTTCAGATTTGTGGGATCAACATCTTTCTTTCTTTCTTTCTTTCTTTCTTTCTTTCTTTCTTTCTTTCTTTCTTTCTTTCTTTCTTTCTTTCTTTCTTTCTTAGGGGGTGAACACTTTAAGTTTGTGGGTTCACCTTCCTTCCTTCCTTCCTTCCTTCCTTCCTTCCTTCCTTCCTTCCTTCCTTCCTTCGGGGTGAAATGACTTCAAATTTGTGGGATCATCTAACGTTCTTCCTTCCTTCACTTGACTTTACTTGAAACCAAAGGCAACTAACAAGGGGACATTACAAATTTGGCAGATCCTCTTTTATGGTTGATTATAACTCTAGGCATAAGCCAAAGCTAAGGGTTCTGCTTAACTCCCTGGCATTTGGAGGGTGTCAAGTGCTCCGTAAATGACAATGTTTTACTGCTACCCTCAGTTATATACACAGCTGCAGCTATACTGTGCCGAAACGATAAATTAAAAAAAGAGGAAACTTACCTCACAAGCACTTATATTTTATGATTCTCTTGAAGGCTGCTGATGGCCAAAAGATTGGCTGGTTTTGCCCACTTTCAAGGTTTTCTTCCCCCAGTGCTAGTAATGAAATTAAAAGTGGCAGCCATGAATCTACAAGGTCCATCAATGCTTTACTGCCCAAACAGCAGTCTCTCCTATGAAGCAGGATTTTTGGAGGGGAAACAATCTGTGGTGGGGTTTTTTAAAATAGGATTATGAAGACTGGTTTCGGGTAGGATGAAAGGAGAGTGTGCCTCAGAAAAAGCCTTGGGTCCTTTTTCAAGGAGAAAGGTGGGGTAAAAATACTCTAAAATAAATAAATAAATAAATAAATAAATAAATAAATAAATAAGAAAGGTAAATGATTGACAACAAATGGTTATTCTAATAGGGTAACTTTTGAAGGAAAGATTTCATGAATCCAGAACATTTGATGTGGATTAAGATACACAGTCACTTGAGGAGAGCTGAAATTCCTTAGCATCAAAGGAGGGGGGTGGATTAAAAGCTGCCTAGATGCCCTAAGGCAGGCAAGTCCAAAGTCAGGCCTGGGGCCCAAATGCGGCCCATTTTCAAATTTCAAGTCGGCTGCAGCCACTTCTCCCCGCTGGCTCAGCTTGTCATGCATCCCCATTAGCTGGCCCTTCCCCATTCCGGATGAAGATGGCAGCTTGCAGTTTTACGGTTTGCCTGCTCACCCTGCCTCTGTCCGTCCCCCTAGCCACCTGCCCAGCCTACCCTCCCCTGGGTCCGTTGCTGCATCGTCCTCCCTGCCTCCTTGCATGTCCAAGACTAGAGGCTTGTCCAAAGTCCATCCTGGGGGCCAAATGCTGCTGAATGGTTGGCCCTCACACATTTTCACCTCACCAAATCTGGCCCTTCTTGCAAAAAGTTTGGACACCCCTGCCCTAAGCACATCCAATCTCGCCTGATTTCAGAAGTTAAGCAGGATCAGCCCTAGTTAGTACTTGGATGGGAGACCACCAAGGAATACCATGTGCTATAGGCGCCTGGAGTAGGAACTGGCAAACCACTCCAGTTTTCCTGCCAGGAAAACTCCATGGACACGGGGTCACGAAGAGTCAGTCACGACTATAATGACACAACACACACACACACATGGATGAAAAGCTGTGCTTTTGACCACAAAGAACAGGAATAATACAACATGAAATCCATCCCCCAGACTGCAACTAGGTTGGAACAACTGGGGAAGGATGACTGGTTAGTGCTGCATTGACAGTCCCCCCCCAGCCCAGAAAAGGTCCCTCCCAGACATATATTCTAGATATGTTGTTAAAACGCCAACAAGATCTACCTCTAGAATTTAATGTCCTCTACATTTTGGCATCCTAGGTAAAAGACCCATTTGCCTCTGCCCTGTTCTGAGATGGAGATTTATCCTGGCAGAGCACACATTGACTAGTGCTTTGTTATTCAAATATTTAAATATAGAAATATGTTTACAGGAAGCCTAGACGGGTACTTCTGGACAAGTTCTTTTTTTTTCTGGCTTGGGGATTCTGGATGTTGTAGTCCAAAATAGTAACTTTCCCAAGCTATTCATTTAAGCCTGTCTCAGGACACCTCTCTGCCTTGGTTAAAGGAACGCTCCTCACATGGAATATATAGATATATATATATATCAGCTGTGAAATGACGCCTCGAGAGTTAATTGTTTCATTATTGCAACTGTGAAATTCTTTAGATCAGTCCTCGGTCACACATAAAATTTTAATAACATCAACTTTTGTGCTGAAGATACTATGGAGAGAAAGAGGGAATCGTGATGTGTTAGCATTACTGATCTGAGCCTTGATTACTGAAACAGAAAATGCAGCTCAGAGAGACAGGAAAGTCATTTGTGTGTGTGTATGTGTGTGTGTTTTGCTGTAAGGTACATAATTTGCTGAGAAAGGAGGCCCGTGCTTCTCCAATATGCTGAAATCAGCAAACATTTTACAATTCAAATAATTTTACAAGCATGATCATGCGGAATTCAATCCTGACTGGAAATTAATGGACTGCGCTGAAATAGAGCCAGTATTTTCTTGAATGTTTAAAAGAGATTGTATAATAGTGAGGCATAAACAAAGCCGGTGTAATGGGACAATGTAGTGGGGGGGGGAGTGTGAGTTAAATAGGTGCTAAGTGACTGATGCAACTTCTTTATTTCATCTTGATGTTTCATGGGAGTTCTGTGGCCAACTAGCTCCATCGTATTTCTCCGAGCAAACTTCTTTTGCTGTCACCCATCTCTGCTGTCTCTCTTCCCACAAGTGGACAAAGACTTTTATCTTCAGATAAGTCTTCCCTTCATGGAGAGGAGATTTTATACGGTGTGTTGTGCCTTGTGGCTTTGAATCTGTTTGTATGTGTATATATATGCTGATTTTGTTTACAATTTTCACATGGTATTTCTTTGGTTCTTTTTAAATATTTGTATAGATACAATATTGCCTTTTAATGATGTTGCCTTGGCTCTTTTGTTTTGTGGAGCAAAATATTTTGAATAAATACGTAATAAAAAGGAAAGGACAGGCAGGCAATTGGAGATGAGCAGGAATGGATGAAGTAGTGGTCCGTGCCTGTTCATCCTTTGGTCACCACATCTCAAAAAAGACATAGTGGAACTAGAAAAGGTGCAAAAGAGAGTGACAAAAATGATTACTGGGCTGGGGGACCTCCCTTATGAGGAAGGGCTAAAACATTTGGGGCTCTTTAGTCTGGAAAAAAGGTGCCTGAGGGGGGATATGATTCAGATGTACAAAATTATGCAGGGCATGAGTAAAGTGGATAGAGGGATGCTCTTCCTCCTGCAAAATACCAGAACTAGGGGACATCCACTCAAACTGAGGGCTGGGAGAGTGAGAACAGACAAAAGAAAATATTTTTTTACCCCGCATGTTGTTAGTCTGTGGAATTCCCTGCCTCAGGATGTGGTGATGGCATCTGGCCTGGATGCCTTCAAAAGGGGATTGGACAGATTTCTGAAAGAAAGGTCTATCACAGGTTACAAACCATGATGGAGATGTGCAATCTCCAGGCTTAAAACCAGGGTACTTCAAGGGCCAGATGCAGGGGGGTAGTATCAGGAGACAGATATCTAGTCTTGTGCGCTCCCAGACGCATCTGGCGGGACCACTGTGAGATACAGGAAGCTGACTAGATGGGCCTTTGGCCTGATCCAGCACAGCTCTTCTTATGTTCTTACATTCAAACAGATGTTTGCTGCTTCCCAGCCCTACCTCCTGTGGTGGGCAGCCGCTCCGAGGCAGTTTGCTGGCTTTGTTGCCCCTAACATCTGTTTGGCCAAAGGATGAAGCACCAAACATCTGATTGACCAAAGGATGAAGAGGCATGAACCACCGTTCAGCAGTTCATGCCCATCTCTACAGACAACTGTTAACAAACATGTTATATAATTCAATAACAATAACAATACAAGCATGAACTCACAATTATTTGCATGTTGCAGATAAATCTAATTTCCATTTCTCCCAGTAGCTTAATTGAGCACCCATGAGAAAAAGCAGACTATCAGATACCAAGCCTTCATAAGATAGTGAGCCTACTTAACTTTCAGCTAACAGCTCTTAAGAAATGAATGCTAGAATAGATGGTCTGATCCGACAGGATAAATACTATATTTGTGGAGGCTGATCTAATGAGATGTGCTTGAAATCAAAGATCACTGAACACAGTAACTTGTGCTGACCTGTGTGCACACATGATTTAAGTCTTAGAATAATAAAATCATAGAGTTGGAAGAGACCTTAAGGGCCATCCAGTCCAATCCCCTGCCATGCAGGAACCCTATCACAGTATTTCCAACAGATGGCCATCCAGCCTCTGCTTGAAAACGTCTAAAGAAGGAGACTCCACCACCCTCTGCAGCAGCATCTTCCACTGCCGAACAGCTCTAACCATCATGAAGTTCTTCCTAATGTTCAAGTGGAGTCTATTTTCCTGTAGTTTGAAACCATTGTCCCAAGTCCTAGTCTCTGAAGCCATGGAAAACAAATGGCGATACTTAACCAGTGGTGCCAGGTCGACTGATTTGTATAAGAAACCTTCCAGACTACTTATAATTAGAGATGGGCACGACCAGGAAAAATGACGCTTTGAGTTGTCGTGTGTCGGAGCCAGCCCGTTTCGGCTCGTTTCCGTTTGTCGCGAAATTTTTCAAAAATTTGTCATTTCGTTTGTCGTCTGTTGTTAGTACTGGTTTGGGGGGTAGGGTAGCGGGCTCCTGGAGGCACCTCTCTGGGGTGGGTGCTTCCTCTGGCCCGCTACAAAGGGAAGGCATTTAGCAGGCTCCTGGAGGCACCTCTCTGGGGTGGATGCCTCCTCTGGCCCGCTACAAAGGGAAAAGGAAGGGTACATGACCATGTAGCCATTGCGTACCAAGTAGCACTGGCAGAGGCACCTCTCTTTTGGGTGCCTCTAGCTCACTAAGAAGGACAGCATACTGGCGTACAGAGTTTTTTGGAACTTTGGACTGGTGAGCGAGGTGAAAGAAGAATGCATCTGGTGGGCACCCTCTGGCTCACTAAGAAGGGAAATGTACTTGCGTGTAGTGCAATGCGAGTACAGATCTGGCTTAGGGTTGGGGTTAGGGCAAGGGCTAGGCTTAGGGTCATTACGGGTAAGGTTAGGGTGAGTTACTGGGCTGCACCTCTGGGTGCCTCTGACCCACTAAGAAGGACAGTGTACTGGCGTATGGGTTAGGGTTAGGGTTAGGGTTAGGGTTAGGGTTAGGGTTAGGGTTAGGGTTAGGGCTAGGGTTATAGTGGGCTTTTTATGCCCGACTGGCACATCCCAGAAGTCTCAGTCAAAACCTGGCCAAGTGGCCATGCGATTGGTGAAATGGCTCCAAAAATTTCCATGGTCCCATCCCATGGCCAGCCCATCATTGTGCAGGTGTAAAAAAATAAAAATAAACATAAAATAAAATAAAATAAAATAAATGGGATTGGAGACAGACGTTTATTGCAAGAAAAACCCACTGCTGCTACTGTAAAAATTCAGGCAGTTAAAATACCTAATTTTCGCATGTTTCTGTGTGGTGCTTTGGTGGGTTTTTGGACCACGATTTCAAAAAAATATTGCGGTCACCATTTTGGATCCCCCCGCGCCGCATGGCATGGCGAGACGATGATGATGCCCACCACCAGAGCAGCCCAGGACAGGAGAGGGGGGGAGGCCAGGGACTCCCCCCCCCCAGAAACCACCCCTCTGGTAGGTGCCCTCACTCAGGCAGGCATATTTTCGCCTGCTTTTTTGGCCGGGAATCAGGGTGGTTTTTTTTTAACTTTTTTTCTGTGCCGCTTGGCATCGCGTGATCGCCGCGATGCCATGAACGACAACGACAAATCAGACCCAATTTTTCTTTTATCGGTTCGAGTTCGAGTTCTGACGGCTTAATTGTCGTTACCGTTTCCTTTGCGTAACGGAAACGAGGAACGGAAACGGAAACGAGAATTTCGCCAAGTCGTGCCCATGTCTACTTATAATTATTAAAACAATGTTCAGTTAAATATGTTCAGTTGACCCAGCCACGTATAAATTAGGTCTGCAACCTCGAGCGGGTGCAGAGGAGGGCGACCAGGATGGTTGAAGTTCTGGAAGAGATGTCTTAAGAGGAACAGCTTAGGGAACTGGGAATGTTTAGCCTTTCAAAAAAAGGTTGAGGGGGGATATGATAGCTATGTTTAAATATTTGAAAGGATGTCATATTGAACAGGGAACAGGTTTGTTTTCCATGGCTTCAGAGACTAGGACTTGGCGCAATGGTGTCAAACTACAGGAAAAGCGATTCCATTTCAACATTAGGAAGAACTTCATGATGGTTAGAGCTGTTCGGCAGTGGAATATGCTGTCACGGAAGGTGGTGGAGTCTCCTTCTTTGCAGGTTTTTAAGCAGAGGCTGGATGGCCATCTGTCGGAAATATTGTGATGGGGTTCCTGCATGGCAGGGGGTTGGAATGGATGGCCCTTGAGGTGTTTTCCAACTCTATGATTCTATGCATCTTTATGACAAGGTCAGTGACACGCCAAATGTCAGCATTCTTGCACTTTCTTGTTGGCTTTCCACTCGCAGCCTATCCCAGCTCTCCACTTTCAGCCATTTGGTACGGCTTTCAGGGAAGTAGGCACCTGGGTAGAAATAGGACAGCAATAGCCAGTAAGAGCAGTAAGCATAGACTTTAAGTTGATTTGCTACAGAGCATCCAGGAACAGGAGGAGTCTATCTGTGAAAGCATGTAATTTCAGCAGTATCCAGTCCGAGATTCTACCCGACCCATTTTAAGGAGAAAGGAAAGAAATAAAGAGCAATGCTTGCTTTATACAAAACTTCTTTTACAGCCTATGACAAATTCAGCATGACAGATGACTTTCTTCAAGGGTGAAAGACATACAAAATTTCACCTAATCCTTGTGGAAGACTGTTTGCTATGTCGTGAACACTTAAAATAGTATTTGATATTGTTGACAGGTGGCCATAAATAAACAACTTTTACTAAGACTGGGAAGTTGACATCAGTATTATTTTCCCCTCCTTTACTTAAGGCTCATATGCATTGAAAAATGGTTTATGGTTCATCACATAGATTCACACGTGTGTATGTGTGAGCATGCAAATTCAATGAAAACTACCATTAGCTAAATGGCTGTCTCTCTGTACTGACAGGAAAAGTTTGAGCAATAAACCAGCTGAAAGCCATTAAAGTTTAAAATGTAAACCTTTCATGGTCCAGACCCACCTGTCTCCAAAGCCAGTTCTTCCTATAAAAAAATACAGATATGCCTTATGCCAGGACAATTTGTTCATTTGGGTTACTGATATTTTATACTTAGGAATGAAAAGACTTCCAATTTGTGGGACCTTTCTTTCTTTCTTTCTTTCTTTCTTTCTTTCTTTCTTTCTTTCTTTCTTTCTTTCTTTCTTTCTTTCTTTCTTTCTTTCTTTCTTTTCTTCACTGTCATCCCAAGATCCACCGATGGGGATACACCTGAAATGGAAGAACTTGGAGCTTAGACTCCTTCTCTCTGAGGAGTTGCAAGTAGCAGTTTTGGTGCCCAGGAAAGGACCATGGGAGGTACAAGGGACTACGTGAATGGTACTTCCCTTTGTAGAACCTAACGGGAAGAGTCCCTAGTAGAGATGGGCACGACTTAGCGGTATTCCCGTTTCCGTTTCCGTTACTCGTATCCGTTATTCTACAGAAACGGAAACGGGAATTACTCCACCAGAATTTGAGCTCGAACTGACGAACGAACAATTTTGTCTGATTTGTTGTGCTCGTTACTTGCATCGCGGCGATCGCGCAATGCCAAGCGGCACAGAAAAAAAGTTTTTAAAAGTTAAAAAAAACCGATTCCCGGCCCTAAAAGTAGGCGAAAACTGTCTGAGGGCACCTACCAGGCCAGAAGGGTGTTTTATTTGGGGGGAGGGTTTCCCCGCCCCCCTCTCCTTGGATATTGCTACTGCTGCGCTGCTGGTACCAGGCTGGGAGGGCGCATCCATTTGCCATGCAGTGCGGGGGATCCAAAATGGCGACCGCAATATTTTTTTTGAAATCGTTGCCTAAAACCCCACCAAAGCACCACAGAAACATGCGAAAATTAGCTATTTTAAATGCTTGAATTTTTACAGTAGCAGCAGTGGGTTTTTCTTGCAAAAAAGAGTCTCCGTTGATTTTATTTTATTTTATTTTATTTTATTTTATTTTATTTTTTTACACCTGCACATTTGCAATGATGGGCTCGCCCATGGGAGTAGACCATGCAAATTTTCCACCAATCACATGGCCACTTGGCCAGGTTGACCACAGAGACTTCTGGGATGTGCCAATCGGGCATAAACAGCCCACTAATCGTAGCCCAACCCGAACCCTAAGCCTAAGCCTAACCCATACGCCAGTACACTGTCCTTCTAAGTGGGTCAGAGAGGCACCCAGAGGTGCACCCCAATACTCACCCTAACCTCACCCGTAACTAGCCTAACCCTAGCCCTTGCGCTAAGCCGTCTTAACCCTAAGCCAGATCTACTTGCATTGCACTACATGCAAGTACATGAGACACAGCGGGTGCAAAGAGTCTGCCAGTCCGTCACTTGTGGCTCTGGCTGACTCCTGCAGCTCCCTCCAGGAGCCCGCTACCCCCTCCCCAAACCAGTACTAACGACAACGAAAAAACGAACCGACTAATTTTTGCAAATTTTTGCAAAAAACGGAAACGAGCCGAAACGGAACCGGCCCGACTAACGACAACTCGAAAAAAAAATTTTTCAAGTCGTGCCCATCTCTAGTCCCTAGTACTAGCCATCCTTTTATCCTGTGCAGTTCCCATGGAGTGTAGCCACCCTCACTCATTTCCTTCTTCTTTAGGCTAATGTTGGTTCCTCCAAAGAGACACCTGCCAAGGCACAGGTGTGGGTTCTGAAATTGCTCTTAGGATTTGGCTTTTTCAGCTGTAGCTATTAGGTTTCTGGCTGGGGGAATTCCTGGCAAACTGTGGGAGCAGTAGTAGTTTTTTTAAAAAAAAAAACAAGTCCAGCACTTATTAAATAAACTGCAAAAGGAGGCTTATTTCAGTTTGTGATGCGTGTATCAAGAATTAAATGGAATGTTTTAGAAGTTTTTTAATTTTTATTGTAACAAAATATAGTACATTATTTTCCTTATAAATTATACTAGCACGATGTGTAACAGCTCACAATGTAACCCATTTTCCATCTTGCTTACTCTATCTGTTTTGGAAGTGGAAACAAAGTAGCTGCTTCTACACCCCTTCAGTAGGCCTCTTTCCATGCCTTGACTAAGCCAGCTGGACTAGGTAGTTAGCTGAGAGGTTTGTCTTGAAACTATTGCCGACTGACTAGCGCTAACCCTTCTCTTTTTGGAATTCCTTGCCCTCCTGTGGTGGGCAACCACATCTAAAAGTTGTAGGCCTCATGTTCCATGTAGTTTGGGGTTCAGCAACAAGGAACTCTCCAGATGTTGTTGGATTTCCTTCTGCCTCAGTCTTAGCCAGCAGAGGGAATGGTGAGGAACGGTGGGAAGCACAGCCTGGAGCAAGGAAAAGACTAGCTTTGAGATGTCTGCCAGTTCTCTGAGGCCTTAAAGGGCAACCATGGTTACCCACCAATGTTGATTATCGTTGGCGCCCACCCTTTGCAAAGGCACACCGCTTCTGAGGCCTTAAGCAATGCCTCCTGCAACATGGCAGCCTGATTAAAAGGGTTATGGATTTTTGGGAGAAGAAGCATAGCTAAATGCCTTAATGTCTTAACAGACACAACAGGCCTATTCGCTCCCTCCCCCCGCCACTTCTTTATTTCAAAACTGTGGCAGATATAATAAGTAGTAAGGGTCATACAACTATCTGGAATATCACCTTACCATTGGCGGAAGCTGCTGTTGCCTTGGAAACATGTTTTTTTTAAAGCCTTTTGCAGCTGGGGCAATTCCAGCCTACATGCAGTGGAACTTTAATAGCCACCACGTAATTGCACTAATTGGAAAGACCAAGATTTTTATCTGTGGTTTTTATAACTTGTTTAAAGGTTCGATAATTCAGCCTCGTTGCTCCAGTCTGCTGCTCGGTAAATAAACCGTACAGCCACATTTTGCTCTTGTCAGTCGAGCAAGCTGCCTCAATTATGGCTCTCTAGATTTCTTTCGTGGATACACTGATCTGCACCAACTGGTAATTCCAGGATGGGCAAAATGTAACCTTCCAGACAATTCTGGACAGTGACACACAACTTTCTTCCCCACTGGGCATGCTGGGTGTGGATGATATTTTTTTTATCATTGTGCCATTTCATGGTGGGTGGGGAGGTAGAACTGGAAAGCATTAAGTGGATGAATTTGAACTTGTTGCTCAAAGCTTTTTGCAGGCACTGTTTTAAGTATAGGAAAAAGAGATTGGAAACATTAATTTTTTGGGGGGGCCTGTTCCCTCTGTATTAGAGATCACACCCACTGGGGGCCTTTTCACATGACCCCTAAACTCCACAGCAAATGGCTCCCAGCTCCGGAGCTTAAAATTGTTTCCCCACCAGCTCCGGAGTTTACAGAAAATTAAGTGCGACCACGCCCACCTAAGCGCGTCCCAGCGCACTTTTCAGGTATCTGCTCTCCAGGGGTGAAAATCCCTGATGTGGATGTAAAGGAGTGAGTGCCGAGCTCTCCTCACTTCTGTTTGTTGTTTTTTTGCCCCCCGCCCCTTTAAGAGACAGGAATCAGGACGACGACAGGGCTCGGGGCGGCTTTGACCGGCAGGGCAGACGGAGGTGAGCCTGCATTTTTCCCTCTCTTTTTTTCTCCCTCCCCTCACGCAGACAGGAGCAAGGAAGTGCGGAGGGGGTGGGAACACAGGAAGAGCAATGAACCCCCAAGATCTCTGGTCCGAATTTAAGTGGCCAACGGATCTTAGAGGTCGTGTGAAAAGGCTCTGGGTCTCCATGGCTGTGTACTACATAAAATCTGCTCTAAGGCAGAGTGAAGGGAAGGGAAGATTTGTTGAGCATAATCCAGTTGGTCTGTAGCTCTCTTTTATTGCCAGTTTAAGAGATTTAAGGGCTTTTCAGTGAGCTAGAGGCTATCAGAGTTAAATTGCTCCTAGGGAAAGAGCCCATCTGTGTCACCTTGGGCCAGCTGCACAGAACCAGGTTTCCCCAAGAAGATGGAAATGGTAAGAGTAGGTAACAATGGTAAGAATTGCCATGATATTATTATTAGAGATGGGCACGACTAGGGAAAATGACGTTTTCGAGATGTCATGTGTCGGAGGCAGTCCGTTTTGGCTCGTTTCCGTTTTTCACGAAATTTCGCAAAAATTAGTCGGTTCGTTTTTTCGTTTTTCGTTGTTGTTAGTACTGGTTTGGGGGGGGGGTAGCGGGCTCCTGGAGGGAGCTGCAGGAGTCAGCCAGAGCCACAAGTGACGGACTGGCAGACTCTTTGCACCCGCTGTGTCTCACATACTTGCATGTAGTGCAATGCACGTAAATTTGGCTTAGGGTTAAGATGGGTTAGCACAAGGGCTAGGGTTAAGCTAGTTACGGGTGAGGTTAGGGTGAGTATTGGGGTGCACCTCTGGGTGCCTCTCTGACCCACTTAGAAGGACAGTGTACTGGCGTATGGGTTAGGCTTAGGCTTAGGGTTCGGGTTTGGGCTACGATTATTGGGCTGTTTATGCCCGATTGGCACATCCCAGAAGTCTCTGTGGTCAACCTGGCCAAGTGGCCATGCGATTGCTGGAAAATTTGCATGGTCCACTCCCATGGGCGAGCCCATCATTGCGAATGTGCAGGTGTAAAAAAATAAAATAAAATAAAATAAAATAAAACAAAATCAACGGAGACTTTTTTTTTGCAAGAAAAACCCACTGCTGCTACTGTAAAAATTCAAGCATTTAAAATAGCTAATTTTCGCATGTTTCTGTGGTGCTTTGGTGGGGTTTTAGGCAACGATTTCAAAAAAAATATTGCGGTCGCCATTTTGGATCCCCCGCACTGCATGGCAAATGGATGCGCCCTCCCAGCCTGGTACCAGCAGCGCAGCAGTAGCAATATCCAAGGAGAGGGGGGCGGGGAAACCCTCCCCCCAAATAAAACACCCTTCTGGCCTGTTAGGTACCCTCAGACAGTTTTCGCCTACTTTTAGGGCCGGGAATCGGGTTTTTTTTAACTTTTAAAAACTTTTTTTCTGTGCCGCTTGGGATTGCGCGATCGCCGCGATGCAAGTAATGAGCACGACAAATCAGACCAAATTGTTCGTTCGTCGGTTCGAGCTCGAATTCTGGTGGAGTAATTCCCGTTACCGTTTCCGTAGAGTAATGGATACGAGTAACGGAAACGGAAACGGGAATACCGCTAAGTCGTGCCCATCTGTTGTTGTTGTTATTATTATTATTATTATTATTATTATTATTATTATTATTATTATTATTATTATTATTATTATTATCATCATCATCATCATCATCATCATCATCATCATCACACAGCAGACAAGATAACTACAATGGATTTTGTATTACAGATCACTAGTCAAAGGCTTCCCAAGCGTTTAGGACTACGTGATGTATTGCCGAATTATGCAAGCAGATCCCAGTAAGATGGCTTTCTGTAGCTTACTGATGGTGACTTCATCAACTCCAATTTCTTCTAAATACAGTGGACCCTCATATAACAAACGGTTTGTATAACATGAAATCTTTACAACATGAAAAATTTCGAAGATAGGGGGATTTGCTTAACAGAATCGCCTATGGGGTGAATCCGTACAACATAAAAATGGTCGCGATTAGGGATTACTCTGTTTTCAATGAATTCCTATGGGACATTTGTATAAAGGAAAATTTGCTTAACATAATTTATTTGGAACAAATTAATTCCTTTATACAAGGTACCACTGATATATAGGGTGAACATTTCTGAATTATCTTCCCATGTTGTCCTGGGATGTGTCATTAGTGCGTATGGAAGCTATAAGTTAATGCATCTGCATGGAAAGATGTCTATTGTGTTCACCAGCATGACCTAAGACTTTGTTCCTACCCACACAGTAACATTTCCACTGATTCCCACGTCATTAGCAGAGGTAGATGTAATTACGTGCAAACTACTAGCTCAATGCCAATCATCATGGACAAAGATATGTTTTCTATGAATCACTGGTCTTTTCAAAAGATGTTTGTCTCCTGCAAATTGCTGTGCAGGAGGATTAGCAGGGCTCGTTATGCCCATTTATTTATATTAGCAAGCAATAGAAGCACTTAGAGCCAGGATACCTGAATCCTTGACAGTTTTCCCATGAAGATTTGCAATGAAAGGTGAAGAGGGAGAATCCAGCTGCCCACTGATGACGGATGATGCACCACCAGAACAACGCCCATCTGATTGCCATCATAGAGGGGAAGATTGTGCAGATTGCCTGTTGAAGCCACTGTGTGTTCCAGTTGTACAAGGAGGTACATTCGATGGACATCCTCTCCCTTGTACAACAGGCACTGTGCAAGTTCAGGCAGTGTCTTCCTACTTCTGCTGTTTTATTTTGTGGAATTGTATGGGATTTTCTGAAGGTCTTGCCATCAGATGGGTTCGCTTTTACAATTTGGTATTGACCCAATATGATTTGCTGCAGTGACGTTTTCTGGGGAGAGCAGTGCCTCTCTCTCTCTCTCTCTCTCTCTCTCTCTCTCTCTCTCTCTCTCTCTGTGTGTGTGTGTGTGTGTGTGTGTGTGTGTGTGTGCAGGGGGTGGTAAGAACCATGATGGCAATGAGACAAATTTCCCACAATTTCCCACAGACCCCTGAAGCCCGTAATGCTGATGCAAATGTTTTCAGTGTAGCAGTGAAGGCTCAGCTGTCCACACCCACTTCATTTTCTGCTAGCCTCTGTACCCCATAAAACATATTGACCCTATGCCAGAAGTGATCGCAAGATCACTTCCAATTTGTTTTCAAGTTCTCTTTGCAGTTTGAAAAGCATATGGATGCTGGAATATCATTAAAGAGGATAATAATGCTCTCCATTAATGCTTATTATTTATGTCCTTTTGGACAGGGAGGGGTAGTTGTGTTTTTAAATGTTGCTAGCTTCCCAGATTAATGCCTAGGCACTAGATGGGTGGGGTATAAATGTAATGACTAAAATAAAAATATTTAGAGTTGGTAGTTCTTACAGTGGTCTGAGTGCTGGGGGTGGAGCTTCAGTGCTGCTGTTCCACATAATATCGGGAGAAAATTGCAGCTTGCGAGTCATGCAGTTTCTCTCTCTCTACATTCTATAACCCTCTGTCCCTCACAAAAGCTGTACTTAAATAAAACGAGTGGATAACACTCACATGACTGTCTGTAATGCAGCCTTGTATTAAAATGACATTGGTTCCAGATTGCCCAAAGAAACTTACAACCTGAGCAGCACTGTCTCTCTGTACAGTCTGAAACAAAAAAGGAAGCAGAAGAATACGGCAGGAAATGCAGTGATACAAAGTAAGCTGCTTAAAGTGCATGTTGAGAGCCTCGTGGCGCAGTGGTTAAATGCCTGTACTGCAGGTAAAACTGTGCTCACGACCTGGGTTCAATCCCCGGTAGCAGGCTCAAGGTTCACTCAGCCTTCCATCCTTCCGAGGTCGGTAAAATGAGTACCCAGCTCGCTGGGGGGGCAATGTGTAGCCTGCACACTGTAATCAAAATTGTAAACCGCCCAGAGACTACTTGTAGTGGTATGGGGCGGTATATAAGCAGAACACTTTTTTGCTTTTGATATATGGAAGTTTTCATTAAAGGTATATTTTGATATTACTGTTCATTAGACAGTAGTTATATTTACTTTTTCAGAATAAGGTATGGTAGCAGATGAATGAAGCAATCTTCATATGTAGGCTTGGTGCTGACCATCATTATCTGGCTGAACTTCAAAAAGAATTAAAATAACTGTCCAGTGGGTGTACATGGAAGATGACTGAGCGCCATAAATGAATCCAATTGCTTTGGACACCAGTGAGTCATCTTCCCCAAATTCTTAAATTAACAGAAGACAGAGAATTGAAGCACTGGACTTTGTTTTGTCTTCCTTTCCCTCTTCAAATATTCTGGGTGACTACAGAATAAACCTTAAAAAGTAATTTTAAACAGTAATTAGTTACACTTGATATTTTTAGCTTTTAGTCACTGAGTAATTAATTATAGTTCCAAGGCTCCCAAATGGATTGCCTCCTGTTACAACCTGAATGTGTTTTTTTTTTTAAATCCACATTTTCCAAAATTAACTGAACAGTTACTTTTAACTGGCTTCTGGTACAAAAAACAGTGACTTCCCATCTCCCTAATTAGTAAGCCCATATCCTTTTGATAAAAAAAACTACAGCCAAACTACAGGTACATCTCTTGTTAAATTAGCAATTTATTGGAACATAGTTATGCCTTATGTTTTTGGAAAAAGGAATTGGTTTTGTTAACTGTCACCAGGCCCTCCAAGGTCTGCTTCAGGAGTTTTATGACACTAAAGAACCATGCTGGGAAATTGGTAAGATCAGCAGGGTTAGTTAGATTGTAGGCATTTGGTTGGTTGCTCTGCTAAAAACAATATTGGCTTTAGATGGGCCTTTGATATGATCCAGTTGTACATTTCTGATGGAGGTGCATTGGTGGATGGTTGTTTTGTAAGCAATAGCTGAACAATTAGTTTAATAACATTATTAGTCCCAATCCCAAAGTAGGAATGAAGAGTAGAACAATCACCCAGGTATAAGAGGTTCCTCCAAACCAACAGTAGAGAACTTTTGGCACTCCAGATGTTTTGCATCACAACTCCCAGAATTCCAATCCTGTATTCCCAATGACAAAGGACTGTGGGAGTTGTGGTCCAAAACAATTGGAGTGCTGAAGGTTCACTGCCACTGCTTTATACCAATGGCTCCCAACACTGAATCCCCAGATGTTCTTGGACTACAACCATGGTGAAGTCTTCCAGGAGTTTTAATCCAAGGACATCTAGGAACTACTGCCCTATAGCCCAGAATTCTAAGCTTAGACTGCCAGTGACAAAGGACTGTGGGAGTTGTGGTTCAAAACATCTGGAGGGCCAAATTTTGAACATGCCTGCTTGAGACTAAATTAAATCCTTGGCTTAAAAGAGGTCCTTCACCCTTGCCTAAAGGTCTGCCACCCTTGGCCCCAGCAATCCACTTGTGATATGGTGAGAATCCTACTGGCCCCCTTTTGACAAGCAATGCACACCACCTTGGAAAAGTGAAGGAGTTCTCTATGGAAATGCCATTTTATTTTAATTTGACGGTGGTGGTGGTGGTGGCTCCTGAGATAGCAACCTGGAAAGACTCCTTTTAGAATGAACCAGAAACCAGGGCTTTATTTCCCTGCTCCGATGGTCCCTTCCCAAGACCTCGGTGAGAAAATACATCATGCGAGCGATGTCTTCTTTGAAGGTTGTCCTTCACACACCCCCTTCCTTCCTTCCATGCATATTTATTTCCTTGAGGTGCTGACCTCGGTTTCCATTTAATACATGTTCCCTCTGCAAAGCGCCCTGAGCGTTTATGTCACTTCTCTCCCTCCTCTCTCACGACATTCACTTTGGTTCACACAATTTGCTGCCAGTATCTGGGGAATTAGATGCTTTCCTTTCCAACATGACAGTCTGTCCTTTTACACTTTGTTTTTTGTTTTGACACATGGGGGCCCGGGTGGTGGGGAAAAAAATCCTCTTCCGGGAACAAATTTCGAGGCAATGTCATTATTTATATTCAGCTTTCTGGTAGTTGAGGGTTGGGGAAGGGGAAAGATCATAGACTTGCCAAGGCAAGTGCTGGGTTCTTAATGCCCTTTGACAAGGAAGGTTCTAGCTATTTCCAGAAATGACAACTCGACTTGTCGTCCGGGGCGACTAAATCTGGGAAGGTTAGAAGAGTAGGACCACTTGAAGTGCTCTTGTGTTGTGACTAAACTCCCATTGCTGGTTTACCAAGTTGAACATTTAAAGTTGGCCTTCCTTAACATGCAGGAGTTCAGCAGGGGGGAAAGCAAAGGCAGTGATGGAGCACAGTGGCATGTCCCTTATTTTCGTGCTCACAACCCCAGTTTCATGACCTGCCATCGTCAGACAATAAAAAACTTAAGCGGTGGGAAGAAAAGAGATTAGGCATGGGTCTTTCATTTCGGAATGGGTCTGGTTCTGAAATGAAGGACAGCAGCACTGGTGCTGTTTGGAACTTGGACCCACCGTGCAAAACGAAATCACCCATTGACTTCCCTTGCCTCACCTTGCACGGGGCGCACCTCCAACCAGGAAGAAGCCAACATCATCATCCCTTCTCCCTGGCGCTGGCCTATCAGGAGCTGTGCAGGGACATGCATTATCCCGCCTCCCCTTCTGATTGGGCAGCACCAGGGAGAAGGAACGATGACACGTCAGAGGCTTCTTCCTGGTTGGAGGTGCACCCCGCTTTAGATAAGGCAAAGTAAGTCAGTGGGTGGTTTCGTTTCACAGGGTGGGTCCAAGTTCCAAACAGTACCTGTGATGCCATCCTTCGATTCGGAACCAGATCCATTCCAAAATGAAAGGCCCATGCCTAAAAGAGTTCCCTGCCTTTAATTGCTTGTGCAGGTAGCCTGTGTTGGGATAGATGCTTAAGTGCTCAGATGTGATTGGAATTTCTGAAATCTTGCATGCTTCCTCTAGTAGGTGGGGCTGGAAAACCGCAATATTTCAGACACATAATGTGTAATAAGAAATACCATCTGCTGCAGGTTTATCTTTTAAGGAAAAATAGATGGGAAGTGTGGCCTGGGACATAAAAAAACATTCTGCTTTAAGAACTTCAGCCAATGGTTCACAGTGAGTGCAGCTGCTTTATTTAGAATATCTTTACATAAAAACTAGTTCAGGCTACTGATCACCAACGTTCTACAAGGACATGGCACTTGAAGAAGTAACCAGTTGTTCCTTCTCCGACTCTGGATTCAAAGACAGCCTCTGCCTCTCTGCTTTGCTCCCCCCCCCCCTTGGCAGCGTGGTGAAGTTTGTTGCTCCAAGCAGTAATGTTTGTTAGTTTTTGCTGTAGATCTGTTCACCTGTAAGTAATGAAACATGCTTTATTCTTTCGACTATTAATGTCTCAGAGTGATATTGAGGCTGTAAGTGCCAGTTAATAATAAAAAGGGGTGGTCTACTCTGAAAAACTTGAAGCCATTCTGCTCGGCGAGTCACTGCATTTCTGCAGTGCAGCTAGAAGATTCTAACCAGAATCCAAAACTCTGCAACAATTTAGGGCAGCTTTGAGTCTTTTAAGTGGACTTTTTTGCATAACAAAACTAATCAAAAAACAGATCTTGCAGAGATCTCAGGAAGGAGAGGATTCTGGAGTTGTCATCCCAAAAGGACATTTTTGAAGCTCTGCTCCAATGTCCATGGATAAATAGTTGATGTGATGAATCAATTTAACTTGATTAATGCAATACAATAAAAGTTAACTAATTTGATATAACCATTAGGGAGCATGAGCTGTTCCAAGATCAGTGGAAAGGACTATCTCAGATTATGTTGAGTTCTCATCATGGGGGAAGGTTAAACAGAGATTGAATGGTCATCTAATAGGGAGGCTTTAATTGTGGATTATCTAGTTCAGCAGTGGGCTAGACTAGATGTCCCTTAGAGGTGCCTTCCGCCTTAATGGTTCTTTGATTCTAATTCAGTGTGTTTTACAACAATTCACAGTGGAGGTGGGAGCGGAAATGTGAATCAACACCCTTTCTTCCTTTTTTTAAATGGAAAGCTATGCTTCCCACGAAGGTGTGGGTTGATTCACACATGCATAGATGTCCTTTGATACCCCATCTCTCATCAGCTCATCATTCGACAAAGAACAGTGTCAAAAGTCCCTCCTTTTTTTTTTTTTTTTTTAGCAAAAAGCAATGCATTTGAAGTTGTGCTGAGGGGACTCAAGCAAGCCGTGTTGGTGGGTGTAATACGCTCAACTATCTGGCCTAAAACTGGGAGCTACTGAAAAAGAAAAGGCAGCAGCAGTAGATTGTTGAAGGGATGATGAAGGCACACCTGTGTGTGAGAAAGAAATTAAGCTCAATTCTGCCAGATCTGGAAATTGCTTGATCCCAAGAGGTTGACAGACCAGCAGTTTCCGGTTCCCTGTAATTTTGGGGCAGAGCCCTGAGACCAGAAAGTGGCCCCTCGAATAACAGTTTCAAAAAAGAACATGTTTATTTAGTTCTGTGTGAGAGAGTGAGAGAGTCTGAATTTGCTGCATGTCCAACACACTAGGAAGCACCTTCACACTGGGCAAATAAACCGGTGGTGCTAGCCAGAAGTGAGAAAGAGATGACGACACACACACACACCTGGCATGAAAGCCACCAACTTAAGCAATCAAAGTATCTCCTTAGGATGGGACTAGCATGGCTTGCCCTGAAAGCAAACCAGAAAGTAGAAGTGCCTATTCAGATTTAACCTGTTGGTTTTCTTTTGTTTTTCAAAATTGTCTTTCTAGCCATTTCCTGGATTGATAAACCCATAGTTGAGTTTGAGGGCAAGAATGATGATGATGATGATGATGATGATGATGATGATGATGATGATGATGATGATGACGACGACAACGACAACGACGACAACAACAACAACAACAACAATGACAACAACAACAACAACAACAACAACAACGACAATGGCAATGGTGATGTGCCATCCAGTTAATTCTAAGTTAGTATAACTAGAGATGGGCACAAACTGCTGATTCAGCGATTTGTGCTGGGCCATTTATTGACCGAACAGGTTTTCAGTGGTTCAAATCCTGCCTCCTATGGTGGGTGTCCAGTCAGAGAGGTCTGTGCTTCCTCTGGGCGCTGCCTCTGAGTGGGCATCTGCTGGAGGAGGTAGGGCTTTGATCCTTTCAGTATTAGATCCTCGCTGTTAGCCTATTGTACTATTATGTTGATGTTCTATACTGCCTTGGGTCATTTTTTTTCTTTCCTCCTTTAAAGAAGAAAGGCAAGGTAAAAATATTTTAAGTAAATAAAAACTTTTTGTGGCATCCATTCGACTGTAGTTCCCCGGCAAACCATAGGCTTTATACTAATAAGATCTCGGCTCAGTTCCTGGGAGCTCCAGTTAAACAGCCTCTGTTGCCAAAATCATGTTTATGTGATGCCACGGAAACAGGATGCCTTGGCACACAACCTGGAGCAAATACTGGATGAAAGGCTAGTTCTTCCATGGCAGAAGGTGACCCATATAATCCATTATTATATATGCCTGCCATGGGTCACGGGACATAATCCTGTTTGTAATTCACCTCACTTGGGTCCAGCAGAAGAGACCACTGAGAGAGGCCGCTGAAGGACATCAGAGGGACATTTTAAAAATGATTTATTTCAGAGCCAAGTATCTTGTCCTCATTGTGTCTCATCATCTGCACTTGAGATAGGCATTCATCTTGCATGGAGACGTGGGCGCCGCCATGCCCACATTTCATGGAGGTGACATGCAATCGAAGGCACTGCCATTTATCGGGTAACACTTTTTGTAATTTGTAACTCACTGTCTCGGCGCCACGGAATGGGTGGGTGGGCTGTGAGACCCTCTCGAGCTAGGCTTTGAAGCAATAAATATGCAAGCCAGGTCTGTAGGCGGTACTGCAGCGCACAGGGAGGCTGTGGTAACGAAGAGCCTTGTATTTTCACAGCATTTATGCCTCATGGGTTGGGTGGGTGGGGTGGAATAACCTACTTCAGTGCTGATCATCTTCTTCACCAGAAGGCCTTGCTACTAGTTGTCAATTCCTTCACACTACGCATGGTGGGTTATTGCCCCGCGACTGAACACTTCTCCGTCAGCTAGCGCAGGATAATGAGATGCTGATTGGGGTTTCTCGAACACACTTGCTGATGATTGTGTGTTATTTTAACAGGAGCATGACAATAATTTCCTGTAATGCCACTTGTTAAGGTAATTATTATGCGGTAATTGCCTTATCAAGGTGTTATACAGGAGAGGAGAGAAACTCAAAGATTTCACAGCTGCTGTCATACTTCTGTGAAGTGTTTTCTCCGGAATGGATTGCATGCAGAATTCCTAACAAGGTTTCAAAGCTGAAACAGGCAATTTTTTCTGGGTGTGGCCTACAGAAGGTAGGCCACACCCCTCAAAATCACGGGTGGATAGTGGAAGTGTTGCAGTAGTTGTCTGGCTCTGAGTGGCCTCTGGCTTCTATTAACATTATGTACGAACAATCTCCAAAATGTGCTGTACCTCAACTGCCCTGCTCAACTCTTGAAAACTCAAGCCTTTGGGTCCCTTTGGGGCAGGCAAGCCCAAACTTCGGCCCTCCAGATGTTTTGGACCACATCTCCCACAGGCCTTTGCCCTTGGCAATCTAAGCTTAGAATTCTGGGAGTTGTGCTCCAAAACATCAGGAGGGCCGAAGTTTAGACATGCCTGCTTTAGGGAGTCAATCTGTCCTGTATTTGGTCTTTTACCTGTTGCCTTCCACTTTTCCCAGCATTATTTTCCTTTCCAGAGAACCCTGACTTCACATGATGTAGCCAAAGTAGGACAACCTGCATTTCAACTTTTTTCCTTCCAGAGACAATTTTTGGGTATCTGATCTAGGAACCACTTGTACGTCTTTCTGGAAGTCCATCGTATTTGCAAAGCTCTCCTCCAGCACCTTACAGTAGGGCCCCGGTATCCACTGGGGATTGGTATATTGCCTTCCTATGGATAATGGAAACTGCTGATAAGAGAGAATGCCAAAATACCCAAAACTGCTGTTTTGTGACAGTACCTTGGTTTACAGTTGCTGTTTTGTGACCACAGCTTGCATTATGGCTGCTGTTTGTGACAGTAGCTTGCTTTACACCTGCTGTTTTATGACAGTAGCTTGCTTTACAGCTGCTGTTTATGACAGTAACTTGCTTTGCAGCTGCTAAATTATTTATTTAATTTTTTCCTCTGCCAACTGTGGATAACTAAATCAGTGGTTAATGAATCAGTGGATATGGGGGTCCTGATGTATTTCAAATGAATAAACTTCACCCCCATCAGCTTTCTTTACTGTCCAGCTCTCACACCAATACATGGTGACTAGATATACAAGAATGTGGATGGTCTACAGTGATACAATCTTACACTTGAGGATATTTTCTAATCAGTTCGTTGCTGCCCTTCCTGATCTAGTCTTCTGATTTACTTGGCTGCCATCTTCCTTTGGATGATTGACAGTAAGGACGAAGAGGCTTTTTGTCTTTTGTGACAAAGATATATTTGTATCATAGGGTGACAGTGGGTACATTTTAATATGAGTAATGTGGTCCTCCAGGTATTTTTTGTCTCTAACTAGCATAGCCAGTGGTCAGGAATGGTGGGAATAATCTGCCACTGATTTCACGATTTTTTCGGATAGCGAATTGCAATTTCCAGGTACAGGTCTGCCTCGGATAACGAATTTTCCCTATGGGCTGCCTCGGATAATGAATTTCCAGCATGCATCAGTAAAAAAAGAGTTATCCTGGGCTGCATCATATCTGTACCTTTAAAGTGCCCTTTATAAAGAGTTTTAAGCAAAAAACCAGGTGTCTGTGTCATTTTTCCTAGGCTCCAGAATGAATTAATTGGTTTCCCATTCATTCCTATGGGAAACCACATTTCGGATAATGAATTTTTTTCATATAACAAATTGCCTCAGAGAACGAATTAAATTCATTATCCTAGGTACCACTGTACTTCTTTTTTTCTCTTTCAAGTGAATGTAAGGTTTTCACATGGGGGAGAATGATAAAGTAACCACCCACAACCTGGGTCCTGTTAGGTGGCTGACCCTTCAACAATCAGACCCAAATGTTCAACGATGATGGGAATCATAATTAGAGATGGGCACGGAACAAACATTTTTTCATTTCCGTTATTCGTTATTCGTTCCGTTATGTAATGAAATGACTAACGAAAAATGTGATGAAAATGCAACAAAACGAACAGAACCATGAAAATTAGCTTCGTTACGTTTTGTTTCCGTTAATGGCGACGCGCAAGGAAACGAGCTGTTTTAAATGTTAAAAATGCCCTGGACATCCATAAAAACGCAGCGATAATTATTTATACTGTCTGATAATACCTACCGGGGGGTTGGGGTCCTTAAAACGTGCATTTATGTCTTTTCTCAGATCGCTTTATTTTTTCCCTTTAAGGGGAGTTAGGGGACATTGACCCAAAATGGCTCCCAGATGCCTATTGCCTAATATTGATTTCTTGGTTGTTAAAACGACCTGGAAATCCGTAAAAACGCAGCGATAATATGATAATTATTCGAAATTATTACCTACCAGGGGGTTGAGGTCCTTAAAACATTTGTTTTTTTCTTCTCCCATCGCGATGTATTTTTCTTTTCCCTTTAAGGATGACAAAATGGATGTCACCACCAGCCACAAAATGGAGGCAAGCCATGGGATGGGATGGGATGGGATGGGATGGGATGGGATCATGTTCAACCAATAGCATGCCCAGGTTGCAGACTGGGCAGGTCTGGCAGCCACAGAGGGCATAAAAAGCTCTGGCAGCCCCCATCCTCCTTGCAGTCTCCGGTGGGAGTTAGGGTGGGATTGCTGTCTCTGCGACTCTAGCTTCAGTCCTCCAGCCTCCCTGTGTGCGTGTGTGCGTGCGTACCTCTCAGTGAGCACCCTCCCCTGCCCTGCAGTGCAGTCACTCTGCAGCTGCCTTGCACCCTGGGCAACGCCCACCGCTGCCTTTGCAGCCTCCCTGCGTACCTAGTCTATACTGTGTCTCTGCCAGCATCATTTTTTTTAGTGTTTTTCCTCTGGTCTGGGGCATTGGGGATGCCCGCGCACGGAAATGCTTTAAAAATTGCGCAAATAGCGGTAGAAACGACAAATGGAAAACAAAAAAAGAAATGAGTTTTTTCCAAAAATTTGCAAAAAACGGAAACGAACCGAAATGAACCTTCAACGACAAATGAAAAACCAAAATGCCATTTTTTTTATTCGTGCCCATCTCTAGTCATAATGTAAAATATTGAGAGTGACCAGAAAGTGAGCATGGCTGCAAAAAGGGGGCTTTTAAAGGATTTTGCACTGAATGAAGAAAAGCTGATGAGAACTCAGAGTCATCGAATGGAATAGATTTGGAGGGATAGAAAAAACAGCTTTTTTTTTTTTAAAGCAGTAGGTGACTTTGTAGAATTCACTGTTATGGGATGTGGAGGTGGCTCCCTGTTTCCTGGGGTTAAAATGGAGGAGGAATGAGAGAGATGAAGGATGGGTCTCTCAGCGAGTGACGTCTGTGAAGAATGAGTCATCCAGGTGAGTTTATCTGGAAGTTGAGTCATGGCAACTGGACTTCTTTTTCTTGAGAGATACTCAAGGGACAGGATACAGGCTTGTTGTATAACAAGCCTATTCAGGCCATCGTTCATCTTATGAGCCTATTTCACATCAGGGTGACAAGAGGTCTAAGCAGACTATAAGATGGAGGACTCGCACTAGCTTTATTCAGAGTGATGAAGCTGTTTGGATGAGCAGTGAAAAGTTTCTATCTCTCAAGAAAAAGAAGTCCAGTTGCCATGACTCAACTTCCAGTTAGTGAGGGTCTGTTAGCTATGATAGTGCTATTGATCAGGTGGTACTAAGTACCAATTGCTGGAAAGTAAGAACAACACGTGGCAATTGAAGGGGTGGCGAACATGTCATTTCTACTTGGACTACAACTCCCATCATTCCTGTCTATTGAGTATGCTAGCTTAGGTGAAGAGAAGTGGAACCTGGTAACATCTCTCAGGTCATAGAGGCACTATCCCCCATCCCATGGATTACTACCTTTACAACCTGCTTATGCATGTCCCTAAGATATCTTCCCATATACTGTGGGTGGCCCCAATGGATATTTGTAAGATAGAGCATAGATCATCTTTCATTTTTTCTAAAATTGCCTCCATTCTCTTTTTATTAAAAATTGAAGGGGGCCCTTAGAGGTTATAGGATGATAGGCTGGATGTTTGGTCTTAACTTCCTGGCTGTCATTAATATACAGCAGGGGTCCTCAAAGTTTTCGAACAGCGGGCCGGTCCACCACACCCCAGACACCACTGGGGGCCGGACCACAAGCAGGTGGGTAGGGTGCAGGAGGAGCAGTGGTGGGGCCTCAGGGCCATGGAGGGAGTAGGAGACCTTGCCACAGCCTTCCTGTTTTAAATTGCCCCACTCGGCTGCACCCGCTGCCCTGACCATCTGGGTGGTGGGTGGGAGGTCTGGGGGGGGGGGGGACCTTGCCGTAGGCCTCCCACTCTGAATGCCCCACTAGCCAGCATGCTGATCATCTGGGCGGTAGTTGGGGGGAGTGGGAGGAGCGACATAGCCCACTGCTTTGAACTGCCTCAGCAATAGAAGCAGTTGTGGAGGCTGGCTTGCTCACAAAGCAGGGGGTAGGTGGGGGGGGTTGCAATTGGTCCCGGGGGCCACATTCAGGACCTTGAGGGGCTGCATCCGGCCCCGGGGCCTTAGGTTTGAGGACCCCTGATATACAGTGTATGAGTATATATATATATATATATATATACAGTATATATCATCATCATCACGGTATGGGGAAACATATAATTTAGCATTTCCATGTGTTTTCCACTTTACCATATTTAATATAGTGGGGACTTTTCTGTTGGGTTAATCCTTCGCCCCCATTTTGCACTTGCTGCTGCAAAACCTTCTAAGCACTTCCCAAATGCCAGAGGTTGAAATTCAAGACATTGAAATTCAAGTCAGTTATTAATACACAGCTGTGGACATTTCATAGCCAAAGGATAGAAAACCGACAGCCAAAGCTAGGGTGTTTGGCTCTTAAAAAATAAACACAAGGAGAGAGTTAAAAAAAATAGATCAAGCTCTATCTATCTATCTATCTATCTATCTATCTATCTATCTATCTATCTATCTATCTATCTATCTATCTATCTATCTATCTATCTATCTATCTATCTATCTATTCATTGCTAGTAAATATATTTGTCCTTCATTACAACAAGAGCTACTCATACCTGTTACCCTACCCAAGACAACAAACAAATACTGTCATTTTTAGACCTCGTCTGAAGAAAATAAATAAATAAATAAATAAATAAATAAATAAATAAATAAATAAATAAGGTGCTTTATTTCTACAGGACGTTATTCTTAGTGAATTGTATTTCTTGAATACTAATGAGCCTGAATATTTTTTGCTTTTGCAAAGATAATGTGTAGAAGAGGAGCCCATTCTCTCTCCCCACACACACACACACACCTCAGCTTGGTGTCAGAGGTGATAATGAGCATGATTCAAAGAGGCCCACGCCATTTAAGCATCTAATGGTTTCCAAGTGGTGGGATTCAGAGAAGCCAAAATATTGAATCAAAAATGGTGTGAATCAAAACTGACCTATCATGTATGCCTTTCACAGTGAGGATGGGGAAAAAGGTAAGTTAACCCTCTGAATGGCTTTAGAATGGTCATCCCCTCATCTTTCACAAGTGGTGTTACCAGGTTAGGGCAGATGGGTGTTGCAAACCAAAATTTCTCCATGCCTACTTTATGACTCAGTGGTTGGGTGTCCATTCGAGTTGATGGAGCAAATACAGATAAGGTGATGATGGAGAGGGAAGCCATGGGGCAATAGAGGGCAGGCGTACACATACACACCATCACAGAGTCGTAAAGACACACAGTATTCAAACACGCAGATAGATATCCAGTCAGACATTGCTTTGCCCTCAACTCTCACATTCACAGGCTCATGGAATCATAGAATGATTGAGTTTGAAGGGGCCTATAAAGCCATTGAGGCCAATTCCTGCTCATTGAAGAAATCCAAGTCAAAGCAGATCTGACAACATGGTTCTCCAGTTTTCTCTTGAATGCTTCCAGCTTGGAAGCACTCACCACCTCCTGAGATCATTGGTTCCATTGTTGTACTGCTCTTACACTTAAGAAGTTTTCCCTGATGTTCAGCCTAAATCTCACTTCCTGTAGCTTGTGCCCATTATCAGGTGCCCTGCACTCTGGGATGATTCAAAATATATCCTTCCCCTCTTCAGTATGATGACCTTTCAAGTATTTGAAAAGTGCTATCACATATACAGGACCGGTGCTAGGTTTGTTTGTGCCCTAGGCGAGGGGCAGGGGGGTGGGGCGGGGGGGTGAGAGGGCAGGTGGCGGGGCGGTGGGATGGCGGGGTCAGCGGATGGCGGGGGTTGGCGGATGGCGGGGTGGCGATGGGCACGGGAGGGGTGGGCGGCGACGGCTGTGGGGGTTGGTGGGCAGACGGCGACGGGCGGCTGGTGGGCGGTGGGGGGACGGATGGCAGTGGCCAGCAGGAGGGGCGGGGGGCGGCAGGCTGGCCAGCACCCTCTCTCCATTTGGCACCCTAGGCAACTGCCTATTTCACCTTAATGGACGCGCCGGCCCGGCACATATATTCCTCTCAGTTTTCTTTTCACCAGGCTAAACATGTTCAGCTCTTTTAGTTTTTCCTCATAAAGTTTGGTTTCTAGTCCTCTGGGCATCCTTGTTGCCCTGAGCAGCCCCAGTTCACAACTATGTTAGGGACCAGAAAAATAGGCCTTGGTGCAAATTGAGAAATGTCCCTTCCTTCTGACACTCCCCTTTCCCCATCCTTCACATAGTATGCAATAAGGTCATGAGTTGAGCAGTAATCGAACACAGATAGTAGCCTGACCCCACCCCAATCTGCATGGAGGCCAGCAGGGAGTGGACCAGATGGAGGTTGGGACATCCTAAGTCTGAGGTGGGGCAAGATCCATTTTGTCTTGATCCTTGATTAAACCTGAGACAAAACAGAGATTCTGTTACTCTACCTAATAGTGAACACCTCATGTTTTGCTATCTAGGATTGGGATTCCCCTCTTGAAACTGGTTTTATGTCATTACTCCATGAGTCTATCTCCACTTAACCTATCAGATTCTACTATCAGGACCAATAGTTGAAGCAGAGATGGGCTAACTTGGGCTGCCTTGAAGTTTTGAATTTTATCCCCCTTAATATTTTACGTGCTAGGTTGGGCTCATGGGTGTTGGAGTCCAAACATCTAGAGTTGACAGAGGTCTCCAGCCCTGAGCACCAGGCATGAATGGCATTCTTTATCCATTGGGGTCCCTCCTTGCTCTACAGTTCTCCACCTCTTCCAGCATGATCACCTACTTTCACCACTCCCTCTAGCAGGAGCCCTTGCTCCTGGGCTGTTTGCCTGGTCCAAGCTGTTGGAGATGCTTCAACCCCAAACTCAGTGGCTAGTGTTGGTACCAATGTTGGCAGGAACAAAATGGACTTCATAGTCTAAAACAGGCCTACACAACATGGTGACCGTGGATGACTGGTAGCCCACAGGCCATTTAGAAGTAGCCCTCTAGGTCCCTGCCTGACTCCTGATCCACCACCAGCAGCGGTGTATTTGAAAAAAAATGCCTGCCCGGATGTTAGGTCTAGATTTGTTCCCTTACCTTCTGCCACTGTGTCCCACCCCCTCCCTTGGCTTCTCTGTAGGAGTCTCCGCCTTCCTAATCCAGAGCACCAGCGAAGCAAGGAGCCGTGGCTGGGACCAGCGCTGCTTCCTTGAGTTGCTGGCCAGGTGGCACACGCGCACACGTGCTTCTGTAAGTAGACCATGGGGATTTATTAGTTTAAAGTAGACCGTGGGCTGTTCAATGTTGGACAGCCCTGGTCTAAAAGAATAACTTCCTTATACTACCAGAATAAGTACAACTCTGTTTTGTCTGAAGTGGGAAGTCTATTTGTAAGTTAGATTCATATCTTGCTAAGAGCAAAACATACAAGTTGATGGGGAGACAAGGAGCAGAGGTCATCAAAGGAAAAAGGCAGCTTATGAGGACTTTAGGCTGCTATATGCATTTTGACGTCTTAGAAAATAGGATGATTGCTGCCCAACGTTGGAAGCTTCTTTGTGTTTTGTTAGCTACCATAGTTTGACCTGTCCAAGAATGACTTTAAGCAAGCACAGAACCTTGAATGCAAGGTAAGCATCTGTTCAATGAGATAACAATGCAAATACAAAGGACAAATGTGTATATAAGTACCTATTGAATGCCGTAGGCTCAACTCTTGACTAAGAAAATAATTTGCTCTCCTGCCCTCCCATTGTTCAGATATTTCTCACTTCACCCCAGCTGCAAATAAAAGACAGTAGCTCCAGGGAATGTTCTTTCTCAGCTAGTTTGCAGAATTGTTTAAATCTATATTCTAAAGTTTTCTGAAGAAATACAGATCCGAGAGAAAACATCTGTTGAGGATAATTTCAAGGTATTAGCAAGTGGCTAAGAACGTGCTAAAGAAACAAACCAGCAGCCCTCATCCTCTGATGAGTCCAATGCCATCCAGCTTTATAGCATCGTGACAGCAAGCTTTTCAAAAACTGCATACACTGCAAATGGTTCTGGGATGTAAATTTTCTGAAAATGTACAGATCTACTGCCATATGCAAAGCTGCCACGCATAGCAGCCAAAGATTGGTCCATTTAACCAGATTCAACTAATCGGGCAGCTACTTATGGTGAATTTGTTGTTCTAAACAGGAGTGATAGACCAAGGAGAGGCTCAGATCCATCCACAGTTGGGCTAGGAGTTTTAAAATCAAGGATAGCTTTTCAGCTGATCAATTTACTCCAATAGTTAGGCCTTTCTCCCACACTGCCCCCTTCATAGGTCATGTCTGATAAGAACACATGAAAGGGCCTTCTCTGTTGCTGCTCCTGGACTTTGGAACTCCCTCCCAGTAGAGACCAGGACTGCCCCGTCTTTGCTGCCTTTCCAGAAGCAGGCGAGGACCATTCTCCTCAGGCAAGCTTTCCCTGAATGATGGGCCACTTATTATGTGACTTTTAGATGGATTGCCATGCATTATTGCATAGAGCTAGAGGTTTTGGAGTTGAATTAGGGGAGACATCAGCTTCATACTTGAGGGAGCAGAGTCATGAGAAGAAGCAAAGGATGTTTGGTTTATCCTCCAACAATTATGATCCTTCACCTCCTAGCAAGTACCTAGTGAGTTTGTATTTCTTAGAGACTCATCAGGAAGAAAACAGAGTTCTGTTGGCATGCTGATGATGCAGACTTGGCAACTTAGAGGAACACACCTCAGAAATGTGGACACTATGTGTTTTGTAGGTGCACTGGTTGAATTACATCTGAGTGCTGTTACTTCTCATCACAATCTATTAGTTTTGCTTATTTCATCTTGTTTAGGAGATGCCTTTCCACGTTGTGAGATACAAACCAAAACAAGGCTCAAGAGTTACATAAATACTACTGTAAAAGCATCTCTTCATGAAAAGTAATTTAAAATTACATGAAGCCCAGCAAAAGGTGCATATTACAGAGCAATAAATGATAATTATCTCATGAGGCAACCAGCTAAATGGCAGAGGAATGGAAAAGCTTTTGTAAGAGGATAGAGCTGTGTGTGGATTTCAAAGTGAGTTGGAATTGTGTTTTTGAAATCAAATCAAACCAAAACAAACATTCTTCTCTATGCAGACGGTCCTTCCAGAAATGTCTGCGTGCACCCTCAAGCACGTGCATGCACACACTCAAGCAATAACACAGAGAATCTGCTTTTAGTAAAGCCACCTTGCTTAATTCTTTCACTTCTGCACACAACTCGGAGGAAAACAAGGGAGGGGGAGGCAATATCATCTCCCACATAGCTTTTGGCCTTTCCACCTTGCATAGATTGAAGAGCCTGCTTGATATTTAAACGGATGTCTTGGCATAATCTGGATCATTATTTCCAACCAGTTAAGCTGGAAATACCGATGCTGCCTGGGTTTCCTTCCCACACCCTTCTTTCAATCGTTGGCATCACAGGGGTCGGCTGGTTAACAGTGACCTCTGTAGCTCCATTGCACTTGTCAGCTGGATGCCTGCAAATGGAAATCTTCTGATTAGCGCAACTCAGAATTTCCTCTCTTCCAAATTAGCACCTGAACAGCAATCCCGTTGGTCTGCTGGGGAAGGCGATGCCAATAAATAAATAAGGTGGTTTTGGCCCATTTTTGCAAAGGCTCATTAGGTAATTATGCTCCTAGCTTGTTATTTACCCAGAGTGGGCTATTTTCTAAATAAAAGAATCGTGTCATTCAATTCCCTAACAAAGGTGAGATGCACAAATAATGGGTTTGCTAGACAGGGCATCCTCAAATGTGTATACCAACTTTGGCTAGAATACATCTTTTGATTGACGGCCTGGCCCTGGTCCATTTTCAATTGCACACATGACAGTACTTGCCAGGATCTTAGATACACCATTCTTACAATGCTTTCTAATAAGTAGGAATGCATGAATTATTCTTTTCATATGTGACTCAAGAATCTGTTCTGTTCTTGTTAACCTGTTGTTTTAAAGGTGTTTTTAAAATATATATTTCAATGC